>WKFP01014292.1:1141870-1178320 GCA_011057875.1 Pterocles orientalis
AACAAATAACAACATCCTAGCAATAACTATAAACGTTCTTCTCTTATCAATTCTCTCCTGAGCAGGAATCCAAAACATAGCTTCTTGCTAGCTGTTTATGAAGAGAAGGGAAAAGGAAAAAAAAAAGTTAACTCTGCTCTGCTTAACCCACGACATTAGTACAGAGCCAGTTGGTATAGGACTTTGTGTATGTGCGGTTTTGTTCCAAATACATAAAAATCTTGTGCCGATTCGACATCAGATGTAAAGTGGTTATTGCCCATAGCTAGTGTTGAACCATCCTCGCTATTGCAGGTGTAATTTTAGCTGTCTGTACTCCCTAACAGAAGTCTTTTTGCTATTTAGTATTTATCTGTCCACCTGCTTTTTTTTTTTTAACTAAAGCTAATAAATTTTCAAACAATCAAATTTAGAAATATTTCCCATGGAAAAAAATGTTGTTATCATGAGAGTCCAAGCTCCTAGCTATAAAAAATTCATCTGGGGGATTCAGATTCTGAGACAGAGAAATGTGTTTTAAAATATTTTTGTGTAGTTCATGTCTATGTTAAAAATGTGCAAAAGAAAATATTGTGTTCATTTTTGGGAGATTTGAAACATAAAAATAGCATAATGGAATGTGGAAACTTCTAAGACAATTCTTATCAATGTTGAGCAGCTCACACAGTTCTTGAGAATTTTAATAATGTTTGACAGTTCTGTTTCAGATATTCTTCATAAAGTTATGTGTGAATTCTTTTATTCTGGTGTAACAGTCCTCATCTGGACCTTCTCTATTATAGTTTATTTAATACTGAAACAGTTTAAACCTTCCCAGTGGAAGCTGAGCAAACTGGTCTGCAGTGTAGCTGTTGCCACTTTGGGTTATTTCAGAGGGATGTAAAGTGAAGATTGCATGAAACCCTGATTTTCTCTTGTTTTGGAATTGGGATGGTTACCCCTGTTGTTGGTGGTAGGTCCGTGTGAGTACTACAGATGAGACACTCTAGGTCGTTGCTGTGTTAACGTGAAATTAGGAGAGCTAAATAAAATGGCAAATTTTATTTTTCCCATTTTTTTCCTTTAAAATTGCTTACATTATGATTTCTATTTTATAAGCCACAGCACAGATGTATTGTCTACACAAGCTTGGACTGATAGCAAGCCAAGCTATTTTGCTTTTAAGTTATTTTGCTTGTAAAAGCTGAGACACACAAGTAAAAGCAAAATAAATAGTGTTATTTAGGGTGGCTTAGAATGACTGCATGGAGAAGTTGAAGCAATTTTTCATCAATATCCATATTTCCTGAACTACCTGGTTTGGAAATATACATCACTTTTTAGGATTATCTTTAAATTTTTCTTAGAAGTCATGAAAATGAGGGTTGTGGTAGACACAAATGGCATTCTTTTCCTTGGGAAAGTAATGTTCATTTTGCTGAGTTATTGCTATATGTATTTTAAAGAACATAATAGTTATGACAAATAATACCATAGCCTGATTCAGTTACACAGCAACATTTAATGCTAACAAAAAGAAACAGGAAAGTGATGCAGCAGCAATAGAATCATTAGACAGCAGAAGGGAGCTCATGGCAATGAACAGAAATCATAGTATTTTATAGGTGAAACAAAACTGGAAAATAACACAGTCCAAGCAGTTGTCATTTTTCCAAGAGTCAGTTGCTTATAATTTCATTTTTCAGGAAAGCTTCCAACCTGTAAAAAAAAAAAGAAAAAAAGCAAAGCTTGGACAAAAGCCTCATTGTCCTAAATATTACTTAATGTGTGATTTCCAGTGCATTATACAGTTCTTCAGAAGTTTCTTTTGTGGTTGGCATAATTTTGTTTCTAAATCTTTATCAACAGTACTGCCAAAACAAGAGGTAATGCTGCTACTCTTCATTACATTTCCTACTCTCACCAAATTATGAGAAGATAATATTCAAGTGTGTTAGGATAACTATAGATGCATAAGAGAGCATTCCCCTTCCTGGAGGCTGGACTGCTGGGGCTCAGAACCAGCTCAGAGGTGGTGCAGCCCAGGGCAGCCCCCTTCCCTCCAGGGACAGCGCAGAGAGCCTCCGGCAGCGCTGTGGGAGCTGTGTGACCTGCTGTGCCGGGCCCTGACCTACACTGGCACACTGGCTTCCCTGCTTGACCTTGGACCTGCCTCACCGCTTACCTGGTGATCTGGACTCTTGGTTGAACCTGGTCACAGTCTGTGACCTGCCCTCCTGCTTGCCTTGTGTAAACAGGCTGGTGAGGATCCTGCCTTCCCTGTCTGGGATCCCTCTCGGCTGCCCGATTTGCAGGGGTGTAATGGTGTTATCAGACAAATTGCTCTCCAAAGACCGTGGGGAATGGAAAGCCTTTATGAAAGGAAACATCTTATATGAGCTTTGTGAAAAAATGAGTTCACAGGTATAATGTAGGTTATTAACAATTACCTTCAAAGGTGTGATTATTTTCAGTGAAGATTAACGAATCAATGCTGGGTGTAGAATTTTAATATGAAAGATGTTTTATTTTATCATAATTTGCTGTTTAATGTAAAAACTTTTTTTTGGTTCAAAGAAGCACTGTATAGAATACGACAAAGAATTTTGAAAACTAGCAATTACTCTAGGGAAAAAATGGTTAACAGTTTGCTGGGAAATAACATTAAGGGAGAAATAAAAGAAGTTTCAGTGTTACAGTGAAAAACACAGTTTTAGTTAAAACTCTGGAGATACAATCTGAAAACCAGCATGTACGATATCTTGAGACAAATCTTTAATTGAAAGCACTGGGACACCCAACAGAAGTTACACTGTTTGATCAATGACAGGTTGGATACTGCAACTAACTCATTTGCAGTGGGGTAAATGTGAGGTTAAAATGAAGTTTTGGACAGTAAATTTTCATTTTTCAAAAAATATCAGCTTTGCCTGTGTAAGAGAAAGGTAACTAAGAAAGGAAATGAACTAGTTCAGGAGTTTGCTGTATATCGTGGGCTTCATGGCAGTTCAAGCTGTAGAAATTGGTGAGAAATTATTTATAAAAGTGAGGTTCATTGCTTTTAAGCTAATTAAGCATGGCAAGAGTTTTTCTAACTTTCTACTTGAAATCTTTAATCAGAAAAATCCAATTTTTTAGAAGCAGACTTCCCTTATTGGTAAGTTACCATCTGTTTTCACCTTATTTGTATGCATCCATACAACCAATAAATTGTTTTAGAATTTCAAATATGCTCATAAGAGAAAGTGATTGCTGCAGCAAAGCTAGGGTCATACAGCTCAAGGAGAAAATGGATTGAAACAGAAGACAATTTTGTACTAATTAAAATACACATAAAATTAATCTATAAATGAGGAGATATCTGTTATAGGAGAGAGTTTCTTTCTCCTTTTCCTCTCTTTCTCTCAGCTTTTCCCATAGGAAGAATTGGAACAAAGAAATCTAATTAATTTTAAAGAGAAGCTTAATCAGTGTATGGAGAGGGCTGTATGGATGTAGTTGAATCTGCCTGCAAGGAACTGAATGAAAACTACCAGATGTACTGGAAAGGCTAAGAAATGTATTAAACTATTAGTATACTGTTCTGCAAAGCGATATGCATTGCTCTTTACTAAAATACTCAACTAAAGGAGATGGCTAACAGAACTGCTAGCTGCAAAGGGTGGGTTTCCACAGGAAGACAGAGGTACAGGAAAAATAGGGGTTTCCAGAGAAAGATAGCTAGAGAGTATTTAGAGAAATAAGATGTTTATCAGTTTGGCTGGGCCCGAGAAAAGGGGCTACTTAGACAGCAAGCAATCTTAGAAATACTAGCAGTCATGTAGAAAACAGGGAGGATTGGAGAAGTATGGCAGAACTGCAAAAGGGCAAATACAGTGTCCATTAAAAAAAGTAAAAACATATTTTGTAAATTTAACTTCTGGAGGAAAGATCTGGAACTAACATGATCTCTTTAGTGAGCTGGAATGTGGAACAGAAGGTGTGCGTGGTAAATTGATAGATGGTAGGAAACTGGCAGGATCTCCAAGAATGAGGAAAGATATGCTGAAAATTAAGTATGACCTTGGAGAAGTGGTCTGAAAAACAGGATGAAATTTCCTACAGGCCTTCTTTTATATATCTGCTCATAATTAAAATGTCTGTCCCATAGTATGCTTCTATCCCATCTGGCTATGCCTGTGATATAAACACTGTTTAATGGAATTGCATAAAACCAAACTAAATTACTAGTGCTATCAGTAACTGTCCTTATCGCAACAGCAGAAGCTGTATCTGATATAACAGTAACATTATATGGATAAACTGAGCATTCAGGAAATAAAAAAGAAAGATTATGAAGAGAAAAAATACTGAATTTAGCTTTTGCTTATACAGGTGAAGCACCCTTAAGTAATATTTGTGTTAGTCAACTTATGTTATCCTGTAGTGTGAGAAGAGACTCAGGCTCTCTGATTTATCAAAAGTTTTAATGAAAGCCAACAGACATTTTAATCTAAGTGTTTCATCTGCATGAGATGCAGAATCCTAATTTACAGTAATTCAAGGTAAAAATAAATGTTATTGCACTTTAGCTCACTGATGTCAAAATGTGGTTCTGGATTCTTAAATGTCTTTCTTCAGGCTTGCTTTCTGAAGGGAACTGCAGATGCATAGTAAGGAAAGAGGTCTTGCACAATAAAAAATCCAATCAAAGACCCCTAAAGTCAGTGTGTCTTTCCACTGACATAGCAGATTCCAGAGTGATTTCTGAAATGAGCTAACCAATTTCAACCACTTTGATACTACACCTGTGTTATTTTTTCAGAACTGGAAAATCTCCTACCTTTACTTGAAATTTTTCTCTGGCAAGTTTTTGCACATTGAACTGAATGGCTTAATTTCTTGAGGTTTTGGTAGTTTTCAGTTTCCATGTCTTATGTTTCCAAGTCTTCTCTTCTTGCAGTTTTGACAGTGTAAAGGAGGGGAGGAGGCTAGAATGAGACAGGGGCACAAGGAAGAAGGGGAGGTGCTGAATTTTCATAGGGGTAGGTAGCAGAATTAGTGTTTTGGGATGGTCGCATGATAAACACTGGAGCATTGTAAATTCTACTGGTATGTGTGTCTGCTTCTGTGGGATGCAGGCTTTGCCCTGATGCTCATTTTTTATTACAAATTTAGTTAGTACCAGGGGTTATGTTTATTACCTCATTCTCAGATTTAAAACAAGAACAAAATTGTATTAATTTTTGACAAGAAGTCATGTTTTAGCAGCTTTGGGGCACTGAGCCATCATAGATGTTTGTGTATCAGATTGGATTTTAATGGCTACTTTATTTGAAATGTGTTATGGCTGCCATTAATAGTGACAGATAGATGGATAGATACAGTTTATGCTTTCATCCCTTTTAAGTGTCCTGTAACGAGTTTGAAACCATGCATTTTCACTCTCCTTTCTCAGGAGGTTCTGAGTTGTGATGGCTTTCCTTTCAATGTTATTGTTCATTCTTGAGCTCAGGCTGTTCATGGCTTTGGCCAGAGGGAGTCACTGTCATATTTAAAATGCACCACCTCCTTGCAGCAGCTGGAAGTTAGTCATTTTATCTTTTGTGCCCATGTAAGCCTGCCTATTAGGCTTTTTTTGACAAATGTGGTTATTAATAGCATAATGTTGTTTGTTGTTAATGGAGTAATTTGCAGTGCTGCTGAAGAAGGGTGGCACCAATGGATTATCAGTCTGACCCAGACATGAAACAGCAAGGAAGCTGACAAAACCTTTAGTTGGTCAGGTATTAGGGCAATGAGGTTCAGAATAATTTTATCCTTTCTTGGAAAGATGCAAAAATAAGGGATTCTAATGAGTGAAACTAAAACCTGAAGGCTGATTATTACAGAGATTGCTCTATAATGTACAGTCTATATATTGTATATTTACAGCTAATTTAGCTACTCAGTCTATTGGGATTGGTACATGATCAGTAATTCTCATGGTTAGTAGTCCTATGTGATCTGTGGTTATAAAAAGTTCTCTTTGGAAATACTAATCAGAGGAAGTCTTTTAAACTACTATATCTTGTCAAATAGGAGCACAATATACTTTTATCATCCTTATTCATAGTCTTTCTCACCATGTAATTACAATCCCTAAGTTCACATTTCCTGCTGAAGACTCTGAAATGCTAGCTTTTTATTGTTATTGTGAGTTTGTCCAGTAGAACTGCATGGGTTCAACTTCCTGCATTTGATTATTTGTTCTTTTCTTACTCTATGAATATGAACACCAGGTTGTATGATAGCCTTTTTTAAGTGCCATCCAAGCCCCCAGGGAGTCAAGGAGGATTTTGACCTTTATTTCACAGGAAATGAATCAGGCTTGTTTATACAGAAGAAAAAAGCAACTGCGTATATGCAGCTACAGTTCTAAACTTAAGAATTAAATTCAGTGCCATTCTAGTACTTAAAACAGTCACGAAAGATCTGGGCAAATTTCAAGTTTGTTTTTTTGGTTTTTGTTTGTGTGTTTTTTGTTTGTGTGTTTTTTGGGGTTTTTTTTGTTTGTTTTCTTGTAAGAAGGAAAAAAAGCATCATTTTATTCAGAACCACAAATAGATTTCTGCGTAGCACTTGGGACTGTTCTGCTACACTGAGCAGGACCCCTTGGCAGTCCATTTATCCAATTTTCAGCAGGGTTTAGAACGATTGGTTCTGAGTGTACATTTTGTCACATGTTTATTGGAAACTTTAATTATTATACTATAGATATGCTAAATATAAATTCTGTGGAAATGGATAGGAATTTTTAGGAAACAGTTAAAGGCCTTGTGCATAGCAAAATTCTTTTTTCCTGACTCATTTTGACAGAAAAAGGAGGCTTATAATTAAACTAAACATAGTCATTTTCAGAAGTATATAGGGCTGGAAGACAGGTAGATTTCGTTCATTCATATTTGAACACAAGCAATATGCCAAGAATTAAATGATTTTTACAACATATTAAGATGAAACTGACACGTTAACACCCATATTAGACTAAAGAAACAGCAGGAAGTGTGCAATGTGCCTTGCAAGTTCGAAATTTATACTGGCAAATGCCAACAAATAATGTGAATAGTCTTGCTGATAGCATCGGGAGTGCTATTTAGACTGACACTGCATAGCTAGGTGTACAGTTATCCCACCATCTAGAGGCAAGAATCACATTGTTTTCTCCTGTAAGAGCCCTAGTTAAATGAACATAACATTTACTGCAGCAATGATCACTTCTCTGCACCCAAAGGATAAATAAAAGTCCTTGAAACTCTGTGAATGGAACAGGAAGCACATTTCCTTGATGCTCAGTTTTTTTCTTCCCTTTCTTCTGCTTTGTTCTTCCTATCTTCACTTGCTAGTTTCAGGCTGTATGTCCCACACTGCTCCTCGGTAAAAGCCAAAGGAACTGCACATGCACAGCAGACAGCGGTGGGCTGGTGGCCTGTCTCCTTTCAGTTGGTTTCTGTGTTCTGTGGAGTTTTTTTCTCTTCCCAGTTCTGACTGGGAAAAGGCTGCCCTGGACCAGTATTGTCTCCCCAGACTGTGGTCATTCTCTGCTCTTTTGAAGGGCCCTTTGAGAAAACAAAATGGTACCCAATGACTGTATCCACACTGTCATATTAAACATCTGGAAAGTTAATTTTAGGGCAAAAATGGCATTCTTTTACATGTGATGTAACATAGAAGACATCTCAGATTTCTGATGTGTGCCACTAGTATTCCCCCAAAGGAGGCCTTGGATATGTACAGTGCTTAAAACATCCCACAGAGCGCATCACCTGCTGGGTGGATCTGGCACTCTGCAGGCTCTGGATGTTCAAGCTGCTCTTGCAAGAAGACAACCTGGAGGACAACTTCTAAGGATCCTTCATTGCAGGCTGGCTGTGAGGGCTGTACAGAAATCAGAAAGATGTGCTTTCTCTAATGGTTTACATGTAATTGTTTCACCTTCCGAAAGCTGAAGAATTCATACAATGGGGGAGGTTAGCAGTCACTCCTAATTGCTAGCGGTAGGGCTTTGGGACAAACTGGAGTTTGGAGCACTCTGTAAAATGCAGTCACATGTAGCCAATTTGTTCAGAGATATAGCTGACTGGGTTAAAGGTGGCCCAGTCAGATCCTTTCTACTCTATGATTGTTATAAAGGTACAGTTCTGTGATGCCACCAGTTGTGAAAACTACTGAAACTGAAAGGAATTTTGCCCGGATAATGGCAGCAGGATTGGACCCCACAGAATTCTGTTCTAAGGTATCTTCACATTTAAATCAATATGCTTAAAAGAATGTATTTATGGTTGTACTAATAATTAATTGTTGCTGTTACCCTCTACCCTTATATTAATTCTTCGACTTTGGGAGGATGCAGCAGTTACCTATTGATCGTTAGTTAGCACATCATTCTGATTTACCTGTCTGACAGATATTACAATTTGTTGTTGCTAAATTAAAAACAGTTAATTGCTTTCCTGTATTCATTTATATTAAGGAGATCATTTCCTGATTAAATTTGCTGACAATTTTAAAATGTAAATGCATGCCATATACAATTTTTGTGTCTCTATTTTATAGCATGGTTATATTTTGTTCATTTAGTGAAATGAAAAATATGAACGAAGAAGTCATTTATAACTTAGATATTCGATCTTTCAGGTCCAGAATTGGAATCTGTACAAACTGTATTTGGTATAGTAGAGGTAAGAGGGCCAGGGGAAAAGTATTTTTTCAACCCTTAAAGATATACTAGGTTGAGTTTCTATAGTGACAGATGAAGTTTCATCTGGATGTAACTGTCATTTTGGCTGCTTATTCCTTTGGTGGTCACTTGCATGCTTGTTATGTGATACTACCTGCGTTAGGGAGTGTTAATTCCATGACAGTAACTGGAATAAAGTGGCGCTGCAGAGGTTACATCTGCGAGATGAACTGGGCTCAGTAACTTCAGTCAGAATTTGGCAGGGTGAAGATGCTGTTGAAAAGTTATTTGCCAAAATATCTGCAGCCAGAATCAGTGGAACTCCCAGGTTATGGAGCCCAGTGCTTGTGGATGTGGGTACAAGATTCAGGCAAGGTACCTTTGAAAAAGGTCCCATCTATTTCTCAACACAATCTCAATCACATCCCACAGCTCTTACAGTGGCTGCACTTCTAAAATGTCCAGCTCCTAGTACTTTCCATGTGATCACAGAAAGTAAATTAGCACTGACAATGATGTCTTAAATCCAGTGCCTTTCCCATGAGGATATTGAAGGCAGTACCCATAATTTTGCCCTAATGGATTAGTCAACATGGCTAGTCAATATGTCACAATTTTTGTGGGACGTGGTTCAAAGCTTTGTACTTGGCATGTTCTGGTCTTGCAGCCTTCTTCAGTGCTAAGGGAGTTGAACCTCCTGCGCATTCACTCGTAACGTGAATCCAGAAGTTCGCAGAATCTTCCTGTGGGTGAGGAAGGATGAATGACAGAATGCTCTGTATGGTTTTTATCCTCCTTACCTAGTACCAGTATATCCCTGTCCTCACCTTTTGTTGTATCCTAGCTGGAGAATTTATTTTGTTTTTGTGTCAGAAAAGAATTAAAACCAATCTCAAGTTATTTACCCTTATTTGAGGCCATCTACTTAATGCTGTACCACCCACTGATCTGATTTTTTTACCAGTTTTCTGTAGTATATACATGCTTTGAGCATGAAGTTCATCAAGAGACAGATGTTAGCAAAAACTTTACAGCTTCCAACACTGCAGGAATGTAATGGACCCCACAAACTGTCAGCCCTGGTGGTGGGAGAAATAGCCTGATGAATTCTAGTGGCAGCAGCAGCTCAATGGCTGTAAAGCACTGAGTTCAGGGAATGAAAATGCATTAGGCAAGTATTATATACTTTCACTAATCTATCACAGCACGATCTATTGTGCATCTCCTTTTCCTTGGATGAAATCGCCTTCTAGCAACATCAGCACAAATATTTGGAAGAAGATAGAGAAACATATGGCTTGCAGTACTTCGCTGACAAATTGCTTCAGCAGAAAGCCTGCCTTTTCATTTACCTTCCCAGCCAATGCTTGGAGTTAATCACAGCAACCAAGTGCCACTGCTGTGCCATATGGAAGCAGAGCTAACTGTCTTAACGGAAATTTGAACACATGTGAGGAGAGTCACAGAAATTATGGGACCTGGGAGTGTACATTTAATAGCCAGACAGGAATGCTTTACAGGAAAGAGGAAAATGTTGCACGTTTCTTGAATCTCACTCTTTCCGAGACTCTGTCTTTTGGCTTAAGCTTTCACCTTATATGCTCCTTCATGTATCACTGTGCTCCATAAGTTTTAGCTACTTGATAGAACAGGCAGCAGTAACACTGAGAATGCAATCCTGGTCTCACTGAAATCAGTGGCAAGACTCCAGTGGACTAGGGTGTGCCAAAATTTCTCTTTTAATGTAGATTCAATTCTATGAAAAATAATGTCTTTAAAAAAAGCAAAACCAAAAACCTTTCATCTGTCTTTCTAAATATTACAAGAAAATGCCACAACTGGATCCCTCTTCTACAGTTACTTGCCAGTATGATGAATTATTGGGTTGTTTTATGCTTTGGGGTTCCAGATTGAAAGGGATTGTGTTGGCAGCTTTGCTGTATCTTCACTTTAATCAATTAAGTAATCAAATTGTCCTTCCTCCTCCAGTGTTCTGTAGACCTCTCCTGAAATTATTAGGAAAGATTTAGAGGATACTCAGTGAGCATGTATCTTGAAAACCTCATTACCACTCGGAGGAATATTCAGAACAGGCCTATTTAAATGGCAGGCTCAAGTCCAAATTTGGGCAGTCAGTAATTCTTTCCAGACCTCATGAGAATGAGCTAAGATAGGATTAATCTTGTGTGACTTTAGCCATCTCTAATTTAGATATCTCCGCCTGAGCTTGGTACCTGATGCTGTCTATATACTGGGGCCGGGGAGGGGGGAGTGGAGGGCATTAGGCAGTTTCAAGGCACACAGTAATTTGACCTGTATTGCGCTTCTGCTTTAGGATGAGATTAATTGTTCCCTGAGAGTGCCTGTGTCTTTTCAGTGGCTGCAGAGGGGTCTAAAAGGCAAATGTCTACGTTGTAAATATGTCTAGTTAGGTGGGATTCACTGCCTCTGTCATCACCATTCATTTTCCTGCAGGACGCCCCATGTTCCTCCCAGCTCCTGGGGAACAATTTCAGTTTCTGCCATAGCTCTCAACTTCTGTACTGTGACTAGGTGGCCTGACAGAACTGAAACTGAAGTGCTGATGCGGGCTGGCTGACCTTGGAGAAGTTATTCAGTAGACATGCTAGAAGCTGGGTGACCTATACAAAACTGATCAATAGAGGGAAAAGAATAGATACAGAAGAGAATCAAACTAATTTAAAGAGCACTGGAGACATACACATATGTGCTTAACCTCATAAAAATGGAAATTAGAACTGTAAATACACCGCTGTTTTTTTGACACTAGATGGCAACAGTATACATTAGAAGCCGTGGATTCTCAGCCAGTAAAAATAAACATTACTCAAGGAATTGAATGAAGGAGAATCACTGAGTTTATTTTTTAGAATAGATTTTGCACAAAATTAGAAAAAAATAAAGCATGTTTAGAGTACCATGTTTCTTCTATCAATATATAGAACCTAGAGGAACTGATCTAGATCTAATAGAAGAGCTTATGACTCTCTGAGTTAGAATCTACTCTCCCATGAAAGAATATTTGTTAGAGGTTCGTCAATCTAAACAAAGGCTAAATGTAGCTTTTACTGACTGGATGATTACTGAGGGTCTGAAGGTCAAAGGCTCCACTCCTTTGCTCCTCAACTTCCTAAACAAATCTGTGTATGCATAGAGCTTGAGAGCAGTTTTGTTTTATGACCAAATACATTTGCAGAATTTATGAATCAAATTTTCATTTCCATCTCTGCAACAGAGTGTAGTAGACACTATGCCATATGACTCATTTAATTTAAAAAAGAAAAGACTGAAAGACTGCAGAGAGATGAAATTGTGGTGTTGGTTCAGGAGGAGAGATCACAGCTGCAATTCTCCTTTCACAATGGTCTAAACCTTCTGGTTTGGTTGGCGTCATTAGCAAGTGCAGAGGAACAGAAGGATGTGAATTTTTGTTGCTGGCAAATTTTGGGGCAATAGCATGGATATATCTGTATAGGACTTCCCAGCTGCTCAGTGAAACTGCCCTAAGCCTCACTGCTCATTGGTTCAGGGTAATTTTTCTGAATATATCTTTCTCACTGTGGTGATTTTTAGAATAAATATCTCCATCCCAGACAGACCCATTTGAATTTACCATGTTCCCAATGGTGTAATTTGTGGAGCATCTCATAACTGTTAATATCCCATGAGTGCTGATGTGTCATTAGTTCTGTGATGCAATAATATGATTTCTGCAGTAAATGGGAACATTGCACCTTTAAAGAATAGAAAAATTGACTACTTAAGGATTTACAAAATGTGGAGTAAAATTTCTAAATTATTCACAAGTATATCCTTTTAATATTGCTACCATTTTGAAAGAAAAAAATCTGATTTCTTTTATTGAATATTCTTCTGGGCTATGGAACTATTCTTTTAATATTGCTACTATTTTGAAAGAAAAAAAACCCAAACCATTTATTTTGTAGAATATTCTTCTGGGCTATGTATCAGTTTCCTGTGAAATAAAGCAGGCATTGACTGAATTAGCATGCTGCAGAGTTTTCTGCAGGACTGAAACTACAGCACTGCTCATGGCTTCACAACAGAAGAATATAAAGAGGTCTTTTGGGGGGGGGGTCAGGGTGAGAATTACCTGCTTTTTTGGTAGAATATTGTACAGTAGAGTGGAGATTTACAATGTAGGCACTGAGGCCATCTTCTGAAGTGCAAGAGCTGCCTCTATATTGTCTTTTAAGTGGACTCTTCCTTCCACCTTCAAGCAGAAGCTCACTGAGCATCCACATTATCTATATTCAGGTCTGTGCTATGGTCAGATAGTGTGTGCATCCAGGATTCAGGTTCTGAGCTTGCCAGTACATATTCCGTGGAGAGAAATTATGTAGCATCAAGCACAGGCAAACTTTTAACCCAGTCTCAAAGGTTCACAATCCACAGGATAGCTTCTAGTTCTCCTGTGACTTTGGGGTGAGGTATGTCCTAAGGGAAATATTTTTGGAGGAGAGAAACAATGACCTTTCTTTACTATTAGGTGACTGTGGTAACCTCATATTTCACAGATGTGGAGTGTGAGGCAGAAGGATTGAGTGAACTGCTCAAGGCTATAAAGAAAATTTTGTATCAGAGCCCAGATCAGAAGGGAGGAACTGCTGATTCCCAATGCTATGCTGAGATACCTCTCTCTGTTAAAATAGGCCTATGAATCATCCTAAAAGCCAACAGCAATTCTTCATGAGTCTCAGCACTGCAGAGGCTATTAGTACTGTTGAGAAGGAAGGGACTTTTTAATGGATGTGCAGCAATAATAATTTTTAACTCTTATAAGCATTTATCCATATTCAAAGCATTCGCAATCTAAATCCAGCAAAATGTGCTGTGTCAACCCAGTCTTCTCAGGATTGTTCTTGGATTTGCTTTTATCTAAAAAAATCCTACTATTAATATTGTTTTCCAAAATGTAGTTTTCAAAGCCTGTAGAAATGACTCTGCAGTCATGTCTGCTTTCTGACACTGCCTTACTTTCCAGCCTTAGAGGGTATTTATAAGGTATGGTAAGCTTCTTGGTGGCAACAGTGCACAGAGAGAGAAAAAAAATCCTAGTGTGAGCCTTTGTATTTCAGGGCATATCTCCATGTGATTCTGAATGATAATATCTGCTTATTTTCTGTCCTCTTTCAGATATGTACAATTTTATTGTACCTGTCTGGTGAATGTGTCTGCATATGAGACAGGTTCTGTGCACTTGTCTTTCCTGACACAGCCGGCAGGAGCAGACGACTCAGCTCAAATGATCCACTTACTAGAGGAAGGAATCTAATCTAGGATGTCTAGGAATAGCAGGAAGACTCTTCTGGGCACTGCAAAGCTATGCTCCAGGATCTCTGTGTTTCTACAGAAGGAGATTTTCAGGTTGAACAAGAGCAGACCTGTAGAATACATGGTTACGTGAGCTACCCTATTCTTTGGAGTAGGCGGTACATTAACTCGGGCTAGTACACCTCAAAGGACAATGATTCAATAAAAATCATGCTTGACATAAACCACATGCAAATCCCCCAGAAGTCACTGAGATTTTAACATATACTAATGTACCTTCCTTATTTGAAGCTCTTAGTTGCATAGCAGTATGAGGCATTTTATTGTTGCTCTACAACTTGCTGAGAATATTCCAGTTCCCAAACCTTGCAGGATATAACTGACTTCCCAGGGTTGTGTGTTGGGGCCTCAGGACTTGGACTATAATATTTATGCTGAAATGAGGAAAATATTTTGTCAGTATCACAGGTATTTTTTTACACATTTGTCTACAGCTTACAGTATGATGATTTAAAAGTAAAATAGAGATGAAACCAAACACCTCATGCTTGAACTGTTGAAGTATGTTAAGGCACAAGAAGTCGAAGAAGATGTATCTATAATTAGATATATCATGGAACCAAATATACTGCAGTGCATCAAGAAACCAATCTTGGAGGTTAAACTCCAAACTGAGAAGGCAGGAGATAAAGAGCATTTGTCTTTTGGAAGTTTTGCTACTGTTCCCTGAAGGGCTGTTTCTATGGATGGATTCAACTGGTTCAGAATAGGGGATTTGCCATTGAGAGGGCCAGTCTGTGCAGAGGGGACAAAATGCAACATCTGCTCTCGAGCTGTACCACTATTGCCCCTGGCAGGATAAAAGGTGCTGAACAGCATCTGCTCCCTGTGTATATTTGAACCTGAACAATTTCACTTACACTCTGTACTAGTATGTTAATTGTTTCTGAGGATCAGCTATAAAGTGATTCTCAGCTGAACTGCCTGTGAAACTCCTTTTGCTTCAATTAGTTTCTCATCATTTAGGATCAGCTGGATCACCTTGGCTGATGGTTCCTAAAACATGAATTTGGAGTCAAAACGCGCACTTCTCTAGGTGGCCACTGCAGTAAGTCAGCCAGGAGTAACTCCACATAATGGTGCTACAGTGGTGTGTGAGGAGAAGGCGGGCCAGAAATCTCACAGAGGAGGTTCTCTTGGCAGCCAGACTCACCTGGCTGAGGTGCTAATTTTTGTGGAGTTTCAGAAAATTATATCACTTATTCTACTGAAGAACTTGGTCTTCTGCCTCCCTCTGAACATGATAAGCTTCTTGGCAATTCTAGATTAGAAGGCAAATTTCCAGTGTGTATGGGATGTGATGGGAGCCCTCTGCATCCTGGTAGTTCCCCAAGTAATCAATAGTTCCCAGAAGTCAAGATCAGATAGCACAAAGGGGCTTGGAGAGGTATCAGTGTCTGGGATAACATAGAAAGGGCTCCAAGACTGTGGTGTCATCTGTTGTTTTCTCTCAGACATGAAGTGAATTATTTCTGTAAAGGTGCAGGACCTTGAAGAATCAGACCTGAAGTTTATAGGTTGTGAAGAACGTCTGTATGCTTGAGTGGGAAATGAACTAAAGTAGCTGGAAGAGAGAAAGAATATAATATGTTGTACACAGCCTCACTCACACGTAAGCATCAAACATGAAAGAGATCTAGTAAGTTGTCATCCAGAGTCAGTGAGCTCTGAAATGATGCTGTTAATTGTTGTGGTGTCTGATGTCTCAGACAAACATCCCACCATGTTCTCTCATCTGGAAACAAAAATGTTAGGTTTTCACTTGACTTGCAGACATGAGTTCATGCAGATACTTAGCAAGAAAAATTTGCACAGGCTTGTTTACATACAAATACCATAGCTCGTTAGCTTGATGTCCTCAGAAAATAACTTTTAATTAATTGCGATTTATTGAAAATCATAAATGTAGTCCCAGATTTTCATTAAAATTAAATGCTCTGCCCCAGGTCTACTTTCACAACCGAGAGATACATAATACTGTTTTTCCTTAATTGATTGTATTTAGCCACCACGTAGCTAGCCTCTTTGAAGCTGTCACTTCACATTTATCATATATACAATGCCATCTTTTCTTCTTCATTTCGCTGTTACCTTGCTGATTGTCCTTGGGTACGTCACTTAAACTTCCATGGGCCACCATTTCATGGCTTGATCTAGCACAAGTGTTCTGTTTTAAAGCTGCCTTTTCTCTTTTGGGTGCTTTCTTAGTAATGTCACTTCCCATATGCATTATGAAATCTGCCCATAAACATGTTAGCATAAGGGAATGTAAGTGTCAAGCATTTTATACCCTTTAGGAATTGTCATTAAAAGGTTTAAATTCTAGTTTTTATAAACCCATTTCTCTAAAGCAGTATTATCCATCTTTTTCAGTAACTTTGTTTTGTAGCTGCTGCAAGTCACTTCAGGGTGTGTTATTAATAACTCCCAGCAACCAAGTTGTTTACATCCATCCAGCACACTGGAAAGAAACCAGAGTCTTGTAGATAGTGCTGGTGACTGTGCAAGTCTGATCCTGCTGTCATTCAGATGAATCAGACAACAATGCAGCTCTGGTAGCCATTTGTCCAGGTTTTAGGTGTGGGTGCTACACAATCCAGAAGTGATGTAACCCAGGAACTGACAATTAATGAGACTTTCAAAATGAGAGCACAATTATTGTGCCAGTAAAAAGGGACGACTGCTAGAAAGTGTGGTCTTAAATAATTTTATTCATGAAATAATCCGCGCTCTTTTATGAAAGTACTGAAATACTAGTTCAAGAGACTGCCTTGGAGTCTAATTCAGATAACTTTATCCTGGATATGTAAACTGTTGCCCATTTGGAGTAGTATGATAGTATTTCCTGACTCAGCCTGACTTGAGCTGTTACTATTCATCAAATGCCAGAGGCAATTCCAGAAAACCTTTATAACTGCAGTGAAGAATGAGGGATAGTTTGTAACATTTTAGGCATTCTTCACAGAGAAAAGTGCTGTTTAGGTGTGTCATATTTTTAATATGGTAGGTCGGTACAGTTTGTGTGTTAAGAACAGCAACAGGAGAATTACAATGCTTAAACAATGTTAAAATCTGCTATCCTGTTATTACCGTGTCTAAACACCAAATGTTTCAGAGGGATATTTAATGAAGTACTTAATACAAATATAGCTTTACTGTCATTTCATGGAATAAATCCTTCTAATTATACTGGTGTTGAACTATAAATGTGGAGTCAATGTAAATCATCCACGGTGCTTCAGGTGATATTGTCATAGGAAGGCAGACTTCAAACTATTTTGCTTACACAAATTCATATATCTTTCCTTTTTTTAATACCTGAATGAAATAGAAATAATGAATTATCTGATCCCAGAGTGCTTCAATTAAAGGCTATAAAACTAATACGGCAATTTCATGAAGAGAATATAAAACTGCCATTTGAAAAAGACCCCCAGGGAAGAAGTAACTTAGGGCAGGATGATCAGTGCTTGCATCTCTGCCTGTTATTACATGATCAGATGCTGTTCTCAGCTGCTCATAATGTTATTTAACAGAGCTGAAACTTGGAGACTGTGTTTATACCATGAGGCTAAATACAGCTAGGGCACTTGACTGAGTATGCTGCTGGTTGTTAGCCTGCGTCCTCTCCCGTGCAAACCAGCAGTGTCACAGCTGATGCCTGGGCGTAGTTCGGTCAGCACAACCTGAGAAGTCAGTCAGCCTGACTGACCTTTTTTTTTTACTAATACAATCTTAGTGTAAGTGGCAGGTGTCAGCCTTCTCCTAATTTTTGTTTGTTTGGAAATTTTCAGTGAAAACGGAGATATTTTTTTTTTTACTAAGAATAAATTAAAAGAGAAATAGAGTTGTCTTCTCAAGGTAAAGCATACTGACAGCCTTTTTTTCTGCTCAGGTATAAAGTTCTCATGCCTTTGAGGCAGGTTTTCCAAATTGGTTGGCTTGGGATGGGACAAAGGGACATTTAGCACTTTCTGACATGCCTCCAACTTGACAGAAAGACAGAAAACAAGAACATAGTGATCATCTCTAAGATACTTACCTGATAGGGAATCTGGCATCACACAAGAACTCTGTGGAAGAAATGGAAGAAACAAAGACAGAAAGCAGTTTCTGGGAGGCTGGAAGCAAAAAGGATGAGCAAAAGATTCAGTTGCCTTAAGCTTGAGATCAGCTGTTTTGTTCCAGAAGAACCCTGCCTTGTTCACTAGAGACCTTCTTATTCCCTCAGGAAATGAGACTGCTACAGATAAGAGCCTCCTTCAGTATTCTGCCTTGATTTGATCCTCAGCACAGCTGGGGAAGTACTGTATGTGGTATGTAATAAAACATTGTACTGAAGCAGACATACAAGAGAGGTTAGTAATGTTATCCACATGATGTGGAAACAGGTATGTCACTCTGTTGGTAGCTCTTGTTACTCTAGGCAACATTTGCTATGGCTAGCACTCTTTCCCATGAGAATCGAGCACCGAAGTAGCTTGATTATTGCAAGATTTTTGTCATACACTCTGGATTGCTCTGATGCTCACCGTATGGTTCCATCTCGGTGCACTCAAGCTGTTCCATTAAGGAAATATCCTAAATCTCCCTTAAAAGAAACTTTACTCTCTTCCTTTTCTTGCAGCCTCAGATATGTCTCAGAAACATGGACACATATTGTTTTCTTCGTGCTGTTTGCACAGCTGAACTATCGCTTACTGTAACTGTCAGAATGTAGTAGAGTATTTTCAGAGCATTTTTCTAAATTTCATTGTGGTTTGATTCAAACAGAGAAGCCTGAAGAGATTAGACACAAGCATGGTGAGTTTTCCTTTGGAGCACCTGTTTGCTAAAGGCTTCCTACCAATACAAATAAAGATGAGGAAAGCAAAAATTTCAATTGTTTATTTATTTGTTCGTTGAAAAAAAAATTTAGGTTAGATATTAGGAAGAAATTTTTTACCGGGGGGGCAGTGAGGCACTGTATCAGGTTGCCCAGAGAAGCTGTGGATGCCCCATCCCTGGAGGGGTTCAAGGCCAGGCTGGATGAGGCTTTGGGAAACCTGGGCTAGTGGAGGGTGTCCCTGCCCATGGAAGGGGGGTTGGAACTTGATGATCTTTAAGGTCCTTTCCAACCCAAACCATTCTATGATTCTATGATAAAAACCAAGCAGTATTCTTAGGATAAGAGGTGGTTCAAGAGCGAAGTCTCTGGTGAGTTTGACTTGTAGAAGTCACAGTGAAAATTTGACAGTTTACACCTTAGAGAAAAGTGTAGAAAAATATAGGATAACAGAAATAACATTGAAATAACATTGACTATGGACTGTATGAGTTACCTGTCTTAAATTTTACGTCTTTTACAATTTTGCAATGTCTACTGTGATAGTCTTGATTCCATTTCCTTGTATAAACTCTGGGTTTTTCTCTTGACTTTTAAATGAAATTTCAAGTTAACAAACATTTTTGCTTCTGTTAGCGCATCTGTGAGAGGGTTGAGAACTGCATTTTTTTTTTACCCAGTTCTGAGAAATCTGAACACAAGATAATGCAAGTCCTGCATTATTAGTGATAATTTCTATATTTTGCTGTTTTTTTTTCTTTTTTATGTGACAGTGGTAGATGAAAATGAGAGGTAAATTCACATTACATGGAGATTTTATATAGTTGTGAAGCAGGCTGTAACCCAAACTTCTCACCATTACCCTTTAAGCCATTAAACATCAGCCATTTAATTTATGAAATTGTAAGTCCAAGAGAATGATCCCATCTGAATGTGGCTGTATGAAAATTCAAGAACTGCAAAACCCCAGTTCTGGTCAATACTTTCTATCTTTTTTCAAAAGTTTAAAAAAAAAAAAAAAGAGACAAAAGCAAGTGATATTGAATGCAGAACCTTCTACAAGTCCTGGCAGTTGGATAGGGGCAGAAGGGAGGGGAAGAGGGCATTTCTGGAATAAAAGGCGTGTTCTCACAGTAAGTACAGCTACACGGTATCTTCTCTACTGAAGGCTGCAAAATAAGGAAACCATTAGTTTCAGCATCTTTTGGGTGCTCTGATGGATGTTAAGAGCTGCATTCATTACAGAGTAGTTCAGACCTAGACAAGGATAAAGGCATCATCACACCATCTTTCATAGTTACCTTCACTTTTCTGTACCTTGTCTTCACAAAGGGTGTGACCAAGTTCCAGCTGAGGAGTATTGCTTAGCAATGGGGTTATGGGGTTACATTTTTCAGCTTCTTTGTAGTGGCTTTATATGTCTGCTTCTTGTGCTGCAACTTGTTCTGTTATAGCCTTTGACAAGTAGAGCTCTGTTACACTTGACTCACATGCAGCAGCACAGGTACTGTACGGACAGAAACATACCTCAGCTGCCTGCCAGTTGTTGAGTTAACTCAGGCAAATAAATTCTGTGTCAGGTCTGTGCTTACTGCAAGTTCAGTGTTCAGAACAGGTACTGTTTTCCTCTGAAGCAGAAAAGAACTTTACTAAACAGCTTTGCTCATATGTGTCACTTCATCTTGGCCAAGCTACTATAGAGTATGCAAATACAGAGAAAATGTGGAATTTGAACTGTTTCTCTACATCTCTAGACGTAGATTGTTTTCTTAGTTGCTGACAAATATTTTGTTGCTGACAACTGAGCTATTAGACATTAGTTGAAAGAAAGAAAATGAATGCAAATTATCTTTTAATTATTTGAATAATTTTCCACATCACTCAGTACCATAATATCCTTTTTCACCAACATGCATATCCTTATTAATACTCCTATAAAGTAAGGAAATAACTATTATTCCCATTTCACCAGTGAAGTGTAACTAGAAAAGAAAAAATGACTTGCTGAAAGTTACATCAAGATAGTAACAGAAACAAGTTCAAAATTCTTAATTCTTGAGTGTCGATACAGTTCCTTCACAATAAATATCCTTTCCTGTGGCCAATTTTTATTCCTGTAGCCTGTACTGTTCTCTCACAATTTCAGTATTTTAGCTAATTACTTAAGTTGTAACTGGTATTTCTGGTGATTGTTAGTAATTTATTTTTCAGTCAGAAAATTTACAAAAATATGATAATTTTATGTCAGGAAACCAAAATTAAAATGGAAAATAACATTGTAATAGATATGCTGTTATTTTTATATGACATAAGTTTTTTCTTGAAAATATGTGGGGTCAGACATTTGTATATCAGAACATATTTTTTCATTCCAGTAATGAATATAATAGTTTAAGAGAAACTGACTCTCTTCTCATAATTCTAAAAAAGTATATCCAGTACTGATATTTTCACACTGAGAGACAGATACAATAGCATCAAATAACCATCAAACTTCAATATCCCAGGAAAAACCCCACAGTAGTTGATCAGTGAAAGAGTTCTCTTGGTGAAGGGCATGCAATGGTTTTTCAAAGCCACCTTTCACTTAGTGCTCTGTGAAAAAAGGCTGTTCCTTTTTCCTGCATAGCAGAATATAGGACTTTCCCCAAAGCTCAGCTTTAAGTCTAAATCAAAGTTCCACTTATTCTGTTTTAGGTTTGGTATTTTGAATGTTTTCTTTAATAACTTGAGGGACGGAATAGCATTTGTGGATGACAATTAGCTGCAAGGTCCACAGAAGAGTAGAAAGATACCATGTAGCTCTTTACATCATGATAACTCTCTTGGTTCCAGCATACAAAAAGACATGCCCTCCACTGTTGATGAAGAGTCAGTATGACATAGGAATCTCGAATTAACTTTTGGGATGGTTTGTGTCAAGAAACATAGGCTCAAGCTACATGTTTCTGGGTGAGAGTAACTAAAAGTACCTATTTTTACAAATTTTGTCTATGGTGAATAGCCTGCTCCCTGGAATTGGAAATGGCTTTCTTAGCCACATAATCATGGACATTAAGGCACTTGGAAAAATGGAGTGTGAGACCTGGGTTTAAGTCCTTCCTGCTAGTGCTGCTTTTCTCCTGCATGTAGGAATATCACTGAGTGAGCTCTGCTTGCTCTCTTGGAAGCTGGACTGCAAGGGGGGTTTTAGATATAAGTACTTTAAACACTAGGCTTTATACCTTGCTAGAAACATTATGTGTCGTATGCATTGTGTATCTTCCTGCTTACATTTCTGCCTACCACATATATAAATATGCACGAGGTATGTTCCTGCTGTCTTGTTTTTTTTTTTTGTTCTGTGATTTCATCAGAGGCCTCTTTGCTGAATAACAGCACAACTTCAACAGGGAATGGTAGGCAGTGCAGCCTCCTTCCTGCAGCACTTCATCAGGAAGGTACTGAACTCAGGTTTCCTGCTTTCTGGACCCTTCCTGCTTTGGCCTATTTTGAAAGAAAAGAGTGACTCCTTACTACTTCTTACTGCTTGAAAAATAATTATCCTTGTGCTTAGAAGATGGTACTAAGCCATAGATCCCTGATACTACATCCATGTGGCCACAGTCAAGGATCCAACTCCAGAAAAAGGGAGACTTTCGTAAAGATCTACCTCAATGGAGTCCTACTGATGAGCTATAGGCAATTGTATCTAATTTTATATATCCATTATAAACATGTAGCTCTCTGTATAGAGATTATAAATTTAAAATGTGGGTTCCCATTTCCAGAACCTTCTATCAAATTATTACGTTCTGGTCTCCTTTAACAGGTCTAGCCCATGAGCCTTAAACCAGACTGTAAAAGTCTGTGAACTTTTCAGATAACGGGCTTTTTTGCCTGCTCACTAAATCCAGTGAGTCAGTAAAATTAGGAAGCACACTTACATGAAGAAGTATGACTCACTTTTTTAATTAAAAAGTTGGCAAAAAAACCAGAGGCTGTGTCTTTTTGAGGCATTCATTTTGCAAATTGTATTCAACTGCTGCCAGAATTTCTCTCATTACTGTTTGTTATTTAGTCTCATTAGCAATATTTCTTTAGGTGTACCAGACCCTAAGGGCTTGGGAATTATTTGTTCAGGTAACTCCCTTTCTTATGAACCGGAATAAAGGGCCTAAGCCAGGTGTGAATTCCACTAAATTTCATTTGGAGCTGTAGTGATTGTGGCTAGCAGGTTGAGGGAGGTGATTCTCCCCCTCTACTCCACTCTCTTGTGACCCCACCTGGAGTACTGCATCCAGCTCTGGGACCCCGGTATAAGAAAAGACATGGACCTGTTGGAGTGGGTCCAGGGGAGAGCCACAAAATTGATCAGAGGGCTGGAACACCTCTTCTGTGAAGAAAGGCTTAGAGACTTGGGGCTGTCCAGCCCAGAGAAAAGAAGCCTCCAGGGAGACCTTATTGTGGCTTAAAAGGGGCTGTAGTGATAGGGCAAGGGGCAATGGTTTTAAACAGAAAGAACATATATTTGGATTGGACATAAGGAAGAAATTTTTTATGATGAGGATCTTGAGACACAGAAACAGGTTGCCCAGAGAAGCTGTGGGTGCCCCATCCCTGGAGGTGTTCAAGGCCAGGCTGGATGAGGCTTTGAGCAACCTGGTCTAGTGGGAGGTGTTCCTGCCCATGGCAGGGGGATTGCAACTCAGTGATGTTGGAAGGTCCACTCCAATACAAACCATTCTGTAATTCTATGATTTAGTACTTTCCCAGCAGAACTGTCTGTGTATAGCTCTCACATAGTCAGAAGAGAACAGACACCTTTAAATCTTAAGTTCCGTATGTTTTTTTTAACCAAAGATTCCAGTTATGGATGTGTCTTTGTAACTCAGACCTCTGTGTCTCCTCAATATTGGCTTTAGAATAGCCTCTGACAATTGTATTGAGTACTACAGTTTGTCTCATCTTTACTGGAGTTTGTCCAGGGCTTCACTCTGTTTTTCTTTCATAATTGAAGTTATGGAATGCTAGACAGACCTGAGGCTAGGGAAGAGCTAATGGAAGAAAATCAATGGAAATGACTTTTTATTCTGCTACTTCCTTGCACGCACAGATGATACCTACATACTTAATATGTCTCATTTAGATGAAGATGTCCAGATGAACAGAAATACAGCTTCCAAGACATACGAAGTAATCCTTAGTCTTTACATAGCGTTAGTGAGGTTTCTCCAGAAGTAGAGGCTCCCAGTTTGTGGAAGAAGAAAAGGAGAAATTCAGGAGCAGATCCTCAAGAAAGAAACAGAGATCTGGAAAACATGACCTACAAGGAAAGACTGTACAAACAAGGGTTATTTAGCTGAAAGAAGAGAGGATTATCAGGGGAAAAAGACAGGGAAAGGGGTGTAAAACTTCAAATAAGTAAAGGTCTTGAGCGAAGATCAAGGAAAAAATTTGTTCTCTATGACTATGACATATGTATGAAGCAAGATGTAAGGGCTTAAATTACATCAGAAAATTCAGGTTAGACACCATGGAAGTTTTCTAACAGTACAAGTAGTAAAGGGATGGAAAAGCTGCCTGGAGAAGGTCATGGCATCTCTGTCTTTGAAGAACTTTGAAAACAGGTTAGAGAGATGTCTACCAAGAATAATCCAGGTACAGGTGATCCTAGTTGGTGTACAATGGTTGAATAGTGGAACTTAAGGTCTTTTGTAGTTGCTGTGATTCTATGAGACTAGTAGGAGTAATAATGCATTTGCTGCATTTTTTTAGACTTCTTGTGCTTTCCAGACAGTTTCTGATACCAAGAACACAAAATTCTCCAAGGGATAAGTGGAGATTTTTATGGTGCTGGCAAAAAATTAAATTTGATGGGGTAATTGCTAAGGAACCAGGAGAGAAACTCGGAAGGCTGAGTGATGTGGGCATTGAGATAACTGTGTTTTCTTTTGTAGGGAAGGAAGTGGAAGAATACCTCCAACCTGTGGCCACAGGGGGAAAGTGGTTGGATACAAGAAAGGCAGCTATCCCCACAGAAGAGGGCAAGCGTCCCTTTGAAAAGGGACTTGTTGAAAGGAGTTTAGAGTGGAGGGTGAATCATTCACTGGGTACTGGCCATTTGCTTTGGGTTCTGATCTTCTTACAAATGAATGTAGATACCTGGATTCCAGCATACCAGTAGCACAGAATGATAATGTGCTAGAACTGAGAAAAAAACTGTGGCCTGAAGGAAGCATAAATGAAAAATTATTTTGTACAAAAGATGTTGATTTCAGCTGATGAGAAACGTAACAATTAAAAGTTAACTGTGAACTTTCTTTTAGTGAATGAATATCATGTTTATATATTGGAAGCCCAGAAGGAAAAGCAGCAGCAGCAGCAGCAGCAGTGATGTTCCCAGTGGAGAGAGGGCTTCTGGCACAGTTTCAGATGACTGCTGCGATCCATAGGGGGCTGGAAACTACCACACTGGCTTGTTATCAACAGGCTCCTGCCTGACATGGTGACAAGGCACTTCAGACAGCTGATGAACAGTCTTGTGCAGTTGCGACAGGCAGGGGCTCTGGAACCAGCGTGCCCTCTGGTACCTGAAGAAACTCAGTGGGAGCACTGGTGCCCACTGTGAACACAGACTTCTCCCTTCCCCTGATCAGTAATATACCTGCCTTCAAGATGAAAAATGATGGTATGCCATACAGCTCTGTGGGGTGGTAACAACAACAGTAACAGTAATTGGGAGAGTAGCTAGGGAATGACAGACTAGTTTTCCTATTTGCTAAAATATAGAAGATTTGGTTCAGTTTGTGAGCTTTGCTAAAAGAAAATTATACCAAAGCTGTTGCTAAAATGTCAGCAGAGACTTCAAGCAGTTCTTAGCTCATTACCCATATGCTCACCCTTACTGGGGATAACTTTATCTCATGGTGGGAAGCATTGCTTTATTTTCATGGCAAGAGTTCTGCATAGACTCACATGAACACATTTTCGTTTTTCAGGATGTCTTGGGAAGACTCTATCTGATTTTCTAACATGTAGCAAGCATTCCTGAAATAGGAGTTTGGGGCTTTTTCATGGAAATTCATAGCATGCACAAATTTCAGGGATGTCAATAAAAAGGGGAGGTGCTTTGACTGTTGAAAGACTAGATTCAGGTACCAGAAGATTATGAAAATCTATATATAGTATGGAGAGAAGGAGTAACTTCCTACCACTAGGAATGATGCTGCTTAGATGTGTGAAATGTTCTTTCGACATGTGTAGGGGATACAGTAAGAATCGCATTTCCAATCAGTGTCAAAACTCGTGCTCAGCATTTAATCTGTTGGTATTAAGTACACTAATTGATGGAGCATTTCCAATTTCTGGTGAAGATTATTTAACATTCTTGAAGTTATTCTAAAATAAGTTGAGAAATCTGTGAGAGCTGGTCAAATTTATACACTGAAATGAATCTGGCATAGACAGCATTTTCAATTTATCTTGAAGTGTGACCACAATGCACAAGCTGGAATGGAGAAAAAAAGTCAAGATGTCAGTAACTTTCTAATATTATAGTGAATAGATCTGACTGTGAGATACCACTATAGATGTAGAAGGCAGGATACTGAGGAATTTAGGAATCTTATCAAAATTAGATCATAGAATCATAGAATGGTTTGGGTTGGAAAGGACCTTAAAGATCATCAATGGTTTGATTTATTACTAAGCAGTAGGAAAGTTTATTTAGTGGAATCACACTTTGTTGTTATTTTTGTGTTGATAAGAAATATATTTCACCTTCTGCTGCATTGTGGAAAATGGTCTTCGGAGTCACCAAGCATTTTTTTTCTTAGCATGATTTGATAATTACAGACTGGGGCCACATGGTGTTGGACAGGATGTACCTTTAAAGCATGAATTTGTCAGGGCTCTGAGACCACTAACAGGCTTTGATGTCCCTGACCAGCCTTACCTGGAGCCTTACCCCCACCATTGCCTGGGGGGGGGTCCATTTCAGCTCAGGTCTGGGCATCTCCTGGCCCCAACTATGCTGTGGATGGGCTTGTGCCCAGCCTTGTCTCTGGTCCTGCCTCCTGGGCAGATCTTGGACCTTTGCTACAGACTTGTCTCCAGTGCTGTCCTTAATGTCCTGATGGTCCCTGGATGGACCCTGGACATGATTCATGTCCTCACTGTGTCTGGGACTGCCCTTGTACCCTGTTGCCAGCACTGCTGCGTGGATTCTGTGGGGCTGTGCCCTGGTCAGTGAGGGCACTGCTGGACGGGCAGTCAGTCACCCTCAATGGCCCCATCTTTTCCTGCTCCCTGCCCATGAATTTCTCTGCCTGTAAAACCTGAGTGTTCTCCAAAACTTTTTTTTTGTTGTTTTCAGTCCTGTCCTAGTTAATTTGAAATACTTCTGCTGTTACTTCAGACATTTTGCATAGCAGCTCAGTTAGCATTAGGTTATAACTGTGACTGACTTGTAGAGTTTTAGTATCTATCAAGGCCTAAGGCTTCTTACCTGAGCCACATGCAGGATCTTGCCTCTGAAGTTCTGCTCTGTCTCAGTGCGTTGGCATTCGTGCTGTGCCAGTAGCAGTTGCTTTGCAAGTAAATAGACAAATGACTGTCAGACCTGTGTGCCTATTTTCATGGTAAATACTTACAATCAGAGACTCCTGGAAAAAACAGTTTGGAAGGGACATTCTAAGGTTATCCAGTTCAGACTCCTGCTCAAAGCAGAGCTGTCTTTGAAGGTAGATAGGGTTTGTTTAGCTGAGTTCTGAGTATCTCCAAGGATGGAGATTACAGTGTTTCTCTGGGCAGCCTGTTCAAGTTACCCTCACTGTGGAACGTTTTCCTCGTATGTGATAGGAATTTCCCTTATTGCAGCTTGCATTCTTTCTAGTCCTTTCACTGTGCAGCTCTCAGAAGGGTTGAACTCCATCTTCTCTATAAACTCTCTTTCAGAAATGGAAAACTGTTACTAGGTCCCCCCTGCAGCCTTCTCTTCTCCAAGCTGAATAAATGCAGTTCCTTCAGCATCTCTTTGTGCATGCTGCTCCAGATCTTTAAGGTGATAAATGATTTAGTCCCAAACGGGATTTCAAACAAAATTTCCAATTTATTAAGCGAATAAAAGGCAAGCAAACAGTGCTGGGCACGTACAGCGGAGCCTTTGCTCTACCAAGACACGCTACATTTCTGTTTCCAGTTTTTATCCCTCATGTCCATACATATTCGTGAAGAGGTGGGCCTATGCAAATGACCTTTAGTGCATGGTCTCTTCACCTTCTAGGACTTTCTGGGGGTCCCTCGGTGGTTCTGCCCCTCTGTGTTACATATTCATAATAACAGGCAGGTCTATGCAAATAAGTTCCAGTAACACTGTGTAATTAACATTCCAGTAACTTTCCAAACCCTCCCCACAAGCTTTTCACACTTTCTTAACACTGTGTAATTAACTTTCCAGTAACTTTCCAGGCCCTCCACCCAAGTTTTTCACACTTAACACTGTGTAATTGACATGAACTATATACATACCATTCCACTACCCACAGTTATACAAGGACAATCAAAATACTCAAAGGCCACCCTCACAAAGGGTGACGTCCCATTATATGGTCTCATTGTTTCATATTGACACAAATCATGTGAACATATTTCACATTTAACCATTGCAGTAACCCGCTGCTGGGCTTGCTGTGGTTTGTCCTTGTCACTGTTGTGCTGGGGACCAAACGTGAAGCCACGGTATTCCAGGTGCAGCTGTGCAAGCACTGAGTACAGGAGAATAACCACTTCCCTTCACCTGCTGACTACCCTTTTGCTCATACAGTCCAGAATGTGGCTGTATTGGATTTATATATGCAGCAGAAGGCTGAGTGTGGCCACAGCCAAGCTCAGGGCACTGCAAAGCATCTCAGTATTTCCCCTTTCTGACTGAACCTGGAGACTGAGCTGAACAGGGGTAAGGGATTTAATTTGTGTATGGGTGAGGCTGCAGCTTGCCATCATATCCATCCATCTGCCAATTCTATTTTTTTTTTGTTTTTTTTGAGAAGTAGGAAATATATAAGTGAGCCTCTCTGCTTATTACTTTGAAACTCTGCCTTCACACTGGTCAATGTGCAAATGATGGCCATTCCATGTACTTGCAAGCTCAGTGGATTATCATCTTGCTGTGAAAAGCCCTACACTTTGGTAGGGTTTTTAATAAGTGTTTAGTAACAATTTCCTCTGACTCCAGTGAGAACAGTTTACATAACACAGTGTTGAGGGTCTGGCCAATATAAACAGAAACATTCAGGTCATTGCATTGCCTGATATGTTGTCATCTTGTGCTCAGAAAAACTACTTGGTCCAAAGTACCCCAGAATTTTAGCCCCTTTCTTTTTGGAAAGGCATGTAGGTGCTGAGTGGCTTTGGAGAATTTTAGGGCAGAATTTGGTTTTGTTTTGAATACATTTATCTGGAGATGGTTACCTGTAAAAGAAGTATGGAGAGAAAAGAATTACTGTTGTGACTTTGTAAGTGTTAATATATTAGCAAAAGTCCTACAGTTCAGGGATAATCTGTCATTTTAGTATTCCAATTTAAATACCAAGGAAGAGAGGAAGGGAAAATGAATATACATGAAATCATGTCATTCTGTTACAGTCTGCCATTACAGAGGTCACTGACTCCATTGTATGTAGTATTCAGCTTCACAGAAAGTAGAGAACATGTGTGCATGATGCTGAACTGTACTTACAGTTTTCATGCTATTACTGGGCAAAAGCTTGAAAATGCTAAGCATCTATAAACTCTCAAGAGGGAGACAGCAGCCAAGGAAAATAATCTTCCTCTTCACCTGAAGAGAACTTAACACTTCTCTGTATTTACATCTCAAACACAAAGTGAGTGTGTGTTTCCTTTTCAGTACTTAAGTTGGCCTTTATTGAAGTATTTGGCTGTTGAGTGAAATTTGTGACATTATTGAAGGTTTGAAGCCCCAAATATTTGTGCCTGCATACCAACACAGTATGGGTCTGTCCTTTGTACATACTGGCACACTGCAGCACGGACAACTGAAATGACTCGTTCAAGACAGCACAATGCAGAGAGATGCTCAGTGCACTGACACATGTTTTTCATTGTGACTGCCTCTCTCTGCAAGCTGTCAAAGGCCTACACAAAAAAAAAAGTAAGATTGTAGAGTCTCTTATCACTGCCCCAGGGATCAAGAGTGCTTCAGAGCCCTGAACAAAGGAAAAACCATCAGAAACCTGCTCGCTTCACAAGCAGAATGAAAAATCTGTCTCGTCAGAAACAGGATTCGAAGAAATGGCATTATTTCTTTATTTATTGTTATATTTAATATAAATACCAATGAAAAAAATTAAGGTGAACAGTGAGTTCAGTTGAGGAGAAGAACTTGCAACTTAGTTAATATTGGCTTTTCTAATGGAAATTTTTTGAGGATTTGGGGTTTCTGGGCTGATGAAAGCAATTCTGGGGTCTGCTTCATTTTCAGCCCTAGACTTATCCTGTTGAAAGCAGTATGCTGGCTACTCAGTTCAAGTCTGGAGAAGTACTCAAGACAGGGAGCAGTGTTTACATGTTTATACAATTCATCTCACTCATAAAAAGCAGTGGTCAGAAGAAGATATTACTGACGCAGTGAGCGTTCTTCACATCCTCTTCAGCTTCCATGCAAACATTTCTGAAATTAAGGTTGTAAAAGTGGTTAAATATCACACTCAAAAAGGCATCCCAGTGGAGCAACTGTAGTGGGTAGCTTTTATACTGTATGCTTTTGTTATGCTTTTACTCTGATGCTGGCATGCAGATTAGGTACAGTTGTCCAACTGAAGTCTTACCAAAGCAGAACAGAAACAGAAATATTACTTCCTTATGTCTTTAGAGGCGTATTTCTGTTTATATACCAGAGACAATGTATATTGCTTTTATACTCAGAGTATATAATATTTTAAACAAATGTCAATCATCATGGTAGGAAATTCCTTTATCTTGATTCTCATGCCAGGTATTTTGGCATGGTTATAAAAATATATTTTAAAATACTTGGGACTGAATTTGGCTCTCAGACACATTTCTGGAAATCTGGAGGAATTCCCACTTAGCTAATAAAGTTACCAGAAATTTAACATTGCTGGAACTGTGAGCTTGTCCCTGCATTTACTGAAGTATGCAGCAATTTCAATAGACTTTGATTTGCAGCCTCCAAATCTTAAAGATGTTCTTTTAATATGTCAGTGTATTAAAAATGTTTCATTGTGATAGGTGTCATGTACACCATCTATTTTTTTTAATGTCCAAGCAAATATTTAGCTTTAAAAAAGACAAATTATGTCATTTTGTTGTTGCTAATACAAAGTTCTGGGTTGAGAAAGTTCCATGTATAGAAAAAATTATGTTCTCAACTAATTATTGAACAGAGTTGTTCTGTAGAAATTGAACATAGGAACCAAGATCACTGAAGAAAGGCCTGCCTTGTGTAGTGTTTGACTGCCTGTAGCTGGTACTGGCTAAATGTATGGATAAAAGTGGTGTCTCCGGCTACATTTATATTCATAAACTAAGCTATACCAGAGTATATCCCTAGGTATGGGAACTAGATCCTCTCTATTGTTAAATTCTTAGAATGCATTTTGGCAAGATTTGACCCAGGACAAGTAGCACTTGTCAATTCCTGGGCACAATTTCAGAGTCAGCACAGGTCATTCCAGATGAGAAATTTGTACGGGGATGTTGCATTTTTCAGGGTGAGAGTGTTGGTATTATGGGCATAGGCTGGAGGTGCTGATGGCCATAGAATAGTCTTGGACCCATGCTTCTTAGCGTAAAACACCTGCAAATAGCAAAGCCCTGAACAAGTACTGTGGTTCTGTAGAAACACTATCAACAGACAGATCCCATTAGAAGTATGGCTTCCTGAAGCTAGGTACATAAACTATGTCTATGTTAGTGAACTCTACAAGGTCTAGACACAGTCCCATGGTGACACATCTAATGCTTTTCCATACAGCATTTGGGTATAGTTCAGGGAACATCACAGGTCATCCCATCATATCCCAGAAGCTAAGACCTTATTTTGGACTGGAAGAGACATTCTTCATGTGGGTGTGAAGCTTGCTGTGTAGTTTTCTCTCCAGACTAATTTTATTTACCAGCACAGATGTCTTCTTTTATTTCAGGCATGCTAATTCACGTTTAAGTATCTAACATAAGCTCTTAGCTACCTTGCAACAGAAACTGGCATTGAACTTTAGGCTGAATTAGAATCTGGGCTCATTAACCTTGTTTTATTATTGTAATGCCATATTTAGTGCACTTCCCCAATATTCAGCAGGCTTCTCCCTCTCACCAAACAGTTCAATCACTATTCAGGGAAGAGGACTGCCAAACCTGGGAAATAGTTTCATTTTGAGCAGGTTTGTCTGTATGTCTGGGATTAATTAAAATTGACTTCTCTGTTTGTAGAAATGGAAATTATTCTAGCAAGACAAGCACTGCATTAAAACATCACCCAGAGGTGATCTAGCTGCTTAAATAAATCCATACAGTCACAGTAAGGTTTGCAGAAGGACTTGGTTATCATTTCCCTGGCGCTCAGCTTTGGGGACTTGTTCTCTGCAGTCCTTACCTGTAGACAAAGCGCCTTCCACTCTATATTTATGAGTATTCATGTTGATAAGGAACTTACACAAAAGTGTAAGTGTTTGTGGACTGCATTTTTGTTGTTATGGCACCTTGGGAGTGTTGGGTCCTGCATTCCTTTTGCCTGTTGCACTGTAGCTTGAGTATTAGCCACAGCGGAGGCCAGGTGCCAGAGGGAGGATCAGAGAGATAACCTCTCGTGAGAAATACTGTGAGCACAGATTAACTCCTGGCATTTCAGCAAGCATTTCTGCATCTTATTTCTATTTTTAACTCAGTTTTGTGAGGGTGCAAACTTACTAATGCAGGAGGCCTTAGGAAAGAGAGAGCTAATTGCAAACTGTCGAGATAAGAAAACTTCCCTTTAGACGTCCGTGTGCACTAAAGCTTTCTGAAGCACTGGATTAGCTGCACAAGAGTAGTTAACTAGAAGAATGCTCTAGATGCTGATGTGAGCAGTTGCATGAAACATTTCTGCCCTCAAACTGAATTCCCTTTCCTGTCCCATTACCATTGCAATTCCTTCAAAGATGCAACAGGACTTGACCTGGCTTAGTCTGCAAAATGGGTTCCAAATCTGAGGCTTCTAAAGATTTTTTTAAGCGCTTGGACCATTCTACAAAGGTGGAGAATTGCCAAAAAAGTCACTGCACGTAACACATTTTCATTGTTAAAAAAAAAAAAAGTCCCTAAAGGAATGGCGTGGAAGTGCTGAACCCCTCTGTCATCTAAACTTATTTTGGGGCAATTTAATGACATGGAAGTGGTATGTTTTGTCTTCATTCTTTTTCAGCTTGCAGAAATAATCACAGGTGGGCTGGTAGGAATTCAAAGGAAATCTGCAGGTGTTTAATTTCCTACCTATGTACTTCCTTTCGCAGACAGGTGTGGCTTGCTGTCACTGGTGCATTGTTATATATTTAGAGAGTGTCATGCAAAGCACACAGGAAGCCAACCTGACATTTGTCATCACTAAGTAATACCTATGCTTACAACGGGGGACTTAGAGGCAAGCATCATAATTTTTGTTCTGTATTTGTACAAAAAGGACCCTGATTTATGACTTTGACGTCTGTGCCAGCACTTTAAAGGCAAATAGAACAGCCCGTTACTGTTACCAAATGCTTGCAGCTGAAGTTGAAATTATTATTTTATTGGTCACAGTGAGTGATCACACTGATTTCAGCTGTGGGAGATGAAAATGTCCCTTTTACCCTGAAAACTTATAATCATTTCAGACTATTTCCACTATGACATTGAGGCTGAGTTATGTGGTTAATAGTGATACATCTTTATATGAGGGCAACTGCAAGGAGCAGCTGTAATATTACCAATTTTCTAAGTTACTTGTTTATAACATTTTATGACGATAGGAAAGAAAAAAATCATTATGATAACATGGTCACTGATCAGGAAAACACAGCACAGTGCTACTTTTCTTGCTGAGCAGAAAAGAAAGCGGGGAGTTTGGCAAAGAATAGGGAACATATTTTTTTCTGCAAGCTCGCTCTCTTACATAAATAGGATTTTTCCTTTGTTTTGTTTAGTGTAAACCCAGTTTGTTTATTTGCTTTTAATTTCAGAGAGTTTTTGGTGCACTGCATTCACAGTGCTCCCCACTGAGATAACCTAGAAGGGCATTATGTTTTCATGCACAAGGAGCACATAATGCTTTTGCAGACTATAGCTTCTCTAATTTCAAGTAAGGAAAGTGATAAGAAAGAACAGAAAATAAAAACTGTGAGAGAATATAGAAATAATGTCTCTTTCATTACATATTACAGAAAACAAAACTTGGCATAAAGAAAAAACCAGCAATTTCGAGGTGGAAACAGATGTGTTTAGTCTTCCTTATGTTTAAACTGTGTGTAAGAACCGTCATGAAAAGGCAGGGTTAGGAGTCCACAGAACTTTCAAATGTTTCATGGCATCGTTGAACAACACTAATTTTAGATAGGCATTCATTCAGGGATAAGATTTGGAACAGGGAGAAGATTTATCACCCAGAATCTGATAAAAGCTTTCAAAACAAAGAAAAAATCCCCTCCTCACTACTTCTATTTTAATGGCATATCCTTAAATGCACCAACTCAAAATGTGTATCCACATGAGTACATGACATTAAAGAAAGCTCTTGTTGGGAAAAAGTTTCAGCTATATGTCCCAAGTCTCAAAATTCAGATAGCAAATATTAAAAAAGCAAGAAACAAAGTACTATTTTGAAAATACCATGATTTCAACTGCTCACCCAGGCACTTTACCATACTTCTTTTGACTTTGAGTAGCTGAGGATAAGGAACCTACATCAGGATTCAATGCCTGTTAAAATTTAAAGGAGATCTATAGGGTTTTTTAAAGGAGATCTATAGGGTTTTTCACAAGTTCTTACTAATGTGAAGGGTGCACTGGTCAGCAAATGTCCCATGAGCAAGGTCATTCCCATCTGACAGTCTCTGTTGTTAGCTCCGAAAGGTCTCTGCCTTGTCCAGAGTACCCTGAGCTTGTCCTGGTACCCTGCTCACTGCAGAGGTGAACCAGTCACCCTCTTTGGGGCTGCCACCCCTGTGGGAATACAATCCCTGTGGCCTGTCAGGTGACTGGATACTGCTTTGAAGAATGAGGAGACCATAAGTAAAACCAAAATGAATCAATTGTCATGCTAAATTGTAAGATTTGACAGGCAGCATGTTTGTCGCAGAAGAAGACCCCAGGTGTTTCTAGCTGCTGATGCTTTGCTTTGTAACTTCAAGATGTTCTCTAGTCAGTTGACCAAACAGCTATTGACAGTCATGCAGATCTGCCAGCTGGGACCCAGACATTTTAAAACATCTACCTTCACAACTGTATTTGAAAGATCAGAATGTCATCTGAGATCATGCCTTTACTTTTTGGTCCTTTTCGTTGGAGACTCCATTCAAAATCAAATTTATTCACTTGGTTGTCTTCTAATAAGCAAATCAGGAGTTTTAAACCATATTCCAAAGAGCTGTGGACTTAGAAATGCTGATGTCCCCAGGACATATCAGACAGAGTTAGCACTTGGCCAGACAGTAAACCAACATTTGTTAGAGGCAATGTTTAACGAGTAGCTTGATACTTGATAATAAACAGATCACTTACCTGTTGAGAATTGTGTTCTTTGCAGACTGTTAAGGAGTGGTAGGAACACTTAGTGCACAACCCTTTATATCATATACATCAGAAATATGTTTTATATAAACATGGAAATGAGAATTATGAAAGCATTTTATTGCTAGTTATTGACAGAGTCTGGCAGTGATGACAACCAAGCAGGTTCAGACTGATGGTATGTTTGGGATGAGAGCCCTCCCCCAGATTTGGCTTTCAGGGAGTAGAGACACCATGGCAACCTTACATCAGTGTGCTGAGATTTAGACACATAATTTTTTCCCCCTTGTTAGAGTGAGTTAATTAAGCACTGTCATAGGAAAATGCTTAGACTGGCCTGTAGTCATTATCATTGTCAAGAACAAATTTTCCATTATAAGGTTTGTTTCAGTAACTTTAAAAAAAAATAATTTCACATCTGAAGATGATGATATACTAGATAGAATGGGAAACGAATTCTGGAAGTGTTCAAATTCACCTGAAAAGCTTCAACTATGTACTTTAAAGTGTTGATTAAAAAACACTATGCCAATTATCTATGTTACTCTGAAGCAGTAGTCTACTTACTATCTTTCTTCGTAAGTCCTTTTTCATACCTGACTCCTGTTGACATACAGCTGTCTGGAATTTCTCCAGAGTTCTAAGATTTCTTAAAAAAACAACATCAGAAAAATTAAGACTTCTTTAGACAAATCTTCCAGATTTTTATGTAGGATTTATGAGGTTTACGAATTTTAATGTTTGCCCCTCCTTAGGTACCCCTATGTTGTGGTTTAACCCTAACTTGCAACAAGCACCACACAGTCGCTCACTC
>WKFP01014292.1:1187982-1321111 GCA_011057875.1 Pterocles orientalis
AATGTTTATTTTTTATTTTTTTTTTTTTTTTTTTTTTTTTTGCTATTTTTCCAGTCTAAAATAGAGAAACCCACTCTGTTCAACAGCACAGCTTCTACATGCTTCAAAAGGAATGCAGAAAAAAAAAGAAGCTTAGGTTGATTGCACTGTAGTCTGTTTAAAATAATTCATGTCTGTCTCACTGTGGGAGCACTAATTATTGATCCACCTCTTTTTTCCGTTCTTTTTGTAAAGTGTTGAAGTACTGTAACCAGCTGCATTTGTGAACTCAGCTTATTTGTTACAGCTCAGCCACTGCAAAGCTAATGAGGCTGCTGACCTTGACAACAGGAAGGTTGCGGGCCTCACAGAGCAAATACAGGGCGATGAAAGATATGTGTTTTCTGCCATTTCATTAAAATGCATCTTTAAGTACTGGTACAAATTGTAAAGAGATCAGAGCAAGGAGTCAGAGAAGAAGCCACATTCTGTGGCTGTTCATGGATTAATGAGCCTTTCATGGCAGAGCTGTACTGCTGTCTTGGTCACTGAAGATGCATTCTGATAGTGCTGAGAGATCCCTTCGGTTTTAATGAACTGTAACTCTTATCCTCCTTTGACTGTCCAGTCCTTCATCTTGGGATCACTCATTGGACAGGTCAGAAATCTTGCCTTGGAAAAGAAACAGAAAATTCCCATCTGCCTGCCATAAACTCAATCAAACACTGTATTCAAACCAGACTATGTTTAACTGTTACCCATTCAGGCACTAGTTACCGTATTCATATAGAACATCTTTGGTTTTAATAAATAAATCTTTGGCCCTGCATCGTAGGACTTGCTAAAGTGTTTGTCTTGGCAATGTAAATTTTCTAATATTTCTCCTTATCTGCCCCTCTTTTACAGCAGTATGGAGATAAGGCAGTAGTTCCTTTCCTCTCTTTTTCAGCCCATATGAAATGTACTTCAGCATGATTTTTTTTTTAATGTAATACTTTGAATTGAAATTACAACCCCCCTCCAATGATGCTCATTTGTCCTTGTACTTAATTCTTCAGGGTTCTTTTAGAACTTGGCCTCCTTGCTGAGACTACCAGTTGAGGTGATAAGGAAATCTATCTATCTGTTCAGGATATAAATACATAATCAGGGGGAATTATGCACAGCTTTTAAATTAATGAAGGACACTAGATATTCTCAACATGGCAGTTACCACTTGTCACCTGCATTTTACCTAACAGTGCTAAAGTGAAAGACTTTTTTGCCATTATCATGATTACATTTAATTTTAATGTAAAAGTTATGCAATAAGCACTTTCTGAACACTGTTTTGAAGAACTTGCAAGATGGTGCAGGCTTCCTGCACATTACTGGCATCGTATGAAGCATTTCTCATGCTTCCTCTGAAAAATGTCATCCCTGCTCTTCAGTCCTAATAGATGTCTCCCACCCTGCTGTTCCTCTTCAATTCTACAATCCATGTTGGAATGAAGCCTGCAAGAAACTGTTGAAATAAGCCAAAGTCTAGAGCTGCCCTGCACTCTAGCTGTGCAGAAAGCGCAGAATGAGTAGAGTGTGTTTGCTAACAATATGTCCGTGGCTTTCTCGCAAAATCTATAGGCAATCCTTTTTCCCCTTTTGATACTGAGAAAGGGGGAAGTCTCACATAATTATTCTGCTTTTAACTCTAATTTTGTCTGTCCCTGTGGTTTGTGCTTCATGTTTATCTGGGCAAAGATTCACCAGCAGGAGCAATTCACCCCGGCTGACATGGCTTCAACTCCGGGTGCAATGGACCTGCTCCAACCAGGCTGAGGGGGCTTGTTCTGCTAATATTCCATGTAGTAAATTACAGAACAGAGTATCATACAAAAATAAAGCTGGAGATGACCTCAAGTGTTCGCCTGGTTCAACTGGCTGCCCTGAGACAGGATCAAGGATAAGTGGAGTTTTTTTCTTTTTCAAAGATTTCCGGAGTGGATGTTTAACAGTGTCCTTGGGCAATCCATCCAGCACTTCACTATCCCTGCCGTTTGCCCTAATGCCTAACCTGAATCTTCCTCACTGCCATTTAAGTCATCACAGTGGGGTTAGCCTTGCTCTGTAGAACTCCCAACAAAAATTATAGCTATTTACCCTAGGAAACATTGCATGTGAAATTTTAATGCATTTTGCAAGCCTGCCTGTGCAGCCTGCGTTTCTAAAGCACTTTAAAGTATGTGTAAGAAGGCAAGAGAAGTTGCATCCTGCATGTAGTGTTGGGAGAGCTCTGTATCTTTTAAGTACAATAGGTAGCGTCCAAGGGCAAGGTCTTACGTTCCCAGTGTTTGTGATCAGGTTGTGCATCGCCATCTCTCAAGTTCACTGGGATGAATCGAGCATTCCAGCATCTTCTTGTACCTGTTGGGCTGGGTATTACCAGGAGTCATTTAACTTGCAAAAGGGGAAACAAGGTGTGTTACATCACCATTGTCAGCAAGGGAATTGGGAAAGCTGCCTACACACTACACACCCTCCCTTGAAAAATTATCCAAGGACTAAGACCAAAACTATTGGATGTTCTCTTTTAGAGATGAAAAATGGGAATTACCTGGTTTTATTAGATTTGGTCAAACTGCCTGTCAAAATTTCCCTGTGAATTCTTTGCCAGAAAAGGAACTGGAAAAGCAGACTGGCCAACAGGACAATAACGCAGTGTTAACCCCTGTGCAGATACAATGACTGACTGATAACTGATAACTTTTGTAAGCTTCTAGTCAGCATGTTTGTTAACATAGTTAATTTTCTTTTTGGACCTGTGAGCTTAACCAAGGATAAAATGATAAAATATCTTCTAAAAGTGGATTTTGTTTTGCTTATTATCTCGTACCCAAACATGGTTCTGAAACTGAGTGAGCATGAACTATTTGGAGACAAAATGCCAGATTCTGTCATTGGTTATATACGGCTTATAATTGTTTCAACAGCAGATAATGCACATAGCTGACCTAAAACCATGTTTGCATGGTACACAGAATTTTGCCCCTACTCAACAAAATAGTATTGCTGCCTAGATTGCAAAACCAGAGCAAAACTCTACAGACAGGCACCGTGCTGTGAGCTTTTATTGTCTGACTGTGTCTAATGGTTGAACTGCCAAAACGAGCAGCAGGACTAGAATAAATGCTGAACAGATGAAGAACTCTCATTCTTGTGTAAAAATACAGAGTTGCCTTATCTACAAATAATGATCCCAGGGTTTGCAAATGAGAAACACAAAAGTTATGTGAACAAATGGTAGGCAGCTTTTACATCCTTGTTGGAATTGTCTCCTCTGACAAATCAAACACCATATACCTAATCTAAACAGGATGGAAACCCTGTAAATTTTTTTTATCCAGTTCTACCCACGGGGAGATTCTTCTGCTGTGGAGCTCCAATGTGGCATAGGGTAAACATCATGTCTTTTTAATGGGCAAAAAGTCCCCTACCATGGCTGAATGCTGATGAATTATGTAAAGCAGAGTAACTAAGGTATGTTACGGTATGAATTATTCTTTATATACTCACATCCATTTGTTGCTGTAGCCTATCAAGTGTACCGTCTGCAGAAATGTCAGTCGTATGAGCCTTTTAACTTACATACGTATGATTGGGACATAGAGCAAGAAGCTGAATGTGGACTAGGAGCTAAAATGTATAAATAACACTAACACCTCTGCATATATCTGATGATAAAGAAAAGTAACATAGAAGTTTTGTCTGGGAAAGATTAATAGGATCAAATAAGATTGATACATTTCCAAGTACAAAACTGTTATGCCAGAAGTTATACCTTTACCTATGGGTCAATGTATGGATCTTGAATTTTGCGAATTTTTGCTTTTTCTTATTGTATTATTATAGCTTGACCATATAGCTTGTAAACAAATTTCACAACATGCTAGATGTGCAAAGTGTGTAACTACTCACATCCTGCGTGATGACAAGAATCCAAATTCAGTTCATGTTATGGAGGGCTGTAGAAATGAGAAGAATGTGGGATTTAAGCCTTGGCTGAAATACAAAATTTTTGTCTTTGCCTCATTGTGAAAATAGGCCCAGGAATCATAATTTCGTAGACTCTGTCAGCATGAAAGCAAATTGAATCAATCTGTTTTAATAACTTTGTAATAGTTTTAGGACTTTCATAATTTTTTTTTCCAAAATGAAAGCTGCCTGAAAAAGTTGTATGAAAGATCTATGTGATATGTGCAAAATACCCAGCTTGGAAGCTCATGCTGCTTTGGGACTCGTTTTGCATATGCTGTGGTCCTGTTAACCTAATAGTTGAAGTGTAGGGAAGGCGTGATAAGTTGTAAAGAAGCTTGAATCAATAATTGTCTCTATACAAATGTTACGTCTCAGGCAGATTTCAGGTTTTGACTTTGTGAACAGGTTCTTCTGACTGTAAGGATGTGCTGTCTGAAGTTTCTTACTGGAGTGAGAAGTTGTTTTGGCTAACAAAATAAGTTTATTGTCCTTAAGTCTGTATGTTTGCTGCTAAACTAAACAGAGGTAAAATAGTAAGATTAAAGAACCCAGTAGAAATAACTGGTTCTTTGTAATTAACTATAATTGTAATTAACTATCTAGCTACATTAAGATCTTCCCTAGATGATGCTATATGAATATACATAGTGCTTTCAATGCATATCCAGGCAAATAGAGTCTGCAACTGGAAAAGAAATTCTTCTACATGGCCTTCTAAGGCTTAATTTTGTTTGGACTCTAAATGGATCTTTAGCATGACTTTAAGCTGTGTTTAAGATGGTTTAAGTTACAGTGACCTCAGTAGTCACAGAATCTCTACACTATGAGCTACAGGTCAGACTTAGTATCCTAACCCTAACATGCTCTATGTCATTCTTTGAGCTAATGGAACACTCTCTTGCCAGCTCGTGCTTCTGAACAAGCAGATTAACACTGAAGATAGGCAAACGTAACACCTCTGATGCCAATAAATGTGTGCAGATACTGAAATGAAAAGACTTTTGGTTTCATAAGAAATTATTGCAGAGCTTTTTGTAACCAGCATTGCAGGAAACTGCACCTTCTACTCAAGATGGTTCTGTATTTTTTTCCAAATGTCTAGCACAAACAGGATGAGCAGAGAGAAAGGAAGAACCATTACTAGATGCATGTACATTTACTTTCCCATTATTAGAGAACTTGGAAGTGTAGCAAGTCTGGTAATATAAGTAAAAGTGATTGGTAATATAGCTTGTAGAGAGGGATTGAAGATGGCAAAAAACATTAAAAGGCCAAATTAATAAAGAATGTGTATGGAACATTTTCAATTATTATACATCTAAACCTGAGGAGATCTGCAATACAGATTCTGTGTGAGATCCGAGATTTTCAGTATCTAAAGGATCTTAAAATCTGTCAAATCAGCATCTTTATTTCACAGCATGTACTCGTGGGGTATTTCAGTTGCAGCCTAGCAAAAGAACAGCTGCCATGAGCTCTACTTTGATGTTTGCAAAAAAATGGAGTGGTCAAGGATTTCTGAAAGGAGATTAGTTAAATCACGTATACTCAAGTGAAGACTTGCCAGGCTACATTTACTATGCAGAATAAATATGATTTGCAAAAATGTGGAATATAGATTACTAGATTAATGAATTAAAAGAACAGAACTTGCTATCTGTCTTTTGCTCATTTTCTGTCTCATGGGAAGAATAAATTATATTGTGTCTACTCACTGGAATAATTAACATTTTGAATAGCATGCAATTATAGTATCCAGTTACTCGTCAGTTTGCTATTTTGCTCAACTTCCCTTATCACAAAGTGAACATCCGTCTCTGCACCTACTCAGTAAGAAGAATGCCCCACTTGGGCTATAATTTTTGCTACCTTTCCCTCTGATTTAGAGAGTGTGTCCAAACTGGGATTTTTTAGTGATTTTTATATTTTCTTTCCATTTCTGGCTTCATCACAACTATTTTTTTTAACTGACTTTGTGTCCTGAATTGGTTTCACAGCTGTCAGAGAACATTTAGAATTTTGTCTGTGAAAATCTGTGGGAGGGAGGACATCTCACACAAATGAAGAGTCTGGTTTGAGGTCTTCATCCAGGGCACAGCAAAGCCTGTGAGATCCTTCCTTATGATTTCTGCGGGCACGCAGGCGGGGACAGAACAGCCACTGCTTCTTTCAGATAACAAGTATGTACACTGTGAGGGGAGCTAGTAGTGGAAACCATCAGCCTCCAGAAAAAAGGTACAGGCTGAGGCATATCTGATTCAATTCAATGTTGTGAAGGGAACATGAGTGCTTGCATTTTTGTTGTTGTTGTTGTTAATAAATGGGACCACATATAAGAAATAACTGTCTTCTTTATAAATTTCTCTCTCTGGTGGAAACAACCTATAGGACTGCAAACCCGGGATGATAGTCCAGGATAGGTAAAAATCTCTCTGTATGTGGATTCAGTGTGAATTCATATAAAATGTTTCTCCTCTAAAATGGTCCCTCTGCAAAACTCCTATTTCTGTCAGTTTAGATTAACCTTCTAAACTTTAGAGCCAGCAGCCAACAAGCTTAACAGCCCACCCTTGTAAATCATCTGTCTTGCAAAAGCTCTTATGTGGAGGAGCTGAGCATCTCTGCAAATCAGGCCATTTCATTTTACTGGCTATATATGGATGCAGCAACTTAAATTAGGCATACGGAAATGTTAGCAGTGGGATTTTCTAAAGACTGATTGCTGCTTGGTTATTAGAGCATGCTCTGAACGCTAGTTTTGTGCCAGAAAAGATATGATGGCAATACTTCACTAGCCAAATGGACAGAATGACCTTTTTGAAATGGCTCTGGCACAGGATGGGGCTGACACAGCAGTACCAGTGCAATTGGGTGGATACTCAGAAACTCAGGGGTTCAGCTGATACAGTGGGTAATTTTCAGCCAAGATAAACTCTAGATTTGGTAAGCTGATGTGGCCACCCTGCAGCCCTGAAGGAGAAGTGTGGGGAGTTGGCTTGGGCAGGTCTATAGCGACAATGGTATATGGCTGAGGGCAGGGGTCAGGCAACACTGACTGTGTGCTGAGCTGGTCATTGGCAACCTTTAAATGTTGGAGCATGCAGCTTTCCAACTCAAGGATCATATGCTATGAGCTGGGTTCCTTTCCTTGCAGAAGTAATTCTCTCGAGCTGCTGCTTTTGGAGCTTGCAGCCCAGTGCCAGCTTGGCTCTGTGGCAAGTGAAATCTGTTTGTCCTCTGTGCCGCGGGCTGCTAGCTCTGCCACCAGAACACTTGCCCAGGATGAATATTTAAGTTCTGCCCCTAAAGTTGGCATGGTTGCTGCCCACAGGCTCAGTCTTTTGTTGAGCAGCCAGTGAACGATCCGCAGCATTCACAGATATTCGGTCAGCTTCCTACAGAACTATGAATATCTCTTAAATATCTTCTTTTTCAGTGAATGGGACAAGATCATATGGACACAGGCTGGTGCATGCTGGGGATTGTGGTTGCATTTGCAGCCAGGAAAATAAAACCTATTGAATCTTAGCTGTGTGGCACATAGCCTGCCAGGTGTGTTCTAACCAGGTCCCACGAACAGAGAGCACCTGCTGTGCTTGGGGTTCTGCAAATGGGACCCATCTGCTCTACTCCCTTCAGGTTTGTCTTTGGCTGTTGGTACAAGTCATCTCCCATGGAGCGGTTGTGCTGTATGAACTGCAGATGCTGCCAACTGGTGGGAACTCCCCAGAGTGGAAGGAGGAACAGTGCTGGTCTATTTGCAGTTCTGAACAAATTGCTGTGACAAGCTACTATGAGGAGAGAAGTGTGATCCCCCTATTTAAGTAATTGCAGTCTGAAATAATTAAACTTTAATTAGTGAGTTGTTCTAGCTTGCTCCGGTTCATGATCTTGGGTGATCAAGAAATATCAGCCAAGACGTGGTTTGATTTGACAATTAACAGATTGCTTATTTATCGAGATTGTGCCTTGCTTAGGGGTGGGATTCCGCTTTCAGTGAAAGTCTTTTTTTGTTTTTTGTTGGTTTTTTTTCTCTGAAAGATTTGGTTTTAAATTGTGACAATTCAGTGGTACAATAGTTGCTATGTGTTAGCATTGCTATAACAGCTACAAGCCCCTGACAGTCCCGCTGTATTGACTCCTTCACTGACACTACTCTGCCTAAGTGCCTGCAGAAAATAAACATCTGAAGGGGAAGGTGCTTTGAAATTACTTCCAAAAATTTGTGGTTGCCCCTGTCTGATGAGAGTACTTGAAACCAAACAGCTCAGCTCTGCTCCTCGGTGGCTGTGTCACAGCCAAGGCCCAGGATGCCTCCTTCTGTTTGTGTAGAGTGTGCCTGCTTTCCCCTGGCATAGACTTATGATCTGATAGTTGCTTGATTTAGTCACAGCACTGGCACAGTACTCTGTGGTCTCTGTCTTCCATCTGCTAAAGGGTTCATTCTGTTTAGAGGAGAGAACAACATCTGCAGTTGTTGGGCTGGCAGTGAGAAACTGAGGCTAAGGCAATAAGTCAATAAAGCAGGGCTAGGGCACAGGCTCCAGCACTGGCACACGATTGGTATGGGTTTTGGCATGCACCAACTACCTCTACCCCAAAGAATACCCAGGCACAGCTTGGATGACAGTGTCTGTCAAGGACTGTTCCTGAAAAATCAGTGTGAGGGAGGGAGAGAGGCTACAGATGCATGGTGCGCTCTGCCACTTTGCCTCAGGGCCCATGGTCCGTTGCCTGTTTTACTCACTGATACAGACAAAGCTGGAGATGCCAAACATCTGATCCCTTTTTCCTGAGTCTGAGAAGCAACAGCATCTGCAGGATACCTTAGCCTTGGTACTCTAATGACAGCTGTCCAGGATTTACAGCTGGGATTTCAGAAATTTCTTTTGTAATAAATGCTTAGGCTATGTGCAGTTTTATGCTGGAACTGGATGATGCGCTTTCTTCCAGAGGCTCTGTAGAAATTCTATGCCATTTTAAAGAACTACCTGCCACGCTTTGTGTACCACGGGTACAGTATATCCCTGGTAAAGCAATAGTGGCTGGCAAATGTGTATCTTCCTGAGAGCCATCCTGGCAGTCACAGTCAGTCTGCAGCTTTGCCATAAATTAAATAGCTACGAAAGTGATAAGGCATTGTTTTATTCATTGGAAAGAAAAATGCTTCTTAGGCTGGCTGGATTGTCTTTAACATCTTTGAAATTTATCAGAGCGATTCTCTTCATGCTTTGGGAATTCACAGTGAGGGATGAGCACAGCTAATGAACTGCTTTCAAGGAGTCTAAACTTAGCTAAAGCCTGTTCGTGAATCCCTTTGATAATCAAGAACATCAGCAGTAGAACAAGGGTGAAAAGAAAAAAGCCTACAGCTTGACTTTACACTGTGTACAAATTAGGGAACTGACTCTTACTTTTGATCTTTTAAGTAAAAGGGTAAAGTATGCTTACATTTACGGTTCCCTTTGCCTCTCATCACCTGACTTCTGTCAGTATGATTTGAATGGTGACGATTTGTGGTGCCTCTGCTTTATACATCAGCTCAGCTGGATTTCAACTACATTTCTACGTGTTCCCGTTGCCATGTCCTGTCTTTGGACTGAAATGTTTGCAATTTGTCCTGCTGTGGCTTCTCCCCTTGACTGCGAACGCACAACCCAGCAGATATCCTTCCATTCTTCCTGGTTGCTGGAGAATGAAATACGTTTTGGCTCTTGTCAGCAGACCGAGTGCCTGTATTTGCTTGCAGTTAATGGGAACTTGAAGCCACGCTGCTCAATGAGCCCCATCCCAATTTCATTGAAAACTGGGAATGGGCAGCACTTCACAAAGCTGAGCCTTATAAGCTGGCAATACCTAGTGCAATGAACAGACTATAAAAGGGCTCTACTAAAAGGAAACAAAACTCCTGAGCAGATTGTCTTTAATGTGTCTTCTTTATAGCAAGAGTTACAACTGCTTTGTTGTTGTTATTGCTTTTTTTTTTTTTCTTTTAGGGATTGCTCCACTGCTATTGTACTGATTAAATTTGTCCATTTGTTAAGTAATCTAAATTGCCTTCATTCCCAGATGCTGCACAATGTAACTGTAAGAGCGCAGATTGTTTTACAGAGATGGCTTGATTTTTGTGACAGGTTATACGGTAATGAATTGTTTGTCAGAGAAGTTTTACTGTAAACGCAACAATATATGCACAGATTGAAGTAATGAAATTGTGATCATGATAATACTGCTTTTCTTTTTTATGGTATAGTCAATCTGTCCTCTTAAAGATAAAAAGCCAAGTTTGATGGCTACTAAACAAAAGAACAGATGTTCTCTGCTCAAAGTTGAGCACACAGGGTCTGAAACTGTTTTGTATGACCTAGTGAGAGCCCTCTGGAAAGGATGTATTTATAAAATATTTTGGATCTGCAAAAGCAGAAGATAATTATAAGACCGATTATTTTAAATTTCCATGCTTAAGCACAGTCCAATATTTGACTGTAAACTGATCATCTCTCTGAAATTTTTCAGTCTCCTGCTCTCGGGGGACTGTCTTACTGAGCAATTTTAGGAAGACCAGGATAGCTGCCTTAAAATGTCTGCAAGCCTGGATGTGGCACCGATGAGAAATCTAGAGGAACCTTTTTTCCTATAACGTTTTCATAGCTAGATATTGCAGCAGAAAGGCTACCTGGGAATCAGCACTGAAAATTACAGCAGAAAGAACCATTTGGTGAAATATCAGTAAACTTTCCTATGGTGTTGTAACACTTTTTCAGTAGATGGCTTGTGCCCTGGAGGAAGAATATCATTCTGTTATTCTCAGGTAGCTGTTGCTGGTCAGTTACGCACCTCTGGTGTGAGGTATAGAGGACAGGGCACACATGGAAAGATGAAACTTCACATGGTGCAGCCATCCCCATCTCAGATTGTTGTTTAAGCTCCCATTACTGTCAGTGGAGAGAATTACACATGCTGGAAAAGCAGGCATCCCTCAAAATCATCAAGGTAGAATAAGGACCTCCAGAAAACAATGATCTCACCTTGTCTAATGTAGACGGAGGATGAGTGTTTATCACCTCCCATTACAGCAAGCCTTTATCTGTGATGACTAGAAGAGGAACCTCAGGTAGCTAAGGCAGAAGGCTGAGTAGATAACTAAGACCAGGTGAAATAAATCATATTCAAGCACTGGCAAAATTGTATGCATGTACAGAGTACAGTACATCTTATTTTCCTTCCAAGCATGTAAACACTTTTAACTATTTATGCTACATCCAAATGAAATGGTGCCATGCCACACCATTGTCTTAGAAATATTGACATTACTAGAGTTCTCCAGCATTTGGAATACTTTTAAAGCTTCCCTGCACCTATTTTTCCAACTTAATTTCTCAAGAGCAAGCAGTTTCCTTTACACTCTTACCTTTTCTCTTCATCTCTCCACTCTTCTCCCTGATGGTAACTTTAGACTGTAGTTTAATTGCTGCCTGACCAGCACTGTACTGATGCCAGCTTTTGGAATGAAATGTTAGTATTGTTTTATTTAATTGAGAATGGCTTAGGGTGGATGTACCTATTTTTTTTGGTAAAGAAAAAATGTCATTTTAGGAGCCTTTACCCTTTATATATTTTCAAATCAGCCAAGGTTAAAAAATCCAGAGGACACAAAAGCAAACCAAAATAAAACAAATTCTGAAGTGTCTTCTCCATGAAGGATAAATTAAAATAGCTTTTTTTCATCTCAGAACTCTACATGATTAACATAGCTGATGAAAGCAGTCCTCACAGAAACTACTTAAACAGTGTGAGATGGATTCTGATAAATGTTAAATATCCCTCCAAAATGCTTTTGTGATCTGTGAAGAAACCTGAGTTCATTTTTGTCCCTGATTTGCCAATATCTGGTCCAGAAGACACGGAGTGCAGAAGAGAGCAGCAGACTTGGGCACAGGGGATGCGAGTGTCTAGCCACGCAAAGTGGAAGCCCTTCCACATGTGGTGCTGACATGTTCCCCTTGGTGGTCTACATATTTAAAAAATACTCACGGGATTGGTGATACTTTACAGATACAAGCCTGACACATGCAGTTCCAAGTTATACAAATCCAGTAAATGCATCCATCAGTGTGCTCCATTCCCTGCTTTCTCTCCCAGCTAAATTAAGTCCCACCAATGCTTGTATTTGTCAAAATACAGTGACTTTGGATGAAAGTGAGGGAGTAGTGAGAAGAAATGAAACCACAAATGTTTAATTTTCCTAGGTCACCAAAAACACTAAAGGCAATTTTTCATTTATGTACAGAATTTGAAAAAAGGCCACTTTCTGTCAACTTGGAAAATACATCTTATGCCTAGTTCCTTTAGAAAGAGGTACAGTAAAGACTATGCATTATTGCATAAAGTTTCTCCCTTGAGAAAAATGTCATTGTTTTCTGTTTCCTAGAGCAAACCATGACCTTTTGTTTGCTTTAGGCATTACCAGGATGTTTTCTTCTGTTTCTCGACTATTTCATCAATGCTGGATCTGAACCCTGGGAGTTAAGCAGGTTTGCTTGTGGGGCATAGAAAGTCCGTTCCTAATTGCAGTAACACATTGATGTTCAGCCTTCTTCAGTAGTGGGCCTCAAGTTAATTTCTGTAGAGGCTTGTTACAGAAAATCATTCCTTGCTTTTGGCCTCCAGATCTGAAATCACCTTTGTCCTCATAATATGAGATACCATGGGTTTTAGATGACACAAAATGTCTTCCCTTGCAGTTGGAACAACTCATGTCCAGTGTCAAGTACAGAGCTTTTTTCACGGTTACCTAGAGACAGAGTGAAAAGAAACATGTGCCCTTTACTGAGCTTACCTGAAAAGATAAATGCTTTTCAGCAGTCAGTGAACCTTAGACAGACAAAGTAATAAGAAGTTGCACCTCTAATGGAAGAGGAAAAAGAACCCCCATTTCCATTTGGTGGTATCTGTTTCTTCTTCCAAAGCTGACAAGGAGAGGAGTTGGACTCTTGTATTACTTGGTATGAACTGATGGATGATGCTCATTCTTACATTTCATTTGTTCCTAAGATTTTGATTTATGCAGTTTACAAATTATAGGCGTTTTATATTTTAATTGTTCATCCAACTGATAAGGATATCAAAAATAAATATACCAAATGCATAAAATAATGAGGAAAATATCATATTTCATATTAATTTTATGTATAGGTCCCTTTACACACCACCAACATTAAACAAGAGACATAATTAGGTATGTGTCATGTAGTAAGAAAAAATCTTTTCTGATAAAGTGATGATAACTTTTTTTGGGGAGCTGGAATATAATAGTTAAAAACATATAGTCTGTAGTCTGTAACTCAAAGTTCCTGTCTACAAACATCATGCTGTGTATTTACTGGAAATTCAAGAGAGTTTGGCAATCTGTAGTTTACTTTTAACACAAATGTCCTGAACAATTTAATCACTCAGTGAATGGACTCTTCCAAAATGTACGTGATGAAGCCTATAGGTATTATGTGACAAGTTTTGTGTTTTCTTTCTTTGGTTTTACTTCTCTTCCCTAAGTCAACCTTTGAGTAATGGGTCAATGCATTTGTATTATCAGTCTTTAGTAGTATCCGTGATGCTCAAAGGACATAAGCATGTCAAGGTTCATAGGGAGAGACAATATCTTCTATCTGTCTGACTGATTTACTAAGAAAACTAGACTGGCTTTCAGTGGCACAGACTCTATCTGAACAGTCAGGTACCTGACTATTTGTCCGGTTTTCTTCCAAAAGTTCCCTACCTTGAATTCCCTGTGTTCTGTTGATTCTTGTTCCAGTTGCACAGTCACGACAAACAAAGGACTGTTTTTCACTTCTGCCTTTGTCTCAAAAATATTTACTGGAAGAAGTAACCATGGGGAGGTTACTGTGGATGGGGTATTATTGCGTTACATAACCTCGTGCTGCAAATGATTTTTTAAAAGAAGAAAATTCAATATGTTCTCTTTTAAGAATGTAAATCAAATTTTCCAAATAAAATCCTGGCCATCCTGATATCAGTGTTGGCATTTGCTGCAGTACCGCTAGGATTTCACCTTTCATCTGGGAGGCTTGTCTGGTTAATTACCGGTCCCTGAAGACCAGGATCATACCAGGTTCAGAAAGAGAACCGCCTGCTGGGTGTCAAGGCCAAAGACAGCTTTGTGAGTTTATTAAGGATATATGACTACAGGTCTAATTTTGAAACACTAAACCCTATAGTTCATCACACATGACAAGTCATATGACTGTTGTACAAGTAGTATAATACCTGAGGCTGTGCTCTAGCAAGTTCTAATCTGTACAGATCCCCTTGACCTCCTTCTGGTTATAGATGTATATTAAGGTATAAAGGATAAATGTGACCTGCAGACCTACAGCTTGAATTTGAAGTATTTGTACACAGTGTTCATCTTAATGTGTGCTGATTTAGGACGGACAATGCTGATTTTAGGTTTATTAATTAAATAATAAATGAGTTTATTAATGAATAAATTAGTTTTTCTGGAAGAGATGAGTATCCTGGTTTACTGATAGGGTGTTGTATTTTCTGTGAAACACTCTTCACATTTCTGCATCAAGTTGAATTCTTATCCATCCATCCTGTGTCTTGGCATTTTTTGCTGTAAGAACAAGGAAAATAAAGTACCTTAAAGTGTGAAGAAAATGGCAAGAAAGCATTCTGTCCCCAAATTATAAGGCTATTATCCTTTATAAATAATATTTTATCAATTTTTGAGCAAGTAGCACAGTAAAAGGAATCCTGGAAATAAGACATAGCTTGATTAGCAGACTGTGCAGCCTATTTGCACTATGAAGAATGACTAGAAGCCCTGGAACTGTATGTATTTATTTCTTGAACTATATAATATGCTAATCCACAGTGGATAATGAAAAGTTTCCTTTACAGTACTTAAGGGTAACTCAAATCTTTTGCCGTGTTTTACTAGATAGTAGTCAGGAATTTCTGAAATTGTGGCTGTCTGCAGTAAATTTTCCAATTATTTCAAGGACAGGATTTTCGAACAAAAACTTCAATGTAGAGCAAAAATAGACAACATCTCAATTAGATAATCCAGCGAGTGCACAGCAAGTTACTTGTGCAGGTGCATTAATTCAGCAAAGGCTTCAGCACACGCATTACACTCATATGGTTACTAGATAGCAAAATCAAGGTGACGGTCTGGATTAAAATTAATCTACACTGAAGTTTATTTTTTTAGCAGAAAAGAAGATACCTGTGAAAATGTGATATGGGCTAGGAAGCAGAATGCAGGCCATCTATGGACTTTGAATGTGGCATATTTTAATCCTTAATTCCTCCAATTATTGTATTACTGTCATCCCCTGTAATATAGCTTAAGGGCAACACTATTATGTCTACCCTTCACTGCCCAATACAGTCCCTCTTTCATGTGGTTTAGATGAAAACTTAAAGTTACGGACATAAATGCTTGGCTGAGCACATACTCATTTCCATGGAAGAAAAACAGAGGAAGCAGGATCTGCTCCACGCTGTCGGCACAGCCCAGCTCCACACACATAATTCAGAAAAGTGAACTACTTTTAAATTGTATGTTTGTACTCAAACCTTAACACTTCTGCTAATTGTAATGTGTGAAGTAAAATACTCTTTAAACATTTAGTACGAAAGAGAAAACAAACTCTTCCTAAGCTTGGGCTGTGGACACAGTTTTGGCTTGTGACTTTGTGTTCTGGACAGCACATAGTGAGTTTCCCTTGGCTTAACATTTCAAACACCATGTGCTCCCTGAAACTGGTAAGCAAAGATAAAGTGAAGAGAGCTCAAAAAAACCCCAACAACCCATAAGCAGACATGGAAGCAAAATGAGAGGCAGATTGGTTTCTTTAGGGCCTGAAGAAAGAAGACAAATGACTTTCATTTGCGGTTTCTTAAAAAAAAAAATTATCTGCTTCTTCCACTTACGTATTGTGGAAACAGATTACAAAACAAAGCAAAAGCCATAAAAGCTGTTTGTGACTGGGATTTATTACCCATTATTAAAAGTTTGCTCTTCTGTGTAAAGAGACCCTTTAGAGAGGATAATAATAATTTCTGACCTTTTACAGTTTTGGGAGTGGGTGACAGAGTTTGGGGATTTCTTCTTGACTATTTTGTTCTGTTATGGTTCTTCTGAAGATGAAACTACTTAAAGAGACATCTAATTTCCACCTAGCACAGGGCCAGCAACTCAGTGCTGTGTTTTACACTGTGCCTCGGATCCATAACCAAAGGTATTTGCAGTGCAGTGTGGCAACCAGTATGTCTTTCTCCTCTCTGATTAATGGGTCTAGCTCCAGTGTTGGCTTGTGTAGAGTTGATGTAGCTGTCTCTGGACCTGTGGCAGAAATTAGCCCAGGATGTCCCAAGTACCAGCAAGAGGAACATGTTAGCCGTGGTAGCGGTGTACTGCACAGAGCTCCCATCTGCCAAGGCAAAGCTTGGCTGGTGGGTTTGGCCACCCAGGGAGGGCAGGCAGCACCCATCTGGAGCTGGCTGTGAGGTAGATGAGGAGCGAGGGTGTCCTTGCGAGACAGGTGCAGCACTTTGTATGTTGGAAAGTATTACTTAATGCCTCACGAAAAATTTTGGGGTGTGTTTTGGAGCACGGCTCTGGTTCTCTGTAGGTTTTTCTTTAGGCACTTACTGAACCATAGTAATTTACCCATTTATGACAGTCATGCACCTTAAAATGAAACAAAATTTTACCTACAAGTATCCGATTATGAGCCACTGGGGCAATCTACCCTTCGTATCTTAAAATCTAAATCTAACCCACTTGTAAAGAAGTACAGATGGATCACTTGCAATTTAGATTTGCAGAGGACTTGAATTTGCAGTGGCAGTGATCCAAAATAGGTTTTACAAAAGCAAGGAGGAAGGTGTTACAGTTCTTTTGTGACAGATGAAAAGGAGAAGTCAGTTGGTATGTTATGAGAAGTAACAGCTGGAAGGACACTTTCTGCTGTTTACATCTAGGTGATATAATGTTCATGTGAAATGAGTAAAATTTGTCCCCCAAAAGCTGAGGTTCATAAATTACTCATTGAAAGCTTGGATTTGCTTTCACTGCAGCAGAGACAGAAAAATCTGAAGTCAATCCCTGAGGAATTAAAGTGTTAAACCAGCCAAGTCCCTCAAATATGCAGCATATCCATGTGCTGGTTTAAAATTTCACTCTTAGTAGCATAGATGTGAAACCTCCCTCTGAAGTCAGTGGAGTTATTCTCAGTTATAGCGATGGAAAAGAAAGCACAATATAACTCACTGTCTGGGGAAAAAAAAATAAAAACACTTGCAATGACTGAGGCATAGAAAGTGTTTTATTATTTTGTCTGAGTAATATCTTGACATTGCATTGTTATTTGAAAATTGCTCCAAAACTTGCTGTTTCTTCAGTCTGTGATAGCACCTGAAGGGCTGACATATGAACAGTGAATGAGACATCTGGTCTGGAACAAAGCTGTCTTTTAGCCCAGAATAAATGTCACTTGTTCTTCAACTACAAACAGCAGACAGAGGTAGGGATGAAAGCCAGGTGAATGTTTCACAGTGCATATCAGAAGGGATTATAATAATAAGAGCTTACAGGGCATGCAATTTAATTGTCTCTCCAGAATCCAGGGTGTTTGTCTGCTTTTTGTTTTTACAGAGACCTCACTGTGGTTAACCAGGTTTGTTTTATCAACTGAAGATGATGTTGCAGCCCACCTCTTGAAGCTTTGTGAGGCAGTATTTGTGTAAAGCCCCTCTTTTCTTTGCCCAGTTGCCCACATTCAGCAGAGGGGATGGAGAAAATGCGGTGAGGTTGCTGGAGGGCTCCTGCTCACAACCCAGTGGGGTGCTAGCATTGCCTGCTGTGTTAACTATTGGTGATGTAACCTGGTGAATCTCTCTCTGTGGAGGCAGCTCTCATGGGTGACTTTGCCTCTGACCTGTGGGAAGGCATGGGGTGCTGGGGAAGGACTGTGGGGCTGGATTTGGAATATGCTTTCTGGCAGAGATAGCTCGAATGTGGTACCCACCTGGCGCCAGTGCCTCCCTGTGATGCTCCTCTCCCACTGGCATCCTTGCCAGGCTGGCCACCTCCACCGAGCACGTTGGACCACAGAGCAGGAGGGGTGCCACAGTGTCAGGGGAGCTTTAGCCTGGTCTCTGCAAAACGATGATATGTGAGCCTTTCAGTTTATGGGGTTTGACAGGACTGTTGAGAGTTGAAGGGAATAAAACTAAACAACTCTTGATATTCCAGTCCTTGGCACCCTTTGTGAGGGCACAATATGAATAACCTGGGATGTGGCCAAGTCAGTATTCAGCCCTGAACCTGTCAGATATTTTCATTGCGCCTAAAATCTATAAAAGTGACAGGGTTTGAATGTAAACATTTGAAATAGGTCCAGTAGTTGAAATGGTTTTGGATGCTTTGCAAATTAGAAACAATTGGCAACCTGCTGGCAAAAATGAGGTTGCTGACTTTTGTGAACTGTGTCATTTCTGCTAATACAGGCAAGAAATACTATTTTATAGCCCAGAGGACTAATATTGAAAAAGAAACTAAATTAACCCCCTCTGCTTTCCTTCCAGTTTAACAACATGATCACTGTATGGCAGAGCTGAGTGTACAACAGGGAAGAGGCCATATTCAGTGTTCCACCAGTTATTTGTTATAAACAATGGAACACTGGAAGAAGGAGAGTGATGACTCATTTGGGATTGAATTTGAGTTCTGTTCAGGGTTTGGGTTTCTGGCTTCACACAGCCTCTTAGCAAAGTAGTGAAAATTTAATTCATTTTTAGACTGACTCCTGGGAAGGTCATTTCAGGGCTTGCTGTGATAGATGGATTTTCTTGACAGAAATATTTTTGCAGGCTTCAGTGCAGTATGTACCTAAAGGGGTTAATACCTCTGGGAAGTATCAAACCTACTGTGCATGCATTGATTCTGCACAGTGAGTGAGACATCCTGAGCATGTCAAGCATACAGTAGAAACACAGATCTATGAAATCCATGCACTAAAATCAACACCCCCACACTCCCAAAGAACAGACTTTTGAATGTGTGCTGAAGAGCAACCTTCCTCCTCGGTGAGCATCTCCATGGTTTCTGGATGCTGGGCAAGCTAGAAGTCATGGACAAATGCAGGGAATCCTCACCTTCTGCCCGGGTGATACTTCTGAGTTGAAGAATTGAGCGTGGCACAAGAGATGCTCTTGAAAAGAATCACTGGAGGAGAGAGGCAGGAGGTGGGACCAAAGGGATGCTGTGAGACGCTGCTTGAAGATCTTAAGAGGAAGAAGTTCTGGGGAAGAGGCCCTTTTTTCATGTTATTTCAAACAGGTCCTGATAATTACCAGGATAAATCTACCTGGAGACAGTCTACCTTTTTCAGGGATTGCAAATCCAGGAAGAAGTCCCATGTTTTGCTTTCAAAGAGCTCAGTAGGTATATCGGCCTGCTGCAGGGACAGCGTATGCACAACTGAGCAGGAGAGAACAGGATTTCTGCTTGAATTTCCACTACAAACCACAGCAGGTTTTCAGCACAGATATTTCACTGATCTGCAGCTATACTCTAGTTCATTATTAAAGCTGACTTCTCTTAAGTTCTCTAAGTACTTTTTACAAGGTTGCCAGTAGCATCACCTAAGACACCCATTAAAGGTAATTGAGACCTGCCTAGAATAAATGTCTTCATCTAAAACCAAAGGGAAAGGGGTGAAAAGAACAGGAAAGCCTTAGATAGGATTAGCATCACCAGCTGGCTTTCTTTCTCAGAAGGTCAATGATGCTGACTTCATGCTATTTATGTTCAAATTTTACAGGATGTTAGGAGAGTGTGAAAGGTCCTCCCCAGACAACCATATGACATTTTTCATTACTTTCGTTTTGAGCCTTGTGATATGGCTTTTGATCCCTGATGATCTTCTGTTGTCACCTTCTGTTGGAGGTGGCACAGCAGTAAGAAAAAAAACTCCTTGGTAGGATGGGTATGTAAAACTAATTTAAGAACTGATCTTACCTTTAGAGTTCTTCTAATAAAGGTAGTTCTTAAAGCTGCCCTGAGGGGCATTTTTCTCAAGGTACCAGTTGCAAAAGACAGCTGTCAATACATATCTCAGACTTGTTAAACACAAATAGCCTGCTAAGCTACTAACCAGCAGTTTAACACTGAGTGAAAGGTTTCTGCCTCCTTTTCCATGTATCCCAGGTACCAGCAAATGAGAGCTCCTAAGGCTATAATGTGTGTCACAGAGAAGCCAGTTTGGCCACAGTAAATTAAGCCTCATAATGGGCCTGTAGAACTACGATGACAGCTACTGCAGGGTGATGTTAAATGTGTGAAAAGTGCTGCAGGAGAGAGCTGTAGGAAACAAAGGGAAAACATGTTAAAATTTGCAGAGTCAAGTAAGGTAAGGACCGGAGAAAAATGTAGGACAGAGGAAATTGTTTGCAATAAATTCTGGTAAGAGGTAGGTAATTTCTGCAGTTATACTGCTTACGTAGATAAAAGATTTGAAATTGAAGGCCGAATCTCAACCAGGTAAACTGGCAAAAGGGCTCAGGAGAGAACAGCTTCCAAAAAAGCTGTGCTCGGCCCGGATGTGTCCCTTTTATTAGGATCACTCTCCTCTCATCCAAGTGTCTGTGTAAAAAGACACAGAGCTGGAAAGACACTCCTGTGTTCACCAAAACAAAGTATCCATGCAGGGCAAGAATAATTGTTTTTCAAACAGGGAAATAGTCTTAAATTGCAAAAGGTATTTGCAGGACAAAAAGGGGATTTGGGAAGAGATTAAAGTGCCCATGAATGTTTTGAGAGCAAAGTCTAAATAAATCCAGAAATGAAAGTGATTTTTGAAGTGTAAGAATGAAAAGAAAATAAAACATTAAATATTTTGGTGGACATTTTTTTTCCAAAGTGTAATACCTCACCCCTTTATAAACAGTAGCAATACCAGTGTAAGAAAACGTGACACTCTTACAAGCTTGCAATTAAAAGAAAGCAGTGTTTTAAGGCACAGGCATCAATATATTTCAAGATGTTTCTTTAAAAATAAAAGAAAATATAAATAAAAATAGTGCACAGATTTTTAGTATGGAAATTTGGGTCTTGTGCTTTATATTTTTTGAAAAAGCACAAACTAGTCTGAATTATTTTGATTTCATGGCTTGTGAGTTTTTGGATAGTCATTTTCAAGCCTTCTTCCACAGCAGTCAGGGCTGGCAAAGCTAATATTTATTATTTTAATGAACTGAGATTTCCACATAATCACTTAACTCAAGAATCAGGTTTTAAAGCACGGAATTAAGTGTTAAGATATAGCTCATGTTATCAGATAATACTGCTTCCTTCAAAAAACTCACCAGAGAGATATTGCATGCTCCAACAAGTCAAGTGAAGTGGCCTTACATGAGAGTGTCTTAACTAGCAAAGAGAAAAATTAGCTAAAAAAAGACCTGGTTTCCCATGGTTTCACAGCAGCAACATATGGATATTTCAACTGGAAAGGCAGACCCACTGATGAGATGGTCTTGTCTCATTTAGAGTACAGCCTTCTGACTTAGAGAAAGAGGTATGGTAACAGCTTTTTCCAAACAGGAAAATCTACCAATTTAATTTGCCTTCTTGCTTGATTTGAGCAGACTATTCCCTTGCATGCCAGTGCAGCAGCTCAGTGATTTAGATAAAGAGCTGTTTGCTTGTTCACTTCCTATCAGTTCAGCCCTGCTATGAGAGAAAACAGAAGTAAACTCCTTTCTGGAAACTCCTGAGGAACCAGGGATTAATTTCGTGAGGAGCCTGGCATGGGACTTAATGTCTGCCAGACCCTGATGACTACTTGATGAATCCTGCATTTACTTATGGAGGGCTTAATTTAGTTGACACAAGAATATTCCATTTGCAGTGCAAACAAACAAGTTAAAAATGGCTTAGTTAGACATTCTTAGTGGAGGCAGATTAAATTAAACCTTGATCCTAGCAAAATGCACATGTTCTCCTTCTGGTTTGTGTGATGGATAGGCAGCCTGTTTTACTGAACAGCTTGCCTTTTCTTATGCTTAGCAATAAAAAGCTACGCTGTTCTTGCAGCAGAGTTCAATATTATAGATATGGGAGAACAATTCTAAAACTGCACTCCGATAATGTTAACATCCACCTTGTTCTGCATCCAAAGTGCTTTCCTCAAAGCTACTGGAGATGCCTTAGTCAAATGGTCTTACAGCAAACGTTGAAAAATCGTATACCCTTAAAACTAAGGAAAGAAGAAGCCTTTAATATTCAGTTTTAAGACAGTGATCAAATTATCTACTGTAATCAGTAATAAGCCACAGAATTTAAACTAGTTGTCTCTCTTTTACATCTTCTGACAAGTTATTCATGGGCATTACTGCTATGGATTAGGTCATGAAAACAGGAGTATCTTACCTGGGACACCTGCCAGTTTTCAACTTTACAGATTTAACTATGTAGCTTAATACTGACACATTTTTCCAATGCACTTACGAAAAAATATTACTGGTGTGAACCCCAGCACCCTGCTTATTCTACGAATGTGAATTGACTGAGAGAGGGCTGAAGTACCTCTCTTATGTTGTTTACCCCAAGTAACACACTCCAGAAGGGTATTTACCCTCAGCAGATGATTCAGTTTCTGTCATAAATGGGTACAGTTTCCCTATCCCCATCATGGCTTTCAGGGCTGCCCCTGCCCTGTGATGATGGCACCCGGGCCACCGGGCTGTCAGGTGACGCCCTGGAGGAGCTGGGAGATGCCAGATGCAGCCACTGAGAAGCTTTGCAGAGCCCCAGCCCCAGCGTGCAGTAGTCACTGTGTCCATATCTCTTTGCAGGACCAAACCTTTCAGTGTAACTCTACCCTTATCATCCTCCCTGCCCTTCAGTTCTGTTTCATTTGTGGCTTATTTGTTCTTGCAAGCTCTTTGGGAGGTATATTCCTCTGCACCCACCGGGCTTCTGTTTTTCAAGGTCATTTTACCCACGGAAAGAGATGTTTCTGCTGTTCTTCCCAAGGGACTTTTACCACGAAGAAAAAGCTACGTTACGCTACATTCAGACCACTGTCCAGATTTATGATCATGGAGACTTGTTCTGACACTGCCGTTTCTCAGTGAGGCTGTGTTATCAATCTGTAGAAGGGGGAAGGCAGTGTTTGCTATCTTACCTCACTGTCAGCTCACCACTTCATATATCAATGTTATGATCGCAGTTCAGTTCATACTTGTGAATCCCTGATAAAATGTTAAGCACTCTAGAAGTGCTGAAGATTAATATTATTTTGCCCTGCAGAGCACACGGCTACTTCAGTAGGATAGGGCAGTCCAAACAGGTCTTGACCGTGTCTGGATAAACAAACAGCTAACATCAAGCAACCCCTCCACACATTTGTTTCTGCAAGCAAAGGACTGAGTGGTGTCTGGCTGAAGGTCATCCTTCTTTCTGCATGTGTTTCTCTAAAATGCCTTGGATCATGATATAACTTGCAGGAAGAAAGCCAAAGAAGCTGACTTTATTTGCATCTCTTTACATCCCTGATACCTCTCCATGTTTACAGTAAGTGCAGAAAAGCTATACTTGCTGTGATTTCTTTTGATCGTGGACTGGCACCTGCTGGTACGGGGAACTGAAGGCACAGAATGAATGATGATACAGCAGCAGTCAGCTACAGCGAGGTTAGAGAACATGGTGTTGATGAGCAAGTGCCAGTCTGTACTCCCTACTGCACTTTCTTCAATCCCGTCTCTAATCCTCATAGTGTCTTTTTTGAGAAGTAACAGCTGAGAGAGATGAATAGTGGTTCCAGGATCGCCTTTCTTGCCTGCCAGAAAGCCTTGTGCAAGTGCACGGCAATCAGCATTTGAAGAAATGCGTGTATTTTTTCATCGCAGAGTCCTGGGCATGCTCACACGTGGGATGCCCTACTTCATCTCACTGCTAAATGGGCTGTGCACTGCCTGCTTCCTCAACTGCATCTCTCCGGGCAAGCTGCAGGCACTTAGCCTGATTAGTGGTCTTTGAAATACAATCTAAGGAGTAATACAGTCAGAAAGGAAGAAAGTAATTTGGAAAATGACAGAGAGAAGGAGAACAGTACTTTTAAAACACTTTACTGCTGTGTTTGCTTCTGCTTGGCCATATTAATCAAGTTTAACAACCAAAGACAGAATCAATCCAGATTTTTTTGACAGTTTCAGAGTAAACCATAATGCATGGAAGTTTTTTTCTGTTTGATTGCTTATTTGAAAAAAGTTACAAAAAAGGCTTGCCACATCCTCACACCCACAATAGCCTTTTTTTCGCACTCACAAGATGTGCATAGGCAGTGCAGCTCATGGTGCCTGAGTTCAGTGGAGGAATAAGAGATTTGTCCAGGCTGCCAGGCCCCAGCTCCATGTGCAACCACTGGAGACAAGTAATTAAGGCATCTGCCGTAAGATTGGAATTTTTCACCCTAATTGAAGCATCTATAATTCAGGTCATGTTTAAGAATTTTTCAAGGCTGTATTTTATACACTGCTAACCTATGGCAGATTTGCATTCCCAAGCAATCTTCTTCCCTGCTTTACTACCTATGCCCAAAGCCAATTCTGAGTCACACTGTGGGTATTTCTTTGAGAAGGATAGTTTCAATTTCCCCTGTCAGCTTGACAGCTTGACATTTTTAATTGCATAGCATGGTACAGAATTACTGTACTGAGGATAATATGCCAAGTCAATAAGCCATTTTTAACCTGAGGCTTCAGAAACCCATGTATTTTTGTAGGTGTGTTTCCTGTACATGCTTTGAAGTCCAGGACACCCATAGCTTAAGGGGACGGTACGACGTTCTTCATTTTATACAGGCAGCCTTGTGAATTAATGGAACTTACGGGTTCAGTCCAAACCTACAGCAATTTTCTCATGGCTGGGAAATGTTCCTTTTTTCAAGTACAGGTGAGCATTAGCTATCTTGGAGGAACAGAAATAATGACTCTACCTCATGGCTCAACTCCAGAGGGGAGCCTTTGGACAACAGAGACTCTGCCCTGCGCTTCCACCTGCAGAAGTTGTGCCCACATCTACTCTTTGTGTTTTAGGAGGTACTAATGATTTGTGACACATAGTGAATATAAAGAGGAGTGAATGTATTCTCTACCCAAGAAAATGAAAAATATCTGTGTTTCATTCCCTTGCCTGTTGCTTTAGAAAAACATTACAGTTTTACCAAGATGTTTTCCTGGCAACTAACATGCCCCTCCCTGGGACTCAGGCGTGTGAGATGGAGAGGCTGCCATCTCCAGCATCATTGCCAAGACAGAAGTTACCTCCTAAATCTGTTGGCTTAGCACAGACTCCTTGACCTCGATCAGTCAAAGCGAGCTGGCTTAGCAAGGCCCAGTCTGTATTTAAACCCTTCAGGGTAACCTTGGCTCCCTTGAGCTGGGACAGGCAGAAGGCCTCTCACATGAGTAGGGGTGGGAGAGCAGTAACACCCTGTGGGCATGCTGTGGTGATGATGTGCATGGGTGTGTATGGATGCATACGGATACATATGGATGTGGGTGTGTGGAGTCACCCAGTGTGCAGCTTGGCAGGCAGACTTTGCCTGGGAGGAGGGTAGGGTGCATCATTTGTTCAGCACTTTGGGGAATTAGCAAAAAAAAGTGTCTTGGAGATCTCAGTCTAGCAAAGTATTCAAGTACCTGTTAAATTTTAATCAAATCAATAGCTTGTTGACTTTAGTGGGACTACCGATGTGCCTCAATTTAAGGCTGTGTTTAAGCGCTCGTCTGGGTTCAGGTTTGAAATATTAATTGCTGCCCAGTGTTGTGTATTCTAACACAGGTAAGTGTGGAGAAAATGGGACAAGCAGCTCCCCCTCCCCCCCCACTGTTTGCAGCTGAGTGATAACATCAGCCAGCCCTTGTTCCTTGCTCTGTCCCACGTGGGTTTTTTTGTTTGTTTTGTTTTACCTGTCACTGGTTTTAATTCACCAGCAGCCACTGATGCTTAATCTAACCACCATGACGCAAGAAAAGCTTTTACACAGGCTGCAACCTGAGCTCTTGCAAACACATTTCAAACCTCCAGCTGGTCAAGGTGCACCGCTGCTCACGTTTCCTTTTATCGGAGGGTTGCAGGGGACTGTGCTAAGCAGGCTACTTCCTCTCCTCTGTATGCAGCCTTGCTGGCCTGTATTATCAGGGGCAACATTTTATATTGGAGGTAGCCACACAGTAACTAAACATGAGACAAGTAGCTGTGGATGAAAAATACTTGTTCTTTGCAGAATATGGTAAGATCATTAGGGGATCACACACTGTTCATCTACCCAAACAAGCAGGCAGGAGCCAAATAGGGGAAGATTGTCTGCACTGATACTGAACCTCTCCGTTCATTTTCAGCCCTTCTTGGCAGCATTGCTGGGGATCCAACATGGGGGAAAAAAAATAAGACTGCCAGTATGCAGCCCCTCAAAAGGACATCGCAGGGCATGGCGGTAAGGCATAATCATTGATACAACCTGCTTACTGCCTGGTGTTATTAAAACAGGTTTTGAAAAGGATGCTCAGCAGAGGTTGCCACTGAATGTTATTTGTCTATCCTGATCAAGAAGGTAAGAAAGACCAAACACCATGAAAAGGCCAAGAGGAGTGGAGGAAAAACACATGCAAATATGCAGGAAGAACATGAAAAGGCCATTGGGGCTGTTTCCTTCAAGGTTTCTTCATTCCTGTCTGTTAGCTGGCAAGGAGAAGTCACTTTTGCAATGAGATGGCCGAGACTCAGGGTGTGTGTCACAGGCAGGCTGGGGAGACGCTGCTTCTCCTTCCCCAGTGATTGCAGAGGAGGGCAGTGAAGCTCCTGTGTGAGGCACGAGTCCAAGCCTCTGCCTCTTTTGTTGACACCCTGTATATTTAGCAAAGAAGCAAAAATGTCCTTGCAATATGCGGACATGATAGGCACTTGCTTGCTCTTTAGGGTCTTCCCAGGGAGTTCTCATCTAGTAGGCATCCTTCTGCATTGCACCACTTTGAGGAAAATTATAGAGCTCCCATTTGTATTGCAACCATGTTACGTAAAGCATCTGAATATGCCACACTCTGAGAAGATATGCCAGCTCCAAGAACCTCATTCAGATATTTCAGATATGATAATGACCCATTTAAAGTACTAATTAAAATTGGATGAGTTTCATGTCTCCCCCAGATTTAGAAAAGAAAAATCACAGGCCAAATATAAATTTCATAAATGCTTGATAAAACCTCTGCAGGAAGGAATTTGCAGAGCACATTGAGACCAGGCACTTTTCAGCAAATGACAGAACCTAAAGTAAGCCTTTGAAGTCTGACCTTCAGAATGTATTATAATACACTGGATGACAAAGGTAATAAATACCACAGAGTGGGACAAAATGTATCTAATTAAGCAGTTTTAGCTATGCTTTGGCATTCTTTTCAAATATGCTTCTTACCAGAAGGATTTTCAAACTTATCATCACAGCTTTTAAGTGATGTTATTTCTGAAAATACTGCTTTCTTTTGCTCCATGCAAAGCAGCACATCAGTTATTTTATAGTCACATCCATTTTAGCAGTGTCATTTCCATTACAGCAGTGAGAAGGACCAAGGGAACTGTGACTAGTGATAGTGATCACTTCACAGAGAACTATGGGCTCTTCTGTGCTTTTTGTTAAAAAAGTTTATGTTTTAAGCTTTACGTGTCAGCTGTTTATGTTTCAGGTTACGTTTTAAACTGAAAGAGGACAGATCTAGATTAGATATTAGGACTAAATTTTTTTACTGTGAGAGTGGTGAGACAGTGGAACAGGTTGCCCAGAGAAGCTGTGGATGCCCCATCCCTGGAGGGGTTCAAGGTCAGGCTGGATGAGGCTTCGAGCAACCTGGGCTAGTGGGAAGTGTCCCTGCCCATGGCAGGGGGCTTGGGACTCAGCAGTCTTTGAGGTCCCTTCCAACTCAGTCCATTCTATGATTCTATGAAAATCAACGGATAAGCTAATTAGCTAGGCACCTTCACATGAACCGGAACCCAAATTTCTTCTTCTCTGAGTGGACAAACTAAAAAATGTGTTTTCTTACTCTTGCTGTCTTACCAGAATCACAGAACAGAAAAGTTAGAAGGGACATCTGGAGGTCTCAAGTCTGACACCCCCACTTCTTTACACCTGTTTGTTATTTATACACAGTGATGAGTTCCCTGAACTTTCCCTTCTCCAGGCTAAACAGTTCCAGCTCTCTCAGCCTCTCCAGTCCCTTCATCGTGCCCATGGCCCTTTGCTAGACTCTCTCCAGTATGTCCAGGTCTCTCTTGTACTGGAGAGCCTAGAACTGGACACAATACTCAGATGTGGTGCCACCAGTGCTGAGCAGAGGTCAGGGTCACCTCCTTTGACCTGCTGGCAACATTGTTCTTAATGCAGCTCAGAGGTTTTGGGACCTTCTTTGTTACAATTATGCATTGCTGGCTCATGGTCAGCTTGTTGGTCACCAGGACCCCACTGTCCTTCTCTGCAGATCTGCTTTTCAGTTGGTTGGCTCCCAGCATCTGCTGGTGCATGGAGCTTTTCCTTCCCAGGTGTAGGACTTTGCACTTACCCTTATTGAACTTAATGAGATTCCTGTCAAGCTGTTTCTCTAGCCTGTTCAGGTCAGGTCCCTCTGAATGGCAGCACAACCCCACAGCGTATCAACCACTCCTGCCAACTTTGTATCATCTGCAGTCTTGCTGAGCATTCACTTTGTCCCAACATCTAGGTCATTAATGATGTTATGGGAGTCAGTGTGAAAAGTCTTGCTAAAGTCAAGATATGCACCCACTGCTCCCCCTCACCCTCAGAGCCATTAATTTCATTGTGGAAGGCTGTATCAGGTCCAGCAAGATTTCCCCTTTGCAAATCCTTGCTGACTACTCCCAGCCACTTTATTGCCCTTTATGGGTTTGGAAAGGTTTTCCAGGATTATGTGCTCCATAACTTCCCTGTGTTCGAAGTGAGGCTGCCTGGGCTGCAATTTCCTGTATCTTCCTTCTCAACCTTCTTCAAGATAGTGACAGCTTCTTTCTGCCAGTCCTCAGGAACCTTTCCCAATTTCCATGGCTTGTGAAACATAATGGACGGATTTTGAAGGATAATGGAAGCCTTGCAGTGACATTGGTCAGCTTCCTCAGCACTCATGGGTGCATCCCATCAGAGTTCATGGACTTGTGTCCATCCACTGTGTTCACATGTTCCCTAAACGGCCCTCCTCCAGCAAGGCAGTCTTTTTTGTTCTGGTCTTTCCCACTTGTCTCAGGGCCCTGGCATTTCTGAAGGCCAAGACCAGTAAAGACCAAAGTGAAGAAGGCATTCAGTACCTCAGCCCCTTGACTACCTTGTCCTTTGTCACCAGATCCCCTGCCCCATTGAGCAGCAGACCCACATTTTCCCCAGTCTTTCTTTTGCTGCTGATAAACCTGTTGAAGACCTTCTTGTTGACCTGCATGTCCCCCACCAGATTTAACTCTAGGTGGGCTTTGCCTTTCCTAACCCCATCCCTGCATGCTAAGACATGTCTCTGTATTTCTCCCGGGTTGCCTGTCCCTGCTTCCATCTCCTGTTTGTTTCCTTTTTAGGCTTGATTTTAGTGAGGAGTGGCATTCCTCCGGCCACCTTTGCTTTTTTACCTGATCACCAGGATTGCCATTCTTGAGCTCAGAGAAGGTGATCTTTAAAAATAAACATCTGTCTTGGACCTCTCCTCGCTCCAGGACCGTATCCCACTCAGTTCTTCTAAGCAGATCTCTGAACAGGACAAACTCTGCTCTCCTGAATTGTATGATTGTGATCTTGCTTTTTGCCTTGCTCCTTCCTCTCAGAATCCTGAACTCCACTATCTCATGGTGCAGCGAAAGCTGCCCACTGACCTTCACATTCCTGAGCAGTTCTTCCTTTTTCATGAGTGAGGGCCATCAGAGCACCTTCCCTCATCAGCTCTTGTTTCTGAACTGCATCATCCTCAGCGGGTGAAGGCAGCTAGGTCTGTGCCAGTGAAGCCATGGCATGGACGAACCTTATAGACACTGGTCACAGACAGGGAGGCACAGCAGAGGCAACGTGGATTCCTCCACACTCATTCTCTGCTGGGCTCTTGGTTCAAGGATCCAGCACAGCTGTGCAAAATGATCTAGCATAATTTGTGCTGCCAACATGTGGCATGAAAGCTTTTCCCAAAAGGCACCTGCAGCAAGGCTGTTCTGGCACTGGCCCCGGGCCCCAGGTGCTTGTTTCACAAACTGTCCTATATAGCAGGAACTTGCAAGGCTGGGAAAGGGTGAGACAAAGCACAGATGGCTTGAGGAGCTTTAGGTAAGGGAACTGACAAACTGATCTCCCGGGAGATTTACAGTGCTTGTGTCAGGGCCCAACACTAACACGTGAAGAGCATGTTTGAAATTCTGGAGGCTTTCACTTGTGGGATCAATTCAGTAATTTTCTGTAGATCCATGTGTGCTCTAGATGAGCACCTGCTGGAGGAAGAGTGGAAGGCTGCCAAAGTGTAAGATGTAAATGTCACTTTCCACAAATAAAATCATGCTGGATGCTGAGGAAAAGGATGTGGACTTGCATCTGGTTCACTGCCCAGTCCAGCGTGTATGCATCATGCTCTGCCATTGAGAAAGACTCTCTGAGGACACCAGACAGGCTTTCCAAACTGAGTGCTGCAAGAGGTGGACATAGAGTGGTCTAGTACAAGTTATGACCTACAGTATCTGGATATATATCACAGAAGTTACTTCTGTCATACTCCAATATAGAAGATAGCATGTTAAAACCTGTTAACTTCTGCCTGGTCTTGAGACTCACTCCTTTCTTTTCCCACTTCTTCCAAGCCACTTCTCCCAACACTCAAACACTTCTTTTCTATCCTCTTTTCATACTGGATTTCCTCATAACAGCACACAGCAGAGTGGACATACTTTTCAGTCTTTGCCTGATGTTACTTCTCATTGAAAACACCTGCCTATGTGGAAATTAATTTCTGATTGCATCCATTTTGCCTAACCTAGGTGCCTGAACTGCACTTAAGCACCCGATGCTTGGTGAAGCAATCCTGCTGAAATGAGAACTTCACATGGGCACTAATTCTCACTAGTTTTTCACACTTCTCACTGAGGCACTCAGACACAGACCCACATGCCCTGCTGAATCACTTACCCTTGGAGGGGCATCCTCTGTGCCTTGGCTGAAGTAATCTTTGACTCAATGTGCCATAACAAAAAAGTGACACGCTTTCTGCATGACCTGCCGCTGGGGTGGTAATGAAAGATGGTCTTTCCAGTCCTCAGTCTGTGAATTGTGTGGAGGAAAAGCTTTTGTTTCTTTCTGAGATGAGTGACATGTGCTTCTTGCAGACTCATAGAGATACCTCAGGGGCAGGTGTGGTTTTCTTGCATGGGGTCCTACTGCAACGTGCACCTAACCTGGTGGCCCAGCAGTATGGGGTGCCAGTGTGGGGCACTCCAATGCCATCTGTGGGAGCTAAGCTGAGAGATCAGGTAATAATTTTTACATGTATCTATCCATCTTTAAGATATGAAAGACGTAAAAGTTAGTGCAATTTGTGAATAGTTTTGCACTCCATGTGTTGTTCAAGGCTCTCTGTTGTTGCTCCCAGACTTTGCAAAACTCCCCCAAAAATCACTGATCTCTTTGGAGTGTCTTGTATTTTATTGCTTAATTATTTCACATGCTTCCTTTTAATTAGCCATGGTTGGTATATACATGTTTGTGCACTGCACCGTAACATGCACATATCTGAATACTATAAGGCATGATTCACGGTGAGTTCTTCTTAAACAAACACCAGCTTTGCTGGTAGAGAGATTGAGTGCAGTTATCTGGGTGACCTAAATTGCTTTGTGAGCTGGTAAAAGAGAGTGAATAAGTGATGGCATTATGCAATCCTGTTTTCTCTTGTGTAGCTAAAAATGGCTCCAGACAAATAACACAGGCTCTAAGTTTGCTTTGGGGTGTGGTGAACTTCTATGTTTGCAGTTTCTCACAGCAAGGGAGTGAAAAATCCCTTCTCTGAAGGGTTACTTCACTGAATTTTAAGAGGATTGGGCAAGAACTCTATCTGCTTGCAGAAGGAAACATTTGTTAATTGTTTTTGCCCTCTGCCAATGGACATTTTCTTAACTGTTTTGTACTAAAGAGTTTAGAACGACCGTTACAAAACACTACAAGTACATGCCACCAGAGCTCACCTGCTGTACCACCCACAATGACTGGAAGCTCCCACAGCTCCTGGCCTGCAGCAGTTGCACCAGTGGAGCAGCTGCACTGAAAAAACAGTGTGGAAGGTGCCGGATGTTGTAAATTTTCACTGGTAAGATGAAGAGTCAGGAAGTTTCAAGTTTTCAGGAGAATTTTCTGCATCCAAGGGATAAAAAAACCCCAGTGACTGCTCCAGTTAGATCAGGATAAACCACCTCTTGGAAAAGAAGGGAAACAAGACTGCTTCTACTATAGTAAGCAAGTGCTGTATGGCTTTGCACCTAGGTTTTGTACAGCTCTTGTTTTTCTTGTTTACAGAGAATCATAGAATCATAGAATGGTTTGGGTTGGAAGTGACCTTAAAGATCACCAAGTTCCAACCCCCCTGCCATGGGCAGGGACACCCTCCACTAGCCCAGGTTGCTCAAAGCCTCATCCAGCCTGGTCTTGAACACCTCCAGGGATGGGGCATCCACAGCTTCCCTGGGCAACCTGTTCCAGTGTCTCACCACCCTCACGGTATATTAAACATGTGAGTCTTTTAATTGGTTAAGAAAAGTACCAATGAGTAAAGGGAATGTTAGAAGCATCATTTTGAGATACTATGCAGGGGATTCTTGAATATGCCAGAGAACATCAAACCAAACTCCTCAAAGACATTTAGATGCATTTCCTGTTGTGCCATGGAAATGATGATTTTTTTACTGCGATAAGGGCACATGAAAACTTTTGAAGACATCTTGCAGGGGTCAGGGAAGCTGTCAAAATTGGCTGTGGAGTTAAAAGGCCATTTCACATTTTCTGCCCTAAGCAAAGACTAAGGATTGAATAAACCCCTTATATTGGGAATCATGGAGCAAATGGAGGGACAAACTGAAAAGGTGCATTTATTAGCAACTGTAAAAGAAAAAACCTTTTTTCTGAGACAGCACCCATTTGTGTTGCTGTGTATTCTTAGGGTTATGGTAGCTCAATTGCAACAAAACCAGTTGGCCTCAGAAGAGCACTATTAAGTAGGTCTATGGCTTATGTGAGTCTAGAGAAGAGCATTCAACATTATGTTTCCAGCATCTTGGCCGATGAGTGTGTAAAGTTCATTCTGATTCATGGGACACTGAAGGAGTCCCTACAATGCCAAATCCAATATTCTGCCATCTAGTCCTAGTCATCATTGTCCCCTGCAGAGAATAGGTTTTACATTTGTTCCTATTTCTCTTGAAAGTCCTGATTCTCCTTTTTGCTGAAGTGATAGTGAGGTCAGAAGCCTCAGTGGCCACAGATTGTGCGGCTGCTTTTCAGAAGAAAGCTCTCTGTCTGTCAGCTTAAAGCTTTCAAAATCATTGAAACCAAATATTTTAGTGGTTCTGGCATTTTAGTCTTGTACAAAATGAAAATAAAACTAATTCACATTCAGGATCGCCGGAATTTCTGTGGTAAAAATTTTCTTTTCCAAAGACAAAAAGTTGTTTCTTTCTTTTTTTTTTTTTTTACAGTTCTGAGATAAAAGCTTTGATTGTCTTGTCAGTGTGATGTATTCCATACCAATACTTAGTAATCCTGTGATCAGTTAGTATTTTAGGGGTATATGAATACTGTGAAGTGTTTATCAATTTGTCCTCTCTCTTTGGCTTATTGCCTAATTAGGAACATGACTTTGAAAATCTTCCACTTCAGCAGGTTTTGGTGCTTCTGTTATGTTAACACATGTGTAAGTGCTTAACATATCACAGTGATTATTAAATCATTAATGTCTGCAAACTCCAGAAATGTTTCTGTTGTGATATTCATTCTAATTGCTAACCAGACAGTGTTAATTAGGGGAAATCCATGATATTGTAATTGGTCTGTCAGCTCTTCTTTTACAGTGGCGAAACTCTTAGGAAAGTCACTGAGGAATTCTGCAGAGAAATTGCCCTTCATGGGTGAAGCATACAACTGAATGGAAAGAGATATGATAAAGTCATGATAAAATAATCATTTAATGTTTTAGAACATTAGTCATGCTTTAAAGTTATTTATGTGTCTGCCTCTCTTTCTGCCTATTCATCTATTATTTTGTAGGTCCAAATTGCGCTCCAAAAAGTGACAGGTATTTCTAATTCTAGAGAAGGAAAGAGAGTCTGTATGTAGCTGTGTTTTATTTTTCAGGTTGTTGCTAGTGACAGATATTCCTAATTCTGGAGGAGGAAAGAGTCCAGGCTCTGCTTTATGTTTCAGGTTGTTGCTAATATTTTCAGATTTATTAACTTTTTATTGGTTGATAGATCAGAAATTGGGTGATGGATGCGTGTTTGCAAACAGGTCTGCAAAAAAAGCGCACCAAAATAAAAGGCAATAAAGGATGAGAGGAGAACTGTTGATGTGTTTCATAATTCTGTTGTGTGCTTGTATCTCTTAGAAGACTGAATCTTTGTCAAAAAGTGACTGGAAAGATTTGTCATTGTGAACTGTTCTTTTATTGATTTTTTTCAAAGCTAGGTTCAAATCCATACATTTGGGGAAAAATGTACTTTCCCTCCAGCACTGTTAGTATCAAAGCATTGAAAGAATAGTGAAAGCCTACTCTGAAATCTAAATATTGAGTGCATGTTGAGCCAATATTTTCAAGTATGGTATTTATAATCAGGAATCCAAAACAAAATTCTCAAAATTTTGACTACCAAGTACAGGAGACACATTGTCAAGAAGGGGTGGGTTCCTATATGGCTTTTCTGCAAAACTGGACTGTCAGCCACACCTGAAGTTGGCCTTTCTTAACCATATCTATTAAAAATCTCTGCTTACTTTTGAAAAGCTCAGTTCTACACTGGTATTCAGGCAACAAAATATGAACTCCCCTTTGGTTTTGGTAGTTTGTTTTTTTTTCCAAATTGGAGAACTTCCACAACAGTTTAATGCCTTTAATGAGAACGATGGTTGAGTAATTAAATTGCCTAACTATAGATTAAGATATCTAGCAGTATTTTGAAAATGTTGGCTTTGTTTTAACTTGTGCTTGTTGCCTTTACTGTAGCTGTCTGTCATTTCTTTGCATTTCTTAGAATGTAAATCGCTTTTGTTGCAAGTATATTTTTGGTTTGTGTTTGTGCCATGTCAAGCAGCGTGGGCACTTAGGGACGCAGGGTTTGAAGGCACTCCTGTGCTAGTGCAGAGAGCATCATTCTACAGCTTCGGGTGGGATCCGAGCTGTGTGGTTGCATTTCCCCCAGCGCAAAGACTGGTGCAAAGTAGGCGGCTTCCTGGTAGATTCACACAAATACTGAAAGTTGTCCCAGTTATGTGTTTTGCCCTTCACAGCTTTTAATCTGTCAGTTTAGTCAATATTTCTTCCTTGCAATGTGTGTGGATTTTCTAAAGCTAATAAAATAAAAATACTGACCTATTTAGTCCAATATCTGATCTTCAAAAGCAACCAGTTCAAGAGACTTCAGAGAAAGAACTAAATGTATACCAAAGAGAAAAGAGCCCTTAGGCCTGAAGAGCTGAGGAAAGAAGCTGAAAAGCTTTTGGAAAACCACTGGTTAATTTTTATTAGACAACAATAAGAGATACTGGTGTATTATTTAATAACTTATTATTATTACAAGCCTTTATTTTAATAATAAAACAGAGCATTATTCCCTCTCTACCAATCCTCCCATGACATAACATAACATCACATATCTCCGGTAAAAATGTTTATTCCATTCCTTTGATCAGCAATTCCCTTTTAAACTATCTCCCCAGCTCCTTCTTTGATCACCTTTGACAGACTGCTAGAGTATGGAGAACTAGTGTATTTAGAAGAGCAAGGAAAATCTCAGGATACAAAATATATGAAATGCAACGTAGACAAGTCTCCAAAGCAGAAAGTCAAAATAGAAGATATATGTGCTAGTGCAAGGAAATGGCAGAAGCAAGAAAAATTGTCTGGTGTCTCTCTGGTACTGCAATTCATACTTTGCCTTGAGGTTTCAGCAAACAGCATCTGCATGAAACTTGATGGCTAGAAATCAATAATATAGATTTCATTTGCAAACAGATGCAATCTCTGCCCCTTTATGGGAGGAGCAGCTAATACCTCAGACAAACACATGGCATGACCTTCAGGTACGCCTCGTGTATGTCATGGGGAGTGTTGCGTAACCTTGCAAGCAGCCAAATTTTCATAATAAGCACAGTGACAAATCAAAGGGTCAGATATGAGGGGGGAAGACTGCTGGGGAAGGAGAAATTTGGGAGTAAAATCTAAAATAATGAGTTCATGAATGGTTTATGAAAATCGTGCAAGTAAGACTAAGAGAAATATTAGCAGAAAAGTGTAATTTCTTAGGGAGGATAGCTGGGTACATGAGATCCTTGAGCTACCACCAGGTCATAGGCTTTGTTTTAAAGCATTCTGTGGACTTCTGTTTCCTAACTGCTTTTATTTCAGCCTGACCTTGCCTGCAATTCTTTTACCTTTTTAAAATTTTTTCCCGTTTTTCTTTTATAGTTCTCTTTCAGAGATAATTCACTTTCCCTTTAACATCGGCATGTCATTTCTCCATTTTGAGGGAATCTTCATTTCTTTTTGCTTCAGTTTTCCGCCTGGAAATAGATACAGCATTGCTTAATATCTGAGAGGATGTTACAAGAGTTCCTGGATGATTTAAGGTGTTTCATGACAGACTTACCTTTCATAAAAGTAGGGATAAAGCAATACCTAGGGAGGTGACTTACACCTTTTAGACAAAAAAGACAGATAAAACTGAAATTGCCTTTACTTCCCCCTCTACTGCAAACTGTATTTAAGATGTTTTATTACAGCACATGTAAATCACAAGTTTTTGACTGTAGCACAACTGTGAAAACTGCAAACAGATTCAAACTATTGTTCCAAAGTATCTTTCACTTAGTTACACATTAACAGCTGCAGTAGTTGTACATTCACATATTAAGATATCATCCAATTTTAGAGTTAAAATGAAAGCCTCCTTTTCAGTGCATTACCCCTGAAATCAGTGCACACCATTTTTCTGGAAAAGTAATGAATCTTTATATAGCACTCTAATGGCCTATAACATATTTGCCTGACTGGAATGCTAACAAATATTAAACCTTAATCTTAATAGACTATAGAAAGTGTACGTATATATTGAAATTTTAAGATTAAGGGGGTACAGTGCCTACACTCAGTAGTGCTAGTGCAGAATGTTTTGCATCAATAGTATCATGAGAGCTCTTAAAACTCTTGTTACAGCAGTTCTGGCCCTTACCTATTAATAAAAAAAGTTGTTACGCATTGGATCCACTTTTAAACTATTTCTTCCTCCTTACAGTTCAGCTGAACAAGTAATAATTAATTATATTCAACTTTTCCATGATTCCTTCCCCCCCAAAAAAACCCCAGCCTGAAAATGAGCCTATTTCTGTATGTGCCAGGTGCTCTGGGCATACCGCTTCCTCTACTATGGGCTTCCTCTACTACACGTGTCATATTTTGCTTTGACCTGTGGTTGTTCTTCCTGGCAAGAAAAAATTTTGATTTTCATAGATTTGTAATTTTGTTGGAGAGTAATTTTTTTTGGGGGGGGGGGGGGGCGGGGGTTATTGTATTTAGTACTTTTGTGAAAAACATGGACTCCATAAAACTCAAGTTTCATTATGAAGTATTTTTGCTGGAAATTTTTTGACCAGCCTTATGATATCTAGATGTATGTACACTAATGACTCACATGTCCTTCCCCCACTGATTTTCAACACCTTTGCTATTGTTTTCACGAACTGCTCTTTCCTCCTTCATTCAGAAAAAATACAAAGGCAGTGGTAATCAATCCTTGCCCTGCTTTCCTTGTCTTTCCAGCAATTGCTTAATTTTTTTGGCTTAAGACCCAGCTCTTTTCTGAGATAGGAGCACACCTTTTGATCTTTCAGATTTGTCTTCTGTATTGTGCTCTATCAAAGGGATATACCAAATGTCACCACGGCTCAGTTAGCACCACTTTAAACTGTGTGTTGAGAGTTTAAAATAACTTTAGGAAAAGTGACAGAAGGGAGCAGACAATGCAGAACTTGTTCTAGACAGCCACACTCACGGAAGTTAATTAACGCCAAATGTTAAGTTTATCTTTAACGAACTTGCCTATTCCTAAAGAAGTAAGCACACATTTTATACTTCCTCTTGACATTAGGGTACCACCATGGTGCCACCTTTCCCAAGCCCCACCTAGCCTGGAGGCACCTGACGTCCTTTGCCACTTTGGGACTTTCTGCCAATGACCATGTTGGCTCTGCAGCGTTTCTTCTGGGGAACTTCAGTTTTGACAAATGTTGGTTTCACCAAACTGAAGCTTCTTCCAGCCACACTTCGGTGGGGATTTTTATAATCCATAGCCACTCTGACTGAAATGTTTTATCTCAATAAAGGACTGAAAAAAATGGCAGCCCCTCTCTGAGAATCCCAGGACAGACACTGCATTCACAATAAGTTATGAACATCAGTTGAGGGTAGGATTGCACTTGTCTAAGCTTAATCGGCCAAAGGCTAGTAACCTAGCCTAAACTGTCATCTAGTGCCCCTCTGTAATCAGTGGTGAAACGATTCAAGAAGTGATTCATGCCTCATACCCATACCTATCTGAAGATGGGATGAGTAAGTGGCTGCAGAGGGAGCTGTGAGGGGGTTAAAGTTAGGTGAGGTGTACTGTGCTTCTGGACCCGGTTTGTGTCAGCCTGCCCCCATAGCGAAGCAACGCACCTTAGCTGTAAACTATCTACAAGCTATGCTGCATCACCTCTCATTAGAGCAGGGTAGGAGCATGCACCTGGACAGTCACAGCAGCTCACAGGACAAGTGCTGGCAGGTTCAACTGCCATAGCTGAGTCATGTAGCTGAACCCTTAGTACCAGCATCTGTTTGTAAAACTGGATCTGAGATACTCTGATAAAGAGAATTATGACTCTGAAAGGCTGGGACTGCTTTAGAAACATTACACCATTTCAAATAGCTCAACCTATTACCAAATATCTTAGCAAAACCTCTGCTTCAATGCAGTTGCACATGGCTCTTTCTATATGCAAGTACTACCAATAGTTAATTAATTATTTCATTAAGCACACTGAGAATCTTCAAGCCTGAAAAGCAAAACATCATATGAAGTCTGTATCTAGTCCCTACGACTTCATTAAAATGAGTCACATGTCAGCCATCCTGACTATTTATAATTAATCCAGATAGTCCATGTGACCTTTTGCTTTATTTCTTATGATTTTTTTCTTGCATCCTCTACACAGTTGAAAACCCCATCATCACAGCTACATCTTAGTCTTTCCACAGTCTGGGAGCTTTCCAGTTCACCTCATTCCTTGTGGGTTTTTTCTTTGTTTGTTTGTTTTTGAGAATTCTTGAACTGATTTCATTTTCACCTCCTCATTCAGCTACTGGCTTTGCTCTTCCTTCTGATGGATTTGTTGCTATGCAGCACACTTCTCCCTATGGAATACATCCATTTATGTTTGAATGTTTTGTGTTTCCATTGCACCGCCCATTTGATTTCAGTCAGAACCACCCGTGTTTACTTCCTGCTCTCATGGAATTTCTTGCTTTTGCTTTGTGTTTCAACCTTGGTCACAGTGGCAAAGGTGTGATCCTGACTGAGCAGACACCGTCAGTTTGCCTCCAGCTATGTCTCGAAGGTTAGTCACAACAAACAGAAGCGCTAGGGAAGGCTGGGAAGGCTGCAGGAAATCAACACCACAGAGTTCTTAATAACGGGAATACTTGTACCAGGCAATGTTTATGTTTTGCAGCCATGCCCAGGACCTTATCACGCTACATCCTGTACACTTACAGCAAAACACGGCACTTACCCATGGCCAGACACACCACATACCGTAAGTTCCTCGCAGCACTCCTGCCTCCTCCACTGAACTGTGGACTTGGATGAAGACCAGGCTTGAATCAAAATGCAAAGTGGAAAACTGGTGTCCTTCTGTTTCTTGTCCAGATTCAATAGCTGAACAGTCCTAAACATTTGGATGTTTTTGATCTGGATCATAACTTTGTTTAGAGAACTATGAAAATATTTTCCTTGAAAACCAATATACCTAGATAAAAAACATACATAGATATACCTTGAAAAGACATATACCTAGAAGAATGTTGAGTAAAATCAATAGAGAACAAGTACAGGAGTCCTTGGTTAGCATTTGTTTTAATTTAGGAATGAGCTAAATAATTTTAAGCTAGACTCAAGCTGGAAATATATATCTGCAATCTGTTTACAAGGACAAATATAGGATTATTTGGAATGGCAGGGCATTCATTCAGATGAAAAGAAACCCTGTCCTCTTCCTTTAACTTACTGGTATGTATTCTATTTATGCAGTGGGCACAGACATTGAAGCTGATACAACTCCTGGTGACAGGATGAGCTCCAGCAAGCGATTTTAGAGTGTAGGTCAACCATCCGCCCTTCCTTGCTGGCCTCCTTTCGCAGCAGTCCCCACTCCTTCATCACCTCCTGCTACACGGACAGTAACCTGAGAGGATGCCCAGGGAAGTGCTAAACCACTAAAGCAGTCTGGAGGTGGCCGGGCTGTTTTATTTTGCACTTTATCTGACTTCAGAGTCTGGGTCTGCAGCTGACAGATGGAAACTAGCTCAACTGCAAGGCCATTGCATTTGACATCAGGATCTCATTCTGTGGCCACATCTCAGCTAAGAGAATGTGTCAGAGTTTCAAATCTTTTCAGTTGGATTTCTGTTCAGCTGAAACCTGTGGCAAGTTGACTTAAACTAAACAGAAAGAGGATTGCTGAAGTACAATTGTGCACATAGAGGTTTGCAATGCTTTTGAATCAATTTTATTTTACAATTAAAATAATTCAAATAGATTTAAATCTATACTTGTAATTAAAACAACAGTTTCCTGTGCCTCCCATCTGCAGGCAGAATCTGACACTTGTTCTGTGAGGAATCATCCCTTTTGCAATTTACTGCAATCTTCCCAGATTTTGCCAGCTCTGAAGAAAGTGGGCTGATAACTTCGGAAGCCCTTTTTCATGTTTGATTTACTTGAATCTATGAGTAACTACTCAGAGTGTGGAGTTTACATGTTATGCACACGATGAAAGAAAGACAGAAAACACATCAATTTATGTAACTTTGGGAACTGAACATTCCCCCAAATTATTTTGCCTTTTTTTCCTTGAATTTTGCAGGACACCATTTTTTATTGCACCATATTCATTTTTTTTCTGTAAGAAATCTGCCAGATTGTCCTACGTACCATGGATTAATCCAGCATTTGTACAAATGTCTTACGTATGAGGACTGTTGATAATATTGGCCTCTGTGCTCAAGTGAGACCTGATGCTAACATAATATAAAACACAGTGATTTATTTTGTAAATGTTTGAACATCAGGAGAATTTATTTGTGATAGTGTGGTATCAGGCATGGTTACCTGTAAATGGGGATTATGGACAAAGTGGCCATGGAAGAAATTACACCCTGTTGGACAGTGCACGATGAGACTTTGTACTGGTAGGCAAAGAAGAAGTCCTCTTACCATCCCATCACTTTGTTTCTGCAATGGTTTTAGAGTGATATAAGATCATTTATGAACATATGCTCTGGAGGAATGAGGTGGTCTTTCTTCCAACAACTGTAGGGTAGTAAAGTTATACAATCTAAATAGCTGAAAAATCAAGAAAAATGGAGCCTCCACACTATCAGTCTGTTTTCGAGGGTTACATTGAAGGCCTATTCTCAGAAATCACAAAATTTTCAGCCTCTTTATAGTAATTGACATCAAGGAATTGAATCTTTTCCTGTAACAGGGAGAAAGAATGGAGACTTATTCTCACTGCCGCTACACCCGATGGAGGCAGTGCTGGGGGAGCTCTTCTTAAACCCAGTAGGTGCCTGGAGAGTCACCTCAGCTTGTGTTTTCAGGTGAACCCAATAGACTACATCACCGTTTGATGTCGTTTGATTTTTGGGTGTGATAAACTGCTCCTTAAATTTGCTTTCCTGCAGAAAATAAATGCTGGTCCTCAGGAAATGAGGGGCGAGTGGAACCTTTCCACCAAGTTCAACAGATACTTCACTGTGCTGGGTCCCACAGAGAACTGCTTCCAGTGTGTTTCTTTTTTCAGCCCTGTTGCTGCAAAGCTTGCGCAATTTGCTTTCACTGGCCTGATGTTCTTTTTATTTGGCCTCACTGAAGTTCCTAGAAGGTTTAAGCTATACTCCACTATGAAAAGGTTTGTAGTTTGGTGTTTGATTTTGCAGTAGCTGCACTCAGAGATCTTTGCAGACAAAGTGTCACACCACAGCTCTGAGAAACTTACAATTTAAAAGACTTAAAACCAAGCCAAGGATGATGTTACAAACAGGTATCAAAGAGGAGAACAATGAAAAATGATATGCTAAGTTTTGCAGGAAGAACTATGTACATGAAACAGGACTGGAAAGTTGGTCTCTATCTAGTAACTTTCTGCTTAACTATGCAACTCATTCATTTCTTGACTTTTGAATGTTTAGTTTTTAGTTTCCTTGAGGTAGGGACAGGTAAAGTCTGAGCAGAAGGATGTAAAACCTAACTGGAAACATTACTGAGAAAAAAAAAGACTGTACAGGAATGAGGATAGATAGAATGGTGTCTTGTGTAACATGATTGGCACATGAATGAGTTCACTGGAAATGTAAACACAGAAAGGGACCGTCAGAGGGTGCATAAGATGAGCAATTCAAACTGATGAATAACCGTGGAAGTGGTTAAGACTTCTGACTCACCAATGAGAGAAACAGTGATGTAAGAAGAGGTTGTGTTGACAGGAAGAAGCAAGAGTGGCTTCCCTGAGCGTGCTCAGCTGTGCCTGCCTCTTTGTGCGTGAGTCTAAATCTTGGCTCTGGTTGGTTCGGCACTGTCTGATGTTGACCATCACCTGATGAATAATCAAGTGGTTTTGAGGGTAACTGTTGATGATTTGCTACACTCTCGTTTGTGCTACAGCCTATGAAAAACAACATAAAATTGGTGCTCTTGTGGGGCTCTTGATTATTGAGGTGAACAGTGAAACCCAAAAAATCAAAGCTCTTAGATCTTTTTAATCATATTAATTGCTGAGGCAACCCAGCTCCCCTACAAATGTGCAAACTAATTTTACAGGATTTTATGTTCTTTCAAGAGCTACACTGGTTTCTGGAGACAGATGTATGTGACTCACTTTGTTCTGGAGGCTGTTTTTCTCTGATACTGTTTGTTTCTCTGGTATATCACCAATTTTATTGGCAAGTGTAAATAATCAAAATTCTCAATGCCTTTTGTCATGGAGACTAAGATGGCTGTCACACTGTTGCCTGCAAATGAGCTGAGTGGTCCTTTTTAAGCCAGTTTTATCTCCCGGGATGGGACATCTACCACCTCTCTCTGCAATGTTCCATTTCAGTGAATTGATATAGTCCCCTTTAGTCCTGCAGGATAAATCCAGGATAAATAAGGCCAAATCACTAAACCTCTGCCAAATTTGGAGGCATCTCTTTGCAGGGTAAAGCTAAGCCCTGTATTTGCTTATTTGTCTGCTCTTGACATAGACCACTCTTTGTCAAAAGCCCTTGGAGATACTATGTGCTTTTGCAGTTCTGTGTTCAGAATACACCAACATCTACAAAACACCTGAAAAGGTCTTTCTCCAGTTACTACATCTTTGTGGAGTTTCTTTCCAACACCTACATACAGAGACAAATCAAAAGAGAAGCAGTGAATCAGTAATTTGTGGAGCTGTGGATTTGAAAGAGGCTGCTTGCACCATACAGTCCAAGAACAGGAGCTTGCAAATTCTTATTTCTGGAATAAAATCCACTGGATTTCATAAAATTCAGGACAAAGGCACTATGTGAAGAAGAACGATGTTCTTAAATGCTAAGCTGGGCTGCAGCCCAAGGATATTCACAGGCTACGATGGCTCCTCCTCTTCCTCTCTAAGGCAGCAATAATAGCGAAGGTTTGCTGTGGGACATTAACCTCCATAGAAAGCGGGACACACAAATTGTCACCCCTTTCCAGACTCGCTTGGTATCTAGCACAGGCAGAGCGAAACCCAGGCTTGTGTTGGGGAAGGCTACATGTCAATGACTGGAAAGTTGCTTCTGGGTTTTTGTGGAGCCTAATCTGCACCAGCATCCGTTAGCTCTACCTCCAGTTGTGTTCAAACGCTGGTGGGTCAAACACTTATGTCTGAGCAGGTTAGACCATACGAAAATGATAATTATGCACCCGGAGTGCACTGGTCTCTCATAAAAGCTCACTGTACGCAACTATTACTTCTGCTGCTTTCTTCACAAGATACACACACAGGGAGTCAGCATCATATATTGAATTCCTATGGAATCCAGTCAAACAACAGCTTGTTAATATGATTCTGGAGATATGAGTTTTCCAAGCAGAACTTCAAGCTCCCTGCCGCTTCGGACACTAGCTGTGATGAATGCGATACTGCCTGCAGCACGCTGTAGTTTCTGACAGTGAGTAAACCCAAATATAATACTAGAGTCTGGAAAAAAAACCCCACTACCCTGTCTGCCTTTTCAGCCATATGCTGAAACGAAAAATATTAAAATACTGTGGAAAAGCTCTAGCCGCATGTATTTCAAATTTACTGATACCAAGAGCTAATGTCATCATGAGTGCCATCTCCTTACATGATTCCCTGGCTAAGTTCTCAGTCAGGGGTCTGTGTGTGGCCCAGGGAAGCATTTTGGATGTTCACAGTCTAACATCAGCCTCATTGACAGAGAAATTAATTCCCTAGTGGCATATCGAGCTTTAAAACAGTAGCACCCTAATGGAGAGCAAAAAATAAAAGTATTTTTTTTAAAAACCCATTACCTTTCAGTGTGTTATTTTTATTTGTACGCATTCAGTAGTACACAGGTTCTTTCACAGGAATATAAACACAGCAAGTTAGAAACATCCATACCAGATCTGACCAGCATCTCAAAGGATTCAACAGCAGATGTAAGAAACTTCACAGGAGGCAATGACAGGACAACCTGCTCCCAGAAAAAAGTTTCCACTTAATCCTCATCGATGTAACATTTGGCTGATTTCACAAAACAGGAGAGCTTATATCCCTTAGAAAGGTAATACATGTATTATAGAACAATCTGTATTTTTTTCTTAGAGATTTCTGTACAGTAATATTTACAATATATTGCAAGGATTACAGTCTCTGTCTCATGCCTTTATTGCAAATACTTGCTTACAGGCCATAAACCCCAGACTTTGTACCTTTCACCCGTCACACTACAGCCGCGGACATTGTCCCTTGTCACAGTGTTGGAGCACCTTGTAGCACTTGGGTGTAAACAGCAGTTAGCCCTGCACCCTTGCACTCCCTTTGGCTACTTTAGTTTACACAGTTTTGGTCAAACAAAATCATTCAATTTATGACTTGCCTTTGCCCTCAGCCCCAGTTTTAGGTTTCCCAACAGACTGGAAACCCAACTCCATTGCTAAAACTTCTGTTCATACCGCCATGGCCCGCCTTACCACAGTTTATCACTAAAGCTGAAAAAATCCCATCACTTCCAAAACAGGTCTTTTATAATCAAATAGTTAAAAAAAAAAAAAGTTGAGAATTTTTTTTGGGGAAAAAGATAGGTAGTGACTAGCATTGGCAAGTTTTTTCTAATTTTGAGAGATATGACTGAAAGACCCAGCAGAAGGAAGGAAAAGCCCTTACATGTAACAGTAACAGGAGCTGAGTGAAGCGCAAAGCTCCCACCCTTTGGAAAAAGCACTGAATTAACCATTCCCGAGATGTATACAGAGAAAGAAGGATTGTCATCTACTGTTGCACTGGCATACTGGGAAAGGTAGGTTACTAGCTTACTCAGAAGGTATTATTAAATAAAGAGAATCTATAGCTTCTCAGGGAAAGATCTTAGATAGGTCCACATTGTCTGTGAAGTAAATGATACCTCTGAGAGCTTGAACGATGCCAGGGAAATTTTGCCACATATCAGTGTGGAAAGCCACCACAACCCCACTGAACTGTTCATAAAGACAAAAAGGGAGATTAAAAAAAAATCAGAATGGGGCCAGTTCCCATTTCACTAACCTCTGCCATAAAACCTTCATCGATTTTGAGAAAGGCTGATGTTCAGTATTTTCATGCAAATTAAACATATTCCTTCCTAACAGTGAAAACTCATGGCCAATGCATCTTTCAACTTAACTTTCGAGAGCTGCTCAACTGAAAAAGCAAAAACAAATATAAGTTTGAAAACAAAACAAAAAATTTCCTTGGAAACAAAACAAAATAATTCCTTCTCCTGGGGCAGGGTGCTGATTTGTAATGCAACAGATTTTTCCTGCACTCTGAGCTGTCTATAGTCATCTGTATTTTCAAAGAAAAGCAGTTCTTAGCTCTGACAAATGCATATAAATATTTATGTGGAAAAGTACCTTGCAAAAGGAGCAACAAAAGAACAGATATGGCAGGTTGTGGTCTTGACTAATAAACCTAAACCGCATCCCTTGAAAATCTGCACCTTAAGTGCATAAATCTTATCACATTAGCGGCATTGTGGGTTGAAGTTTTCTGAGAATCATCTTTTAATAATAATGTAACAAATACACATGGAAATTTCATTACTTAAAAAATATCCACATGTACTACCTTTTCTCTAAGTTTGCAGAAGCTCACTCATGCAAACTATTCCGTTTTCTCCCAAGTGGAAAGTGGGTTCAACAATTATTTTATCTGGAATTGTTATCTATCACTCTTGACAACTTCAGACATGCAGACCTTCATACATAACACTAGAAAACAAAGACAAATGCCCTGCATTCCCAAACCATTCCTGTAACTGAGAACTAACCATCCGGGGACTGACAAGCATGCTTAAAACATATGGAAATACAACCCAGATGATCTTGCTGTGAATTTAACTGATGTCAGCTAAACCGCTTGATGAGCACTTCAAGGGCAACTCTTCCAGTGCGCAATGTTGGTGCAGGTTACAATAAGCAACCGCTTATTGGTGCAGGTTACAATAAGCAACCGCTCCTCCTACCACCAATGTTTTATTGAATCCTCGACGCTCACCCTCGCCCTTTCTGCTCCTCCAGATGTATTTACTGAGAGTAGTAAACACTTGAGAAATGCAGTTCGAGTGCTCACTTGAGCTCAGCCATCCACCCGGCTGTGCTGGCAGCTGCCTTGGGCCAGGAGGTGCAGCGAGGCAAGATGCCATGGTGCAGGCAGGAGGAATGCGGAGAATGAAGACTGGTGTTTCTGGACTCCTCACACTGCAGATCCAGAGGCCAGGTAAGCTGGACACCACATCCATGGTAACACAAAGTAAACTTCTAACCTCTGCAGGACAAGTCACCGTTACTCCAGTGGGGCAGCTCTCACAGATTGGCATTAGTGTGACTGAATGGGGATCGGAACTGACTTTGGCTTTGATTAGGGTTTGGGGTTTTTTTGCACTTTTTTGTGGTTTGCTGTGTCCACAAAAAAAATGCTTTGGTGCAAGACATTTTCTAGTGAGCAATGACAGATTGGGGTAAGTGTTTGAGGCCCAGCCAGCAAAGTACATGAGTTATTGTAGAGGCTTCATTCACTACACCAATAATCTAAAGTACTTTTTATCAGCTTTTAAAACACAGTTAGCTTGGCCAGTCCAAATGAAGCATTTTATTGCCGATATTAAGGTGCTGTCTACACTGGGTGTCTCTCCCCAGCATGACATTCACCTGCTTGGCTGTGCCCTGACGTGCCTTCTTGCCTTGCAGCACAGGGATGGCTCCTGCACGTCCCAAGCACAACTATACTTGAGACCCACGCTAGGGAAGCATGGCCTTGCCTAGCCTGGGATAGTTTCCTGATGTGATTCTGTAAGGCCATTGCTCACTCACAGTGCATAAAACTAAAGGTGTTAAACCACAAGCTACCAAACACTGCAATGTTTGCAATGTCAGAGTCGGAGACGTATTGCAAACAAAGTGGAGGAACATATGTACATGTGAATTGTACCATTCTGCAGCAAGGCAGTAACAATGCAAAATCCTGACTACCTGTTTCATGCTCCTGAAAATATTTTGGGCAGGGTTTTAAAGGGTATTCCTCCCCACTGGCTGAGCAGGCTGTGTGACAGAGAAAACTAGATGGATACAAGGTACTCCAATTTGGCCTGAATACTCTCAGAGAAAGAGAGGCTTGGCAGGGGTTTAGCTTACAACATGTTTGCCAAGTATCCCAGACAAAGCTGCCACCATTAGTCCTCATAAGCCAAGCAAATAACATCTAATGATGTCGGGATGCGCTGTGGTCAAACGGCCCTGTGAGACAAAGCCTTTGAAGGTCCAGGTGGAGCCTGCAAGGAAATGCTTGACCCAGAGGTCATTGCCACATTCCCTCTTTCTCCCCCCATCCCGGCTGACAAATTCAGTGCTGGAAAGAGACGGGTGCACAACACAGACCTTCTGCCACAGCCTGGAGTGGCATCCCGAGGCTGTGAGCTGATGCTGAATATTATTGTGGATGGCAGCTGCTGCCACGCTTCTCTTTTCTGGGAGCTTTCCTTTCCTGCTGCCTCGCTGGGGCACAGTTCACAATCTCCACTTGTCATCATGCTCTTGGATATCCCTGTGCTTGTGACAAGTGTGAGCCTGCCAGGGACAGGGCTAAGGGTAGGAGGCAATAATAAAATACTAAACCCAGACAAAGTAGCCATGAGACAGATGAGGGAAGAGTTTCTTCCTGTCTCTGATTTTGTTCAACTTCCAAGTCAAGAATTCTGAAGACAGAGAAAAAAAAAGCATTGTTTATTATTTATCACACCAGACAAGCATAAAGTGATATTCTAAAGCTTTTCTTCAGCTGCTTATGGCTATCGCGAACATACTAAATTCCCCTCTCAGTTTTCCACTTGAATAACGAACATTAATTTCAGAATGATGCTGAAACTGAAGGCTGAATAATCTTGATTCAAAGCAGGAAGGAGAATGCAGAGTGAACCCCCTTCTTAGAGTCAAGCAGGACTTACAGCGAGAGGGGCTGAAGCAGAGGTGAACACAGGCAACGTCCTACCATGAAGCAGCAATGCCCATCTCGCTGAGGACCTTGGTTCTCTGAAGCACACAACCCACCCTCAAACTCTGCAATCATCACCCTGACGAAACACATTAGGGAACCTGATCCTTCAAATGACTGTTTTATTTACATGGTGCCCCACCAGGTCCCCGAGAGCTCATGAAAAATTAAAGGGAGAACATAAAATATGAATGGGATGACCATTAGCACATAAACACCCTGTGGTTCTCAACAGGTATTTTACACGTAATGAATGCTGGATTTTAGAAAAGATGTTTCTGCCTCTTTTTCCAGAGAAGGTGCAACAATTTTCAAGCCCCTGTGCAAAATGAGGAGCCTTCAAGGCCATGCCTGGGAGCACCAGGGAGAGCACATTGGTCCCTTGTGCAGCAGGTTCCCCTTAGCACCCAGGAGTCCACTGCCCATTACTAACCAGTAAGCAGACTAAACAGAGTCAAATATGTAGATATAGTGAAAATACACAGGTATCTAACTTGATGCTGCATTGTCAGAGACAGCGCAGGACTGAAAGAAAAGATGAACATTTATTTATTTGATCAGAACTACAGGACTCGTGTTGTGATCACGTGGTAATAACAACTCTTAAATTCTGCCCAGTAAATGTAATATTTCATTTATGGTAGCTCTTGATGACTCCTGTCCTGTATCCTGGGTGCCGTTTACAGGTATTTTTAGCTGACCTTTCTGAACCTTCCGGTTCTGTGCCCAAAATGGTAAGTATGTTCTCAGTTTTCAGAAATTACCTTGGAAACAATCACAGCCCTACCGCTGAGGTCTATCACCTGAGAGTCAGCCCTAGTATGTTTAAAACTAGGTTTACAATATGGACCATATGGATTAGTGTTTCCTAGACTGCCAAAAATTTTGGGGCTAAAGGAAATTGCTGCCAGTGTAAAGCATTTGTTCTATTAAAATGATTGCACAATGACCACATACTCGAATAAATTTGCTGTTTACTTCAAGGAGGTTTTTACACCACCTTGTTAGGCTATGTGCTATGAACTGTCATTTTGTCTCAGATGTTAAAAAAAAAAAATAGCCATTGATCAAGCCCATGTGAGGTTACACTGGCTCAGCCCCTGAAAAAGAGTTTCCCCCCTCCTGCCCTTGCGTTTGCCCAGGTGAAGCACCTCTGGCCCTTCGCCTCTGCAGACTGCGTGCTCCCTGGGGTGGTTATCAGCCTCTCCTGCCTCAGATGCAGCACTGGACACACTGAGCACCATGGAAATGGATGGGGAAAGGGCCAATTGCTCCCTCCTGAGCAGGCTCTGCAGTGACTTTGCCCTGGACCCTACCCCTGGCAAAGGCATTCAGGTGTAAACAGGCCTTTATTTTGTTTTCCTTCAAGGAAATGTGGTTGTTTTTGTTATGTGGCTCCTGCTTGTGGTGAAATCTGCCTTCCATCCTCTGTGTTTAGCAAAGCTGGCAGCTGCAATGAGCTTCCCAAACCATCACCTGCATCATATTATTTTGTGTATCTCCCTTGCCTTTTATCATGGAAAGATGAGCAAGGAGAAATTATTAGCTCAGGAGAGCCCTTTCTTCTCTCTAAAGTAATTTGGTAATGGATCTGTCACATAACAACACTTCTTTAAATTCTCAGCCTGATACCTGACAACTGTTCTTATCTAAAAGGGCTTGAAATGTCTGTGTGAAAATGGCTCTGTCTCCCTTCCTCCTCCCTCAAGTTGCAGGAGGTAAACAGGCTTTTGAGAAAAATCTGAATTTTAAAAGTGATCCAAATTTCATGTAATTAAAACCAATTTCAGGTAAGTAAATGGATTTTTGCCTTATATAGATTAAAGGAATGGGGAGCGACAGCCCGACATCTACGTAGGAAAGAGGCTCAGGCACTACATTTCTCCACATTCATAAGGCCCACACTCCCTGTCAACATCTGTACCTACACTAGATGATGTTCTTCTCATGCACCAATTACGAACTGTCAGAAAATATTCATGTAATCCTTCATATCAAGTTCTGCTCATGCAATTTTTAAATACCACACTGTAAACTGCGGTAGTTATCCTAAGGGCTTCACGTATATGAAGGAGAAAAAACTGTTATCTACTAGATCATCCATACCAAAGGCCCCATGAATATAGTTCTTTTTCAGGAGGTCAAATGCAAAAAAACCCACAGGTTTTATTAAAACCAGGATATCAGCTTTTGACAGGGCTAAATTAGTTCTGCTTGTGTCTGTGAAGTAATTGATTTCCAATGACACACATTTGTATCAATTATCTTTAGTTGAAAACTAAAGTTGCCCTCTAACCAACGCAAACTGCACAACTGACTTACAGCTACCGGTGCAAAACCGCATGGCAAAGCCCACTTCAGAAGAGCCACATCCACTACGGTCAAACAGGACAGAAAACTCCAAGCTCAGGAAATACTAGAGGGTCATCTAGAGCGAACTTTTATGGTCCAAACAGCAAGCTGCAGAGGAAAGCAGATTGCTAGCAGGAGCACTGACTCAGTTTTGCTTTCCTGATACTTGGGGGTGCCTATGTATAAGGGGAAGCGAGAGAGTGAGAGAGTAAGGAAGGGAAAACTGTACCAGTATAGTATAAATACAGTGTACTCCTAATCAGTAATAGTTTCAGTCCAGTCTGTTACCTAAGTAACTGTAATTAATGGTTGAATATTCGAAGTTTTTTTCTAGCATTTCATACTGCAGAAATTAGAGAAAACAAGCTATCTACAAAGCAGTAATATGAAAAGGACAGACATCCCTCATAACCTCTGAGTCTTTAATTTCATGGGGTGGCAGAGCTGATCTAAATCTGGCAAGCTGTATGCATTTATTTGTTTGTATTTTGTTAACAACCGGGATTTCTGCTTTGCAAAAAGGCCATACAGGAACACGTCGTATACAAAACACATACACCTTTTGCCCTTCATGAAAAGACTAAAATAAATTAAGAAAAGTCAACCACTAGCTAAAGAGGAAAGAGAAATATGTAAATCAACAGGGTGAGGCTTTGCACACACCTTGAGTTCAGCAGGCTGCAACGCACGCTGAAAGAAGTCATCATGCCAGTTCCTGGATCACCTTGTTAGTCTCCTTGGCTTTCTTACATGTGTACAGCCATTTGATTATCCGAGCATTGCGCTCAATCACAGAGGTGCTGCTCGGGACCTGCTCTGTGAGTTCATCCTCCAGCAGCCCCTCATCCCCGCTGTGCCTCGTGAAGTCACTCTCGGATGTTGCCACACTGATGCTGCGGATCTTGAAGGTGATGTTGTCGGACACCATGGAGAAGTTCTCTCTCCCAAGATCCTCGATGACCTCCTGATCCAGGCCACAGTACTTGAAAAATGTATCGAACTCGGAGAAGGACTTGGAGTAGCGAGAGCTGATGTCCGATTGGGAGCGATGGAGACCTCTCCTCTTCACCTCCTTGACCTCCTCAGGAGGTATACTCAGTGTTGAGGGTCCCTTATGCTCTTTTGTACATATCCCTCGGGCTTCGGCGCTCACGGTGACGGTGTGCTCCCTTCTGTTGTCGCTTGGCTCATGGTCCCAGTCTTTTGGCGAGAGAGGTTCTTTGCTCTCTGTGGCTGCTGTGTCCTCCATGACTCTGGGCATCTCGGGTGAAGCCATCTGCTTCTCCTTTACAGACCCTTGGAAGATCCTCCTCACCAGGCTCCCCCGTGAGCTGTCCTGGCTTTGACCTCTGCCAAACTCACATTTCTGGCGGTAAATCACCAGGGAATCCGGCCGCATCTGCCTCTTGGGGGTGCTGCGCCTGGCAATGGGGGAGCCGTGCTGCAGGGGGGCCCGGCAGGAGTACACCGTCTTCGCCAGCTCCAGGGGCTTCGCGCCCTTCCCTCTGCCGAAGTCCCTGCTGATTTTTTTGCTCTCCACCGAACAGGTCTCGCTGCTGCTCTCCGAGGCTGAGCTCAGCATGATGACGGGTTCCTGCTTGGTGCCGATTACCTGCTGACTTTTGACGTACTTGGCCTTATCGGCTGCCAGCCTCTCCACCGCACTCTTCCTGCCCGGGCTGCCCGCCTCCATCTGCCTGCGGAGGTACTCGGGCCCCTTGTTGAGGAGTCGCAGGGTGAGGGAGGAGTGGAGGTCGGAGATGGCGTGCATCCTCACGGCCCGGGAGAGTTCAGTTGGCATAGCAGTGTCAGGGGCGCGGGTCCCGCTTCCAGTCCTGGAGGGAATAAAAAAAAATGCAAAAAAGAAAAAAAAAAAACAACAAAAAAAACCAAAACGAAGAGATGAGCCTGGGCGCTGGAGGCGGCAGCTGCGCCCCTCCGACGGCCGAGCGCCCCCCGCGCGCAGTCGCCGCTACCGTCGGGGCGCCGCGTGTGCGCGCTGCCGACCGCTGCGCGCCCCTCCCGCCCCGCTGCCACCGCCCCGCGGGCGCGCCCGCCCCGCCGGCCGGGCACAGCCAATCCCGCCGCCGCGCGCCGGGCCCGTCACAGCAGGCAGCGCGCGGCCCGCCGCCCGGCAGTGCCCCGGGAGCCGCTGCCGACGGGCAGGGAGCCGCCCTCATGGGGGCAACGGCCCGGCGGGCGCTGGAGCCGCCGCCTGCCGCGGGGCTGGGGCGGTGGGGGGGCTGCGGGGGCACCGCCTCGCTCCGCTCCCTGCCGGCGGGCGCCGCGGGGAGCGCAGGGCGCCGGCACCGGCCCCGGGGTGCGCGCAGCAGTTCCCACCCACCGAAGCGTCTTCTCCCTCCGGGCGACGGGGCGCTGATTTAGGGCCCAATCCGGCAGAGCACGGCGCATCTTTCCCTGGGGGTCAACAACCCTCCACCTCTCCCCGGCAGCCTTTACATCCCCGCCGGTGTCGGTGCGTGACGGTGCTGTGCTGAAAGGCGCTTGTGCCGCTGTAATTGTTAGGACAGAAAGCGACTCAGGCTGCCGGTGTGCAACGGCGGAGCACGGCGCGGGGCATCGGCAGCAGCAGGAGGTCACTTGCTTGTGGCCCAGAGCTGTGCTCTGGAGGTGCACGTGTAGAGTGCTGCGCAATGGCATACATCTGAACGGCCGTTGTAAATCTTTGCCCTTCAGAAACACAGGGCAGATTTTCAAAGGGGCAGGATTCCCATCCGGGGCTGGCAATTCTGAACAGACAGGACATTGGCTGTAATTAAACGCCTGAAAATCAGACACCTAAGTCATAGGTAATCACCTGGGGCAGTCCAAGCGTCCAACTTTTACTCATGTGATCTCATGTGGGATGCACCTCCCCTGTAGTCACTAATAACTGAATGATGGTTATCTTTTTTCCTTATATAGAAAACAAAAGCCAGTTTATAATGACAAAGTTTTTCACACTTTGGGTTTTTTTTAAACTTTTTCTGTTACTTCGGTGGGATTATAATACCAGAATGCTTTTGTGGTGATTGACTCATACTTAATCATTACAGTTGCTAAATTGTGACAAACATGTTTACAAAGGGAGAGGTGGGGTATGGGCCTCCCACTTTGTCGCCAGGATTTGCTCATAGCTGTGTGGCAGGAGGAAAATCATACTAGGCATTGTTAGTGTCAAGAAAGTGTAGGTCAAATGTTGGGTCTGCGTCCCCCTCTGCACCCCCTGGGAGGAGATGACAGGGATCTGGGCACCTCTGGTGTATGGAGCTGCTTTGCTTTGGGGGTGGGAAAGCAGCAACTTTCGTGCTTATACTGCCCACCAAGTGTGGGGCTATCCAGACTGAGCCCTGCTGTGATGGCCGCACCCCAGACACTGTGTCATCACCAGAGGGTCGAGCCATGCAAGTGCCACCAATGTTATCCTCACTTGAACATCAGAGGGTACAAAGTACTGAAGTATGGCCAGAGCATCTGGGTTTTCAGTGGAGCTGCACTCCTCTGGGCAGACTCCTGCCTTTTGTGGGGGTATTTCCATGGTTTCTGTTGGGTATCCGAACCATGCTACAGTTCATAGAGTCCGAGTTATAAAACAGTTTGGGCTGGAAGGGATCCCTAAAGCTTACCCAGTCTAACCCCCTGCAGGGACAGGGACATCTTCAAACAGATCAGGTTGGTCAGAGCCCCCTCCGGCCTGACCTTGAATGTTTCCAGGGATGGGGCATTTACCATCTCTCTGGGAAACCTGTTCCAGTGAGTCACCACTCTCACAGTAAAAAATTTCTTCCTTATGTCTAGTCTGAATCTACCCTCTTTTAGTTTAAAACCGCTGGGTTTTAATAACCTTGGGTTATTGCCCAAGGGACCATGGAAAACGTGGTCCAACTTCCTGAACACACTGCAGGGCTCTGTATGTTCAAAAACTAAGCAGTAATAATAATTGCTAACACAAAAGTGTAAGCATAATTAATTACCACAGAGCCCTTCCCTGTTAAAGCAGGTCATACACTGATGTGTAAGAGTACAGTTTATATCGTTACGTATTTAAACGTGTCATGGAAGGCTGGGCTTATAGAGAAGGCTACTTTCTTCTGACAGTGACTCTTAGCAATAAACCAATAGATGTGATGACTTTAGTAATGAGATTAAGGTTTCATTCCCATCGCCATATTGACAAGTTTGGCTTAATTTTTTCCTTTAACTTTTTCCTTGGAATTCTGTGACACTGTCTAACATGACAGCATATACTCACATTCCTCCATGCATTTTAATTTGTGTTTGTTCCAACTTCTTGTACCTTGTACCTCTGAGCTTTAAGAATTTACAAAAAAATCTCAGACGTGATTTGTTTGCATTAATTTGAAATAATGAGAAGGATGAATATACATAAGTAAGGGGTCTTACTAAACAACTCCAATTCATTGCTTTATAAAAGCTATTTATTCACTCCTTCTTACATGCAAAAGCCTACATGCACTAGCAAGAACAGGTTTTTGTCACTGGACAATAGCTTTGTGTTTAGAATTGATGTGCAAAAACAATTGAAAAATGTTGACTGTTTTGGATGATTAAAAGTTTTTCAGACATAAACATTTTCCTTTAACTTAAAACTTCCTCAGTTTTGAAGGCATGCCTGCAAGACAAACCTGGAGTCTTTTGATGAAATATTTTTCATTTTCAACCAATTTCCTCCCCCCCCCCCACTGACAAAGGAAAATGTGAGTTTTGATTTCCCACAAAGTGCACGTCAGAAGAAATTTCTCATGAAAAACTGGAAAAGCCCTTTTCAGCTGACACGTCTTGCGAGTCCTGGGTGATGACAATGACATTTAAAGTGGGAGAAGAGTCTTCCCAGGGTCAGAAAACATTGTGAGCAAGAAAATTTTTCAACTTTGTCTCACCTTTGATAAGGTCCATTAATATAGCAGCTGCACAGTCACGTGATATTTTACATATATTTAGTTCACATGTTTAAGAACTTAAATACATTTAAATTTAGAATATGTTTATGTTATTTGAAATATTATATATGTGTGTCTTGGAATTAGCTCTTCTATTTATAGATACACTGTTACAATGTTAAAAGAAGAGAGAGACATTGCATTTCTTCTTTCTGGAAAGCAGAGTGAAATATAGTGTGTTATAAGAGCTCCACGCCAGCAAGCTTTGCCCCTGGCCCAGCACAAGCTTACAGACAACGAAGTGGAAGAAACAGGGGGCACAGCCGCACCCATTCCTCCTCGCCTGTCAGCTGGCATCAGTCTCTCTCTGGCAGGGATGTATTAAGCAAAAGTAAAAGAAGCAAACCCTGCACAGGCTAAGCCTTAGCTGGCAGCACGAGTTTTCCCACAGAAGGGGAGTTTTACACAACACCTCAGAGTCAGCTGGTGTTTAAAGTTATAACAAAATAAAAAGCTGTTGAATTTTTGTCTTTTCGTGTAGGGTAGGACAAATCACTTCTCGCTCTGTGTTAATAAGAGATGTGTCTGGGCCATGTCTTCCTGCTGCTGGTGAATGGAAAGCCAGGAGAGCTGCAGCAACGTGACAGCAGGTAGAGAGTATGACTTGTGTGCAGCCGAGGGCATGGCTGCCTGCTGCTCCCATCCCATCCCCAGTGGCAGCAACACTCCTTTGATTCATAGCGGTCAAAGGGCAAAAATGAAGCAGTGGCAGTGGGAGGTAAAAGGCAAGGAGAAGAGAGGATGAAAGAAGGGGAAGCTCAAGTTCTAAGAGAAATGGGGCAGTCCCATTTCAGAGGCCCCCAAGACAGCTGTGTCCCAGCACCAAGGTCTCTCCCCCACAGCAGCTCCGGGTGCCAGGCTCAGGTCTCACCTCAAAAGCAGGGGCAGCTTGGATTAGAGGGTGGTTCGCTCCCACTGTGACATACTGAGTGGTGCCACTGGGTGTCCTGTTTGCTGCATTCGGGCGATGTAAAGCAGCCACAAAGTGGAAATGAACAGTTTCAAACCAGCTGTCTCCAGCGGGGAAATTTCAGGCCCTTTTACATGGAATCAGTGAGGGTCATGATTCACCCTTAGATCCGTACAACAGAAGACATATGCATGCTTGCACATCTTCAGGCAGAATTTTAAGACCCAGGGCTTGAACACAGTATAGCAAAGATTTTGGTAGAAGCAGTCTCACATCACTTCTATGTCCTCTTTTAACCTCTCCATCCATTGCCAGATTTCTCAGCATCCTTTCCTACACCCATAATTCCAGGTTGTTTGCTTCATTAAACAACTTAGACCCTTAGTCAGGAAACATCTCCCTCCTAAAATAAATCCAGATTGTTCACAATTGTCATTGGTGGCCTTTATTTTTCAGTAGAGTTGTTCTGGAAGCCCCACACGTACCGCATTCCAGGTTGGAGAACTATCATGGATCTCAACAGAAATGTGTAATTTACGTCACAGTGATTCATGTCAACATATGGGGAGCTTTATTAGAACAAGGAGCAGATGAAAAGTGATGGAATAACACAATGAGAGCAAGGGATGAAAGAGAGGACATCAAGCAGTGCCAATGGGGAACGCTCCAGCCAAGGCATGCTCCCTTCCCCTCCTATGCCCTTTTGTCCCTGCAGTACATCTGAGCCTACACTAACTCATTTTTTTTTCATACACCTCTGACATGCCTAACACATGTAAAAATAAAAAAATCCAACTCTAGTTTGGTACCTAACCTATTTAAATGTGTGTTATAATGTTGAGATTGAATATTTTGGTTTAAAAAGAGTGATCTATTTAATGTGTTGTCTGAGGAGTCAAATTAATTGAATAATATGTAAAAGGATGTGGAAGAGATGGAGTTTTCACAGTAAAATGCAACTATAATGCTGCAGAGGAAATAAATGAGTTAACTCCCAGAATGACTCTGCTTGATCCAGAAACGGTTCCCTTGAATTTTGAATTTAAATCCTTTATGAATGAATATATGTTACATGTATTAAAACAAACTTTTCACTCTGTAAAAGGTTCTTACTGTTGCTTCTGTCATGCCTAAGTGGGATAAATGTTCCCAGTCTTCCCCCATAACCACAGTCACAGCTTGCAGTTGCTAAACTGCATCTCTCAGTGGTTGCAAAACCCTTTACAAACCAACCAAGCTTCTACACAGCCACTTCACCTGACACAGGGATGGACCAGGGCACTTCTTTAAGTATTTTGTGCATTTGCAGGCAGCATTGCTGCAATCCCCCTCACTCATCAGCATATGCATCCACACAGTTTTCCTCTGGGGAAGTACTGTTAGCCCTGCCTCATATAGAGGTGGCTTTGGTCATTTCACTTAATCTAAAGCTAAAACCCTTAAAGAGTTTAAAGCAATACAGATCCCTGCTGTTTTAGGGAACTTTCCAGCATCTGTGTGTCACTGGGATCCTCAAAACTCTCTCTGCTGTCTCCTTGCCCTGTAGATGCCTAAAACAATCAGCGCAAAGTTTTTGCTGTTGCAGTGCCAAGGCATTACCTGTCTACCCATGGCCACAAAGACCATCGTACATCTGTTGTGGTCAAGAAGCTGAGAGACTTAGCGCACGCGTACATCCCATGAATTCCTCTGCTTATTCTCACACACGAGCTCTCTCAGAGTGCACACACCACATGCAACAGCATGTGAAATGTTGCTGATTACTGGACTTTTGACAGAGGATTGCCTGTTGTCTGTTATATATAATTAATAATAATTATATATAATAACAAATTCTACTGTATGTTATTTACATCACGTTATACATTATACAATAATATAATAGGTAATTGTATTAAATATATATTATATATCCTATTAATTTATAATTATTATAAATAATAATAATTTATAATCTGCTAGTTGGGGTACTCACCTGGCAAGTGCATGAGGCCATTTTCCCCTCCCAGATTTGGAGCAAAGGTTTAAAATCAGATTTCTTGCTTCCCAACACAGTAACCATAATGTGGGTGCTGTAGATCATTGTCACTCAGATTCTGTTGCTGAAAATGGTTTTCTTTTGTTTGCCTAATTAGAAATTTAATGAAGGTAGTAAGCAGAAGATATTAATTCTGTAGCCTAGGGTCCATACATCTGGGAAGTGGGGGATATCCTGTGAATTTTTGGTTACCCTTGCAAAGTAGAAGGATTGAAACACTTTCAATGCTAGTCAAGATGTTGCCTGAAGATGTGGGTTAAAATCACAATATGATATCCAAAAGCTTCGGGTCTTCTGCTCTGCAGGCTGTTATAATTTTTCCCAGTCTCATTTTCCATGATACAGACTCAAATTTTAAAATCAAACAACAGGATAATACTCGTATTTGAAAATCCTAGTGATACATAGGAACTGAACTACCTTCAGTTCAGTCTTCAGGCATTTGAATGTCCTAGCAGGTTATGCAGGTGTTGCTTCACTCAGACACTGCTAGAAAACCTGTTCCCTATTTGTCGTATTCATTTTCTATAGAATGTAATATCTATATTATAATATATTAAAATAATATACATAATATAATATAATGTAATATAATATAATTTATCAATATTTTACAGCAAGTGATGATTCATTAAACCCCAAATGTTTATAATAAGGCTAATATTTTGATGCATTTTCCTTGAATGGTCCTGGGAACCTTGGCACTGCAGCATTTCCTACCAGAGGTGATCATAGGTCTGCTTCCTTGTTCTGGTAGGAGAGACTTGTAAAGACCATCGTGATCTCTGAGATGGCAGCAGGCATGCTCTACATTTTCAGTATCTGTTAAACTCCAGCAGTGTTTTGAGCTGGGCAGCTTCTCAAGATCTGTCTGGTTGCAAGGAAGGTGGCAACACACACAAAAAACCGTGGCTCATTATAGAGCTCCTTTTAAATGTAACTGAATACATTTGTCCAACGGTATCTATCATGGATGCAGCTCCTAATGTTTAAAGAAATGCATCTATCATTACTCAAACACCAAAACACTGCAGATATCACCTGCAGAGCACAGTGCCAGAACTTGTAACGTACGGTCACGTGTAACAGAGGAAGCTTGTCATCTTCTGTCTGAGGTTTTAATAATAAATCGGATGAGATCATGATTGCTGCTTTCATAAGGATTTTTTGTGTCTATGAAATACTCCATCTGAAGATATGGCTAGCAATCGCTCAGTCTTCCTAATCGGTGGTTGCAACTTTCAGCCTCTTTCCTTATGTCATCTACGAAGAACTGACTGAAGGCAATGTTTTATCAGTACTTCCTACCTATCAACTTAGATCTGGAAGAGATCTTGCGTGGTCTCTCTAGTATAGTTACTGATGAGTGGAGTCTGCATGTTACCTTTCCACAGAAGGAGCCACCAGTGCTCCTGACGGCTGAGTTGCCTGGTGTTTTTCTGTGATTTTGAGGAGCTTAAAGTCTTTCCCATATCCCTTAGGGTGTGGGTCTGCAGTTCTGCTGGAGTACAGGCTATCTAAGGGCTCCAGAGAGTGGTTGCTTTTCACTGTTGTAGGCACAAGAAATGTGCAAATCTAGGAAAACTGATAAATGTGCTTATAGGTATTACTGCAGCTTGTTTGTTTCCCCCTTTTAGATATTTTCAGGTCTCCTTCTATTCTCTGATGCAAGAGCTCCTTTTGGAGTTTAGATGGGAAAACCAACTAATTCATCAAGACAGTTCCCTGCCAAGGACAAACCTTTACACGTAGTGGTCATCAGTCTCTGTCTCAGAGGGTGTGGTGGTTTGTCATGTCAGTTTCTAGAGGGCTTTTATTCAGTTCAGAGATAAAAGGCAAATATCTTCCAAACTTAAAAGGGAACCTGCAGTCTGCTCTGTATGTATGTACAGAGGGGATATATAGGCTACGTTTCCTTTGCCTGACTTTGGGAGTTAGCACAGGCTATTGGTTATTCCCAACTACCTAATTTGGCTAACAAGAGAGTTAAATAGTGTGGATGTGGTCAAATCATGTCTGTTTTAGTCTTGGGGACAGAGAATAAGTCTGAGCCCATAGATGCAACTCTGAGTCCTCAGTAAAATTTAATTCACTGTTTGTTTCACCTTCTCCAGATATTCACTGTACCATGCAACAGTTTTGTTGATATACTACTTCTGAGTTTGACTGAGTCTGTATGATAATTTTCAGCTTTTGTTTAGGGAGACGAATAAGCTTCTCTTACACTGCAGAGTGGTGTTATAACTAAGCTTGGGAACATCTGTGTTGTCATTGGGTTCTCTGATACAGTCGTTTATGCTGTGAAATTGGGCCATGTCCAACAAAGCTCATGAATGCCCTGCCCTTTGCATTTCAGAGTCTAAATGGACCCCCACATCACCTGAGCCCTGCATAACAACAGAAGAGCATTCCCAATACTCTTAGGATGAACTGACTACAAGTTCTTGAATTACAGGAATTTATCTTGAAAGTGATAACATGTTTCTTCTGATCTGATTAACTCTGAAGATTAAATAACATCTTAGATAATGAGAGTAAAATGGCTTAGCTGTTCTGTATAATTATATCAATTCCAGAGCTATACAAAACAAATAAACATAAGCTCCAGTATTCAAGCCTCGTTAGGTTTATGTTGCAACATCTACATTAAACGAAATGACAGATTCAGTCAGATCTTCTCATGCTGGTGTTGCAGCAGTTGCTCTGGACAGGTTCACACAGTTCTTCGTACCACAGGGCTTTTCTGGGAATCGATGGTCCAGATTTCTTCAACAAACAGCTTCACCTCTGCCCTGAAAATATTACCTCTGGTGCTAGCAAGGTATTCAACCCCAGGTTAAGCTGGGATATGTTAACTTCTGGCTGCTGGACTGCAGGGATTCCCATGCCACTCCTGTTTCCTTCCCTGAGAAAGAAGATTCAATGAGCAGAAAAAGAGATGGAAGGGTTGGAGAATTTGTTTATCCCATATGACTGTTCAGTGTCCAGCCAGACATTTACCTGCCAGAAGATATTCTTCTACCTGTTTCTTGCTATTTTCTGTCTTCGCAAGTACTGCTGGTACAGGAGCCTTGTTTATGGCATCCTCTCTATAAACCAACCAATATGATTAAGACTTGATAAGATGTCTTTTATAGGGAAAAATAAAAATGGAAAAGCTTCCTTGTTTTCGAAAGTAGATGACCAAGGCTTTTGAGATTTTACTAGAGTCTGAGTTGCATGGTGGTGAGCTAAACCAAGGGACAGGTTGTGACCTGATGGGTATGGGGGGGCCAGGAAGGGAAGGCAAGCACTCATCCCCTTGTTCCCACACTGGCTCTGCATTGGCATCCTCCAGCTTCCCTTCTCCAGGAGAGGCAAGTCCTTTGGGTACTGCTCAGAGAGATTTCACCCCAGGAGCCCCTCTGGAGGGCTGTGTGGGCAGGTCTGCCCCAGGCCTGACTTCTTCTGCCCAGCATCTCCTGCACGCTGCACCCTTGGGCAGGCAACATGTGCTTTCCGATGTGGGTAGTTCACTCTGGTGGAATAAGTATGACCCTCATGTTTCAGATGTTTTGGACTAAACGACCCCTCTCTAGCTCACACAAATGGTAATTATGTTTCAGGAGAAGCACAAGAGTCTGGAGCAGGGGTGCATGGGGTGGTGTAGATTGGCTGTGGGTGCAGTGTGGGGGCAGGTGGCCCACCTTGCACTCACTGATGCCCTTCTCTGCCTTGGGTACCAGGGTCAGCCCAGGACCTGAGGGATTCGACAGTGCAGATTCTAGCGCATGAGCATGCTTCAGCCTGGGGAGGGGGGGTCAGTGGAGTCAGCACACATCATAGGTTCACAGGGAAATTCGGGTTGGAAGTGACTTCAGGAGGTCTCTAGTCCAAGCTCCTGCTCCAAGTAGGGTCAGCTGTGAGACTGGAATGGTTTATGGCCTAGAAATAAAAATAGAGTTGCGAGGAAGGGTTATATAAAGACCAACCAGATTTTGCAGAACAAGAGGAACAAGGCAAAAAAGTTTAAAAGCTGGTAATTTTATATTCCTGAACAACAGCTATTTCATTTCCACTTTTACTGTGATCCATTTGTTTAATTTTTCTATATAGATTTTAGACTTCCGCTTCATGAATTACATTGATCTGTAAATTACCCAGAACATCTTTAGACATAAAATAAAGAAATCATAGCAACATTAAAAGCAACCTACATACAAAGAAATGTGATATGCTATTTGTTTACAGTCTAAAGTAATTATTTGCCCCCACTGAAAGTCAGCTTTCACTGAAGAGAAAAATAACCTTTATTTATTGTTCTTTGGTTTTGAATAGAAAGTCTTTGTTATTTTAGTACCATCTGAACTTGGAGGGAGACCTGTATAGTAGGCCTAATAGAACTTACTTCTTGTTATTAAAAGTAAAAGAGTAACTGCAGATAGTAATTACAAAATTACTTTAAATTCCTCCTTAGAAGATAGCCTCCATTACCACATATGCTAACCCTCCAAAAAACCCCTCACCCACCTAACGAAACCACTTTAAAAATATTTTAACTATTAAACTGTATCTTTTTTCTTTCACATCACAAAAGAAAGTTTCATTATTCTGTTGTTCAGGATCTCTGTCCAATGTCTTATGAAAGTGAAGAAAATAAGAATTAATACACAAACTCAAGTGATGCAATATGTTGTAGAAAAAAAGGTTAGCTGAAGTCCTTAATCCTTCGGTTTGAGACTGGTACTAAGCAATGAATGAGCAGATAGTTTTCATTAGCTGCATTCTGGATTATCAGGGAAAAAATATTTCCAAACCCCCTAAATTATTACATTTTCTAATCCAGGGGTTTCCGCACCATATGTGTGGTTCTCCCAGTGACCCCAGTTACAGAGCAAATTTGATCCTTCCAGTTTTGTAGCAGTGAGCATTATGCCCAGTCTGAGCTAAAGAGCTTTCCCAAAAGGAGAACACAGTGTGCAAGTGGGCACTGACACACTTGGTCATGCAAAATTTGAGTCTCCTCTTGAGTCTCCTGATATCTCTGTACACTGTGACATTTGGCACCTTGCACAGTCAGTCCTGATGTGTGTGTCGGGGGACACGGGCTGGCATGTCGATTGGCACCATCTCTCTTCCTGGGCTAAATCCCTCTGCGGCTGGAAGAGCAAAGCCCAACCATGGCAGATATTTTGCTGAATGGGAGCATTCTCCTGGGGGACCCTGCAAATCCAGTGTGGCTCTGGCTTCGTGTGCTTCCTCATGGTGCTTGGAGCTGCCCTTGATCTGATTTCAGCAGAGCCAACATTTGCTGCACCATTTGTGAATCACTTGACCCTTGCACAGACTTGTTGAGAACACCAAAGTCATTTGCCAGACCACGATGTTCCCAGCTTTTCTTTTTTCCTTCCTTCTTGAGCCTGCTGCTTCAGCTGACTTAAATTATATGGGCATGGCAGGGGTGAAAAGAGAGTCTCTAGATGGTGAAAAATTACACTGTGTCCTCCTCATAGCTTTTCATGCAAAAATGAAGACTTTCTGTTGGATATATCATTGAATGTTGTTAAGTTATAAACAGTTCCAGTCCCCACTGGCTTCAGTCAGAGATTAGGACATGCAGCACCTGGCAAGTTTGTTTGCTCAGAGATACCATCACTCAAGAAATAAAAATAACTTGCATTCTGTCAGGCTAACCAAAGACTCAGTGCTCACTGAAACTTTACAAAAGCTTTTGGAAGGAGATTAATGCTGTAAAGAGCTTAATTTATCACTTGAATAACTGTAATTTTTATAAAGTCATTTAAACTAAATGCATTATTGACGTATAATTTAATCTTTATTTAACTTTTTAGATGCTTAAAAGTACTGTAGACAAAGTATACACACATTGGATTACTGTTGTCTTGAGAGAGGTTTTTATTTTCAAAATATTATCTAGGCATTGCTAACCCTGAATATGCAGATCAATATGACGTATCAAAGACTTAGGTTGCTTCCCTGAGCTTTGTTGTCAACACTCAGCCTTTTATGCTTTTTACTATTATTTGAAAAGGCTGAGATTATACAGTGGTCACTTAGCTGCCCTAGTATGGTTTAAAGGATTTTAGAGATCGAAGAGGGGTGATCAGCAAGGACGTCAGCTGGCAAAATCAACTTTCAATTCCATACTGCTGCATGGAATGTGGAGAAAAAAAAATGACTCAAAATCTTTCCTTTTTCAGATAAAAAAAACGACAGATAACAGGCAATTTTTTAAATGAAGACTTAAATAATTTTACACATAATTTGAAGTGGTGACACTTCCAAACCCTTCTGCTGGCAGAGTTGTCACCTAGTGTGGGTCTCGTATTTGCAGCCAGTGTGTATAAATACAGCACATTTTCTTCCACATGAATATGAATTATCCTTCTGTTTGAAATGGGACTGCCCCTTTACGTGAACTATTTCTGTTATGCCTGGCGCTGCAGGTCTGATTGACCACAGGTTTGAAGCCTGGCCTGTGACCACTGTTGACGCAGTGCGTAGTTCTTTGTGACTGAACATGATAAATGATGGCAATGCCTGTGGAAATGGGGGCTGCATTCACTAGCACAACAGCAGCAACATTTTACTTTCTTTGCCAGAAAGACATTGCTATTTATCCCTGGTTTAGCACTGTGTAGCTTGAGGTAAGGAGTATTAGATTATTGGCAAAGCCATTGGACTAAAGCTTTGCGCTGTGGAAGGTTGAAATGCATTTACTGACATATGTGGTTGGTATCTTGTTTGTTCTCAGTCAGAGCACGTAAGCCCCGCTGTCCATCTTTTCCCCTCCCTTCTCTCAGCTCTCTCGCTCGGTTATCACCGTCCCTCTCTTCCCATGGTCACTCCCTCGCTGCTGTCTTTGGCCAAGCTTTCAGCAGCCTGCAGGGGAAGCGGCCTCCCTCATCACACTTGTGCTAATTGGGGCCTGATAAGAGGCATTTGCTTTCCCCTCTGTGCTTATGGCTCCCCAGCTGGGGCCCTGGCTCGCTTTCCCCTTTCCGTGTCTCTCTGCTGTTCCAGGAGGAGAGCAGATGCTCCCCTGCCGAGAGCAGCTGGCTGCTATCACTGCCATGTCACAGACCGGCTTGTGCTCCCTGCCACCTGGCTGGGACACTTGGGGTCCTCCATCTGGATCTTGCTCTGCAGGGATAGTCTCAGGCTGCAGCAGAAATCATCTCCCTGAGAACAAAAATAACCTGTTGTGTCCCAGTCACAGTGCTTAAAACCCTCCAAGAACAGGTAGTGTCAGTATTGAAAAATACATGTGGATCAGTGCAAAGAGTGCTGTGAAAACGGCTTTTTCATTTTTAAATGGTAACATGGAGTCTGAAAAGAGCCATATCTGATGGCTAAGTGCAAGAGGGGCCCTCAGGCATGCACAGCTCTGTTACAGGGGTGATCCATTGGCGTGGCTACATCCATTTTGATTCAGGTCGGGTGGGGGTTTTTCAACTCAATCTCCTGATAATCTACTCTTAATACACTTTGATTTGCATTTCAGAGTGATCTCAGATTTCCTGGACTGGATCCTTTTTGATAAAGGTAGACCAGACCACCAGAGCACCATACATCCCAGCTACTAACGGGCAGTCGATGGGATGGGGTCCAGTCCTGGTGGCAGGTCAGTGGATGTGCTCCACCTGTGCTGCGCTGCCTGTTGACCTTACCCCTGTGTTCCCCAGAGCGGCGGTTCCTGGCTCGACTTCCCCCAAGATTGTAGCAAGAAACTGAGCTCCAGCCTCTAATTTCAGGCTGCCTGACTAAGCTGGTCCCCCTTCTCCAAACACGTGGTTATGGACATGTGTGTTTACGCGTGTGCGCTGTGCTGAAGGGAGAGCATCTTCAGAGCCTTTCCAGAGAACACAGAGCTTCATTCCCACTCGGCTCCTGGAAGCAGGGTGCTGCCAGGGACTCCCCACTCTGTACAGCTGCAGTCCAGTTAATCCTCCAGCTGGTTTCTTCACTCCTTTTGATTAGATCATTAATTCCTGGGAACAGATCTCATTTAATAACATGATATAGGAAATTTTAACTTCATTGTAAGAACTCACTGAAGCTTTGTTTTCCTTGCAAGCAGAGGAATGCTAAATTGGTCATCTTTAGCTTTTAGTGCACTCTTTGTAGAGCGGCTTGTGGCCATTTGCTCTGTGGTCACTGAGGCCACACACATAGGCTCCCTGACAACTCCACGTTAGTTAGAGCCTGATCCCAGCTTTCTCATGAGCCAGCAGAAACCATGCATTTTCGTCAAGTACAAGGAGTTCTCCTAAGCACATGGGTTGGGATGGAATAAAGGAAAACTGTTGTCACTTAGATGTTTTTTAACTTAAAATATTACAATTAGCTTTAATAGTTTTATCACTTAGCTGTATCAAAGCAGTCAAGGTTAGTAGAAGGTGCTGAACACTCCTTTTGAACAATGCTTCCTTTGAGCTATTTATTCATGCAGTGCTCTGCTGGAATGCAACCAGCAAAAATAATATCTGATGGGCTTATGCAAAGCCCACTTAAGGTGTATTATGTTGTCAAGCCAGATCTGTAAACTAGCTCTTTGAGAAGGGGGACTGTGTCTTTGATCTTAAATCTCCAAAACTTGTCATGTAAACTGAGGGGAAGCCCATCATTTAGTCTTTTTCCACATCTCTCCTGTGCTACAGTGAGCCTTCAGACCAGGACAGTCTGAAAACCAACGATTAATACATTTAAATAGTCTGTTATGGATCCATATACTCTGTGGCTGGATTCACTTCACCTAATAGTACTGGTGGGGTTCAGCAAAAGAGTAAGTGTTTAGTGTCCCCATGTAGATGCAATGAGTCTAAAGTGCAGCGTTGGTCAATGGAGATCTAGTCGACACAGTCACTGGAGAATGGTGTAGGTCATCCTAAAGTCAATCTGAGTTTAGTTGCTTAGATGTGGGCCTCCTGCGCCATTTGAGATGCTTCAGGGTTATCCTATGGGATATCCAACTGCTGCTCTGGAAGGACCTTGGTGGTTTATGGGATACATCCCATATTTGATAGCTCCATGAGGCCACTTTACACATCCTGCTGTGACTTAAATGACACCAGATACCTGTGCTTAGGGAACTTGGTCCTGGTGTAACATCAACACTGTAGACTTCTACATTTGAACTAGTCTTCCTGCATCATTCTGCTCTGCTCCCGTTGCTTGCTGGTGCAATCTGTTTTATTGCAAGATGAACTCTGCTTTGTAATACCTCTTTTACTCCATCAAGACTGCCCAGGTAATGAGCCCCTATGCAAATATCTTCAAAGTTTTCTGGGAATGCGCTTGCTTTAGGAGGATGCCTGGAGAAGTCTGCAGAGGGTGATGCTGGGTGTAGCCCCAGTGCTGTGCCAGGAAGTCTCTCCAAGCCACAACCTGTTCCCACACCACTGCTCCTGTCGTGAAACTACACTTCACCCTTTGGTCAGGGCTTTTAGCAATATTTCAGTATGTCCTTGGCTGACACTGCTGCCAAGTTCACCCAGAGTGTGGCACAGGCATGACAAGCCCAGTCCTGCCCTGAATTTCCCCCCCAAAAAATAGTTCAAGGAAGATAAGTTTCAGCAAATAAACATAGCAACAGTATTATGATTGTCAATGTTTTGTTTGTTGTTGGTTTTTTTTGTCCTGGATTATCCTGAGTTTCAAGCAGACGATTAAAACAATTTTCAGTTCTTATGCAGTCTTGCAGCCTGTGGACTATGTCAGTATTAAAATAATAATAATAATACTCTTCAACTGAGGGCTCTCAAATCTACTGCCTCCATCCTTCTCTGGCCTGTGTTTTCAGCCATGGCTGATCAGATTGGAAGTCCTCTTGAGCGTTTTTTACTCTAAGAATATCCCTGCATGGAAAAGGCATTCTGTAGAAAACCAAGGTGTGAATTTCCAGTACAAATAGCACAATAAGGGTGTCTTGTTCCCTATCCTGGGCACATCTGCACTGACAGGGTCAGTGGCACATCGTTCTCTGTGTCCGTGCTTCATTTGGGCAGACATGGACTAGCTCTGCTCTGGAAGTGGCGTAGGCACATTGTTGCAGCACTGAGTGTGAGCTAAGGTGCTGGTCTGTGCTGCCATACCCTGTGAGCTTTGTGCCTATTGACTTCATACCTTTACAAAATTCACTGACCTAAATGAGACAAATAAATTTTGAAGAAGCAGTCCACCTGAAAATCAGCACAACTGGTCATTCTGGACCACCTCCTCCTAAAAAAGAGTCCTAAGAGAAAATCTCCTGGCTTTGCGTTTCTGGAAGATACCTTGTCACTCTGCTTAGTTTTCAGCAAGATACAGAACTACTCACAGAAAAAAAGAAACTGCATTTGGGAATTTAAAAGGATCATACTCTTTTCCTAGGAACACCACGAAGACACTTTGTTCAGTGGCTGTGTCACAAAAACGAAGGGGGTTGAGGGCTGCTCCTGTGTAACCTTTCTTTATAACCGACTGATCCACAGCCAGCTCTTTGCGGATGTGGATAAGGACTTGAGATATTTGTTCTCTTTCTTCATGAGGGCCTGGAACAGATCTAACAGAGCAGTTCGTGTTCTTATGCCTTGGCTTGTGACAAGCTTAGAAGAATCAGAATCTTGGTGTTTATTCTAGTTATACACATTTTTAGATAATGTTGCCCTGGCAATGAGCATGGGACTCTTTCTCTTCTCTCTGTTATGCCTCTACTGTCAAAGCTTAAATTTCTGTCTCTTTGCTGAAAGGGCTTTTCCCACCTGCTTGCTTACTCAGTTTCATGAGGCGGGTTCAAGAGGAGGAACCACCTGGGATGCAGCAGGGCTGCTCATGCAGTGAGCAATGTTTTGTCTTTTCGTTTTGCTCATATATCTAATACAGCTCGGCTCTTTAACACAAGGATAGATTAGAGCTGCCTGGTTACACAAAGTGCTTGTACAGCCAGCGATTATTTTACATTTGGCCTGAAGCTCAGCCTTTTCTCTCCAGGCTAGTGTGGATTCCTCATACTGCCGCAACTCTTTCAGAAGTCCACATCATAGAGACTACAATATCTTGTCTATCATGTAAAATGCATTACATCTTTCTTCCTTGAGCTAATATTTACGTTTCCGTCTACACAATTTCTGTCTACATATTTTTTTCATCCTGAGAAACTGTATTTTTTAACAAAACAACCCCCCCAAACAACAAATCAAAAAATAGCTGATGCTTTATGTTTGGCTGTTTGTTTAGCTGGGTTTCATAATGATGTGCTAATGGTCCTAAAGTGTTGTCAGCATAGTGTGGTTTTTTTCCCATGCCACTCCATTTTGAGCTCTCTATAATTCTTTGAATTTAGGTCTGCTAGCTGAGAAAATCCTGTGGCAAACAGAGGATCTTTAGATGGTAAAAGGCACAGATAATTAATGTCTTTAAAGACATTCAGAGTGAGCATACACTACAAGAGAGTAAGGGAGAATGCCAGGAGCTGTCAGTTTGCTAATCATGGTTTGTTTGACCAGGGTCATTAATGACATTCTTTGTAGAGTTAATTTCTCACTTTTCTTTAGCTGAAGCCCAACTAGAAGATATGATCACCAAGATTCCATTTCTTCTTTTTTTACATACAAGGACAATATGCACCTTTAAAATAGGTTGCAGATACATACAAACCATATCATGGTGTCAGATATTTAAGGAGATTTTCTTCTTTCTCCTAGAAGATGCCTTATAATATAGCTTATAATAAAGTAGGATTAAAAGCAGGCTGTTTTAGCCAAATTCATAGGTGACATATATAATGGTGGAATAAGTTACACATAAATGATCTGCTGTGTTAAAGTAGGGGGCTTAATGTAATGAACACAGGAGAAGGATGGGTTGTAGGAGAGGAAACAGAAAAATGTATGTAATAAAACCGTATGAAGGACGCTACTCGATTAGACCAAAGACCCAAGTTGCCTAGTATCCTGCTGCTGGTACACCCAGGAACCTGGCAGGGATACTGCCATACGTCTGTACCCTCTGGTATAAGCACATTTATTTTCATTAAGTTACAGGTTGCCTACATTGTGCTTCTCCTTAACTGGCTCATCCTTTGCCAATCTTGCAGCTTTCTGTGTATTACCTGGAGAATTTTTTTTTAATGGAACTTTCAGAAATTCTCCTGAGCAACACTCCTGAGCAAAATTAAAATAAAAGAGGGGAAGATCTCACTGTAAGTACAGATAAGAAATGTATGTGATAACTTATCAAAGACAGGTTTCAGGGAAAGTCTTAACGGACAGAAAGATTGCAGAAGGGAAGATCTTCACGCAGTGGAACAGAGGATGGCAGAGGTTTGACATTAACACAGAATTCCACCATAATCTGGCACTTAAGGTGTGATCTCTTAGCCTTGGGCTGTAATGAAATATATATTAGTAGAGCATGAAATTCCTACAGCAAATGTGACATCCGTGTTTACTGGCTGTTGTCTAATGCTAACGCTTCCAAGTCTGTAGTATCCTCGACTAACCCAACACTGTTTTCTGGAATGTGACTGAGTACCTGACAGGAGGGTTTGCTGTAGAATTTTAAAAACAATTAATAGAATCATAGAATCATAGAATCATAGAATCATAGAATGACCTGGGTTGAAAAGGACCATATCGATCATCTAGTTTCAACCCCCCCGCCATATGCAGGGCCGCCAACCACTAGACCAGGCTGCTCAGAGCCACATCCAGCCTGGCCTTGAATGCCTCCAGGGATGGGGCATCCACGACCTCCCTGGGCAACCTGTTCCAGTGTGCCACCACCCTTTGGGTGAAAAACTTTCTTCTAATCTCTAACCTAAACCTCCCCTGTCTTAATTTAAAACCATTCCCCCTTGTCCTATCACTACCCACCGTCGTAAACAGTCGCTCCCCCTCCTGTTTATAGGCTCCCTTCAAGTACTGGAAGGCCGCAATGAGGTCTCCCCGGAGCCTTCTCTTCTCCAAGCTAAACAAGCCCAGTTCCCTCAACCTTTCCTCATAGGAGAGTAGCAACACAGAAAAAGCACCGCCCAACTGCTGTTTATTTCATACAGATAGAAATAATGCATAGAAAATATCCATGTGTTACTTCTACAATGACAGCAAGGCCATAAAAGTTGAATGATTACATAAAACTGGAAATCATTTTATAGATGGTAAATGGAGCAATAACAGTATCTAGCAGATACAGTCATTTTACTCTTGCCATTAAAAAAAATGCCCACAATACTCAATTTCCACACCATTTAGATGGAAAGCTAACCTGGATAACTCAAACTATATTTATATGACATAAAGTAGATCTGAGAAAAAGTGTGTGACAGCAATAAGTACCTCTGCAGCTCACTCCAGTGTTTCTTAGACCTTAAATGGAGTACCGCATTGGGCCAACATACAATGATGCTGAGGCTCAGGAGCCAATGTATTTGTGCTGCTTTCTTGCGCTTGTTACGGATGGCAATTCTTCTCTCTTCTGGATGTGATACCATTACAAAGGGACAAAATGGTATTTGTTTTAGAATGTTTGGAAGGGCTCACAGCCCAGGGTTCCTATTATTAGTAAATTAGTATCCACTGAACGAACCTATTTTAAATTGAATGGCATTTTTATAGAGACTTCAGGAACAATTATATTCTCTGCACTCATCTGAGTATGGAAAATGTCTCCAGGTCCACAGACTGTCTCCACAGTCCACAGACTATTGGTTGTCTTCTGGTTCTTTCCCTAGTGTGGTATAACTTGCTGCCACCCATTTTGGGCTTTGGTGTTATATTGAACCACCAGCCTTAAAGATCAACTGAAAATGGTCACCGTGAAAACTATTTTTCTTTTTTGCACATGGGCATGCCAGATTCTTTGTTCTACTGCACAAAATAACTAATAGTTCTCTCATCTAAATGAGTGTGCATGCTTCAAATATAGTAGCCATCCCTGAAATAACAGATGCAGTTAGGTATGTTCACAGTGTAACCAGTTCATGCGGTTAAAATTAAACAAGTATAGGCACTTTCACAGGTTGGAGTCACCGAGATGTCATTATACACCCCCAGTAACTCTACAGTTCAATGATCACCTTTCTTGTGTATAAATAAATAAAAGCTTCTGGATTAAAAAATGTTTTTGAAGAGCTGTGAAGGGAGAGTGACATGGCAGGAAACAGATTTACCAACTTCAGCAGAAGCAGCTGGAGTGTGGACAGAGGAGCAGTGCTGGCACAGGGGACCTGCTGGACCAGTTCTGTCTCAAAGGGTTCTGCAGACCTGTGCAAGCACAGACAGTGTTCCCATGTCCAGTGCTCAGTGCGACAAGGCAGCCCAAACAGCTGGGTAACATGCTGGTAACCCAAGAGAGACGGGGCTGCAGCTGTCCCATGGTGGCTGCTGCTTCATTGGTACCTTTCCTTTTGACTAAAGTTTTCAAAAACCTGGAGTTTAGCTCCCTCCTGATTTAGGACATGAAACATCCTTTCCTTTGATGATTTCTCTGCTCTGGATTGTGCATCCCTCAATGCACCAACTTTTAAAAAAGGTTAAAGGGAGGGTCCTCCTCCATTTCAATTACCTTTGCATGAATTTATAACAGGTTAATTCAAGCTTAAAGCCAAAATCACGGTCTGTGTTGGCAGTTAATTTGGTTCAGCACAGAGTGGTGCTGTGAAGCTGTTTTTCTACCTGTTGATGCTGCGAGTTGAATAACCCATGAGGCAAAGTAGAACAGCCACAGAATATTTCAGTGGTTCAGGCTAACAAGTTTTTGGTGTGCAACTTTTGGGGCACAGGATCTAACTCATACCTGTAAGAGAAACGCTGCTGATGCTCCAGAGAACTGGAAGGATATGAACTTTCTCAGTGTTATAATTTCACAGAAGAGATTTCAACCCACGGGCTTCATCTATTCCAGTAAACCAAGTGTGCTGGCACTGCCCAGCGCTGGGTCTGACCAGCTGAGGCAGCCCATGCACATGGTGTTGAACTTGACCGTCCTACCAACCGTGAGGACCAGATGCAGCCTGCGTTCGGCCAGCTGCCAAACCATGCCCCAAACAGTTTGGGAGATTGCTGGTCAGCTGAGACCCAGGCGTGCCAGGGACTGTTCAAACAGCAAAGACAACTGAGTTGCAAAACTTGAGACCGTCTGATTTGCCATTACAGAAATAATCACAGTGTGTGTTTGGGAAAAGGCTCCGGTGAGGGTAATGCTAAGGTGCTTTAGTCCGTATATGACCGACCATAAAAGATTGTTCTAACTCGCCAGCTTCTCTGATGAGCAAAAGGTGTAGCTGGTTCTGCTGGGTTTTCAGAAGTTTGTCAAGCAAAGCCTAACTTGCCCTTCTGTGTTCTGGGAAACCCACTGATACACACAAAATCAGGGCAAAATGCAGCTACTCTAGTTCATGTGTTATTGACTTATTGAGTGCTCTGGGTCAGTTTGTTTGACAATTTGTCCTAGTTGTGAGAGCACATAAAAGACAGCGCAAAGCTTTGTGGAGGACTCAAAGGAAGGAGGCCAACTCTTGTTGTTAAACATAGACCAAGCAGACCTTTTGATCTTTAAGGTGCAAAGAAGATAGAGTTCAGTGGAAGCTGCTTGATCTGCTGAGGGTTATAAAGGATGTCCCACGTGTCTCTGAATCTCTTATTTAAACTTCCAGGTGCCGCTACCATTTAATTTCCTGGGTAGCTAAAATGTTATCAGGTCATGAGATAAAATACCTAAATTCCACTTTTTGACAGACAAAACAAGATTCAGAATTGGAATTTGAGTGTGGTGTGCAGAGTGCACAGAATGTAAGCCTTGCTGTGCTGTGAATTGATGTGAATATTGTGGGATGTACCCCATTCAGTGCAGTGCTTTGGCAGCTTATGCCTTGGAGTCTGCATTAGTTGGAAGTCTTTTATACAGAGGCTTCCTCCTTGGATGCTGCCTTAAGGGAATGAAGGATTGGTTTGTAACAATGGACGGAGATCTGAAGGTCGAGAATAAATACTGTTTACTAAAACATGTTCTGGTGCTTAATCTGATGCTGGGTGAGCTCACTCACAGAGCAGAGTTTAGGGAAAAGAAGAGAAAAATCTTGGCAACTTAATTAAAATGATTGGTGGTGTGTGTAGGGGAAAGGAGAGAAGGACAAGGAAAGATCCTGCTAGTATAAGAAGGGTAAGTACTGGAGAAGATGAATCTTACTTTCAAAATAATAACTGTGTCTTGGTCAAGGATCCCCATAAATCTGCAATATAGCCTAGGATTTGAGAACTAAATCCTTTTTCTTTCTGAAATAAATTTTTCAGACAATATTTTCAGAGCCCTTTTTAAGACAGGAAAAACATAACTACTACGTATAGTTTTATTCAGCTAACTAGAATTGTATTTTTGAGCAGTCATTTTGCTTATTTATTTGGAAAGATCTTTCTGACACCAGTAAATTGTAATTCAGCACCAGGCCTTGCATTTTGTTCAGAACTGTCCATTGACCTGACAAAAGTGCATTTTGTTAAAGCACCTGCTTGGAAATAACATTCTGCATGACCTTTGCCTCTTTGTCTGTTGTTGTAAAACTAGGTTACTGGTTACTTCATGCTTTTCATTACATACATACTTTTCATACACTTCATTTTCATTCATTGGGGCTTTTTATTTTTTTAATGTTATGAGCATAGTTATCCCCAAAAAACTCTAAGTTCAGTCTGGAACACCATGCTGAGAAGTGTGCTATATGGAAACTACCTATGGAAAATGTCTCTGCAATTCCCCCTCCCCCCCCAGCACACAGGCACAGTCCTCACCCTGCCAGGAGGCACCGTCAGAGCCCCCGTCTGACGCTGACACCAGCCCATGCCAGATTTGATATGTGGCTGCCCTGAGAGAGACAGAACGATAAATCACTGTGGGGAAGTTTTTAAACTACTTTTTTGGTGAAATTGTAGGTGACACAGATCCTGACATGTTTAGCACAAGGGGAAATGACTGCCAACTCTCTCAAGAGGCTGCTTTGTAATTGCTCTCACCAAAGCATTGTTATTATCACTAATAAAAGGGCTGGAGCTGAGAAAACAGCACTCATGTTTGGGAGCTGAGTGTGCAAGGGGGAAATGGAGTAAATAAGCAGATGTCAACGGTTGTCAGCATCTGAATTCTCCAGTGGTAGCGATACAGGGGGTGGAATGTTAATTGGTTTTCTGGAAGATGCCCTCTAATATGGGAACTGCTTACGTGAGCCTTCTGTAGTCCTACAAAGCTTTATTTGAAATGCAAACCCATGCTTTCTCATCAGTGCATACCAGCCAAGAGTGACTTTTAATTTCATGTTTCCCTGCAGACTTTCACCAAATGTTAATAAATGATTGTACACAGCACACTTGGTTGAAGAAGCCACCTCGGAAAAGGTCGCAGAAGCACTTTATGCCATAGTTTGTTTTGAGATAGCATCCTGGGATCCAAAATGAATTTGTATTCATGCAGTTAGTTTTTTGTGTGCTTTGCATTTGTGTGGGTTTCCACATATTAAACTTATTTCATGTACAAATCCTTTGCTGCCTCAGCAGGTCACAAATGTATAATCTCCATGGTGTGGTGGGAGAAGCTCTAGCGGGGCTGCCCAGCCCCGCTGTTACCTGCAGGTCAGGGTGGTGGTGGCTGAGGTGGGACAGGAGGTTATTCAGGACCTGTTCTCTTAGGCTCTGCATAGATGCCCACTGACAGACAGGAAGTGCATGGAGGAATTTATAGTTTGAAGTATGAGGTAAACGATGGGAAAAAGGAAGAAACACACTCCAGGTGACACAAGAGATACAGGCAGACCTAGAATAAAGATCCCAGGACCATCAAGTATTATGCAGCACCCATCCTCCGTACATCGCACTGCCTCTTTGGTGTCCCATGCACAAACGACAGCTGATATGAAAGGTTACCCTTCTTTGCCTCTTGGATTTTACGCCAGAGGGTGCCGGTAGCAGAGGTCTACGTCTGCTCTGGGGTTCACAGCACACCCTTCACATTTGAGCTGGCAAGGCTGAAATGACTGCAGTGAGTTTTGAAAAGGAATCTGCACAATGTACCCCTTGTCCTCTGCCCCCACCGGGCACCTGTGATGGGCATGGGGACTCACCTTCCCCTCATTGCTGTGCCAGCTCCCAGGGTACCTGCTGCTGCACTGAGGGCAGAACAAGGCGTCCTCCTCCCCTGAAACAGCCCAGCTCCTGCAACCATGCTGCAGCTTTCAAACTCACATTGCTTTGGTGGATTAAAACCTAGCAATAATTTACTTACCCACAAAGCCTGGTATTTCATTTGGGAAATGAGAGAGACATTCACAGGACTGTGCATTCTTGCCATCTTTTATCATCAATCTTCTTCCCTTTGATTTTTTCTGAGTAGGAGCTGTATTGGGATTGTGTCAGACAAGCGGAACTTGAAGCTGAGCAAAGCTTTCAAATACTTAACTTGAGAACCTGAATCACACAGAAATGAATGTACAACAACAGGCAATCCTTTCTGATTTTCATTTTCCAAGATAATTAACAGGGATGAAAATGTGTTCATATTTTGCTTCAAATAGTCCAAATGATGCTTGCCAACAGAAGTTACACTTGCATCTTTGGAGGCTTTTTTGGATAAAGTTGTATTACAAAAGACTATTTTACTTTTATCAGTTGGGCCAAGCTTTGGTTTCCCGAGCTCATGCACAGAACTCTAGGGTCTCAGTAGAAAGAAATAAGAATACTGGAAAAACGCAGCGTATGTAAAAAAATATCTGAGGACTTTGTTGGGGATGGAGGATGGGTTGTGTGACACTGTAGGAGAGAGAGACAAGGAAGAACTGTCTGGGATGGGATTATGGTGGAGAGAAGGGAGGTGCAAGACCATGCTGTTGGGGGCACATCAGGCAGTAGGAAAGAAAGCTCTGGGAAACCAGGTTGGCAAAACTATTCTTGCTAGTATATTTAAACCCTGACCAACTACTAACCTTGAAAACAAGGAACAAGACTTTTGAAGTGGTTATGGGAAAGATGAGAGGCAATAGAGATTTCCAAAGGAGGAAGCAGAGGAGTAAACACCCAGTCTCTTCTGCTTTTGACAGCTGACTAGCCAGCCCCAGGATATGGTGAATTAAACACTGACAATAAACGTGGAACCAAAGATTCTTCTGATCTCCAAGGGTCTAATTTTACCTGTACCAGGATATGTAAAAAGATATCACAACCTCTGGAAGGAGGCAATAGGAAGCTTTAAACTTGAACAATGAGCTGTTGCTTTTCTGGCAGAGGAAAGAGCAACTTAATTACCCTGTTCTGCTTTGCTTTGCCATGGTGGGGTTGCTGCTAAATACAAAGGGCTGAGCAGGGGTGGAGGCTTAATAGAGGAACCAGCACTGAGCTGATTCACTCTGTTTCAAGAAACAAATTATTGTTTATTTGCTGATATCAGTTTTGCCACTAGCTCTAAGGAGAGGAGTAAACACACTTTGTGTTTCATCTGTCATATGAAAGTCCTCCCTTAAAAGGCACAGTTCCTCTGTTCTTAAATAGAGATGATTTATTTGAAGGGTTGAAAGCATTTTTGCTGCTGTGCTGCCCCCTTGCCTATGGCCACGGTCTGATACTGTTGAAAATTTTCTAGACCTGATAGTTTGTATTTTTAATGGACAAAGATTTGCTGATTATGTCATTAAGCTTTCAAGTACCTTCCACCCAATTTTCTTCACTGTCAAGAAACTGTAGTCCCATGCAATGATTTTAAAAATATAAAAATAGCCATTTTCAGGTAGATGGTTCTGTAGATAACTTGTCAGAATAAGCTTTTAGAAGTTAAGGGGTTTTTTTAATAGTTTCATTTTTGCCATTTTTTAGCTAGAAATGTCTGTCTATGGTCATTCAGTCAACCATTTTATGCAGCAAATGCGAGCTTGATTCTTGCTGTTGTTGCACACTCAAAATAAAGTGGATGGCTACCACAGACATTCAACCTCTTAAAAGGAAATTTTACAATTCTTATCAATGAATATGTTGGCTGAAAAACTAATTTATTTTGTAGGCTTTCTTTTTAGTTTGAAGGATCACTACCCACTATCATTTTTTTGGTGCCTATTAATAAATAATCTTCACCTCAAACAGTTTATCTTATTCAAGTATGGACTTTTTCTTACCAAAGGGAAAAGAAAACAGAAGTCCTTTAAGCATGCCAAATAGCCATTTACAAAGAACTATTTTCTTTATCTCACTGAAACTTCAGACAGGGGAGTCGAGTCACTTAAAGAAGGAATTCTGATGTCAGCATTATAAAAGTATACATTTTTCTGCTGGGGAAAGTTCATAAACTTGGAACTTTTTAAAGCTTTGCTAGCATCAGATAAAAGCCTGTGAGGAACAAAATCCTGGACTGAGATACTTGTTTATTATTCTTCACTTTTGACATTTTATGGTCGCACATAGACTAGGTAAGTAATTTTATCAGAGCTAATTCTAGCCAGATAATCAAGCAAAGTGTGAGTACAAACATTGCCACTGTGGGACTCCATCCCCTTGAGACTTCATTCACATTTCCCTTCTCTGAACCTTCCTTCTGTCTCCCATCTCTGTCCTCCACATCCTGTTACCTCTGTAAACATGCAACGTGACAAGGTGTGGGGATAAGAGGCAATCTTTTATGAGAATAACTTCTGTATTTGAAAGAAGTAGATAAGCTTTTAGGCGCACAAGTTCTTCTTTGGATATAAAACAGAAGCAGCAAGCTTGAGAGCTAAATCCTATCTACTCTGTATTTAATTAGATATGTAAATCATTTAAGACAGCTGAGACTGGCTGGGCAGTTTGGACCTGAGGAATAGCATGGGGCATGCTAGATAAGAAGGTGATTATCACTTACTGAAAGAAAAAAAAATAAGAACAGGTAACGTATTGCCTGAAGAGGATGGGAAGGCTAATGGGGGGAGGGAGGAGAGATATCACAGTGTGTCATTAGAAACGTCTCTGTTGACTTACAGTGTTATGGATTTCGGTTCCTAGCATCATATTTTGAAAATGTTTTGTATACTTAGTAAGGAAAGAAACTGAAGAGGAAGCAGTGAAACAGAATAAGAAAGAATGACTCCTCTGCACCTGAATGGTTGGAAGGCAGTGTTCCTCTAAGGGCAGGACTCAAAAAGCTGACACAATGCCTAAAAAGTAGAAACAAAACATTACAGGAAAAGAAAAAGAGAAGTTTGTTTGTGACATGAGCCATTGTTTGAGACTGAAGCAGCTCCACAGCTGGTCAGCTGCAGGACAAGGTGCAATACAATGATTTTCACAGTTACAAAAACTTCTTGCAGAGTTCTTTTATATGACACTGTGTGCATGTGCCTAAAGGAGAATTGCCTAGACCAGCTAAGTGGGCAAGAGAAGAAAATTCTTTACAAGACAACAGGTATAATAAAGATTATGAAGATGCAATTTACCAAGAAACAATTATTGTAGAGAGGCTCTAAGTGAGATAAACAGTAAGACAGCTTATTCATTGTAGCCCACTGTGCATTGTATATCATAACTGCACCTTACTGATATGCCAATGCTTCCAAAAAGCTTTACCCTACTGTTTCTCTTCTCTGTAAACTCATGAATCAGGGACAAGATCATCATGTGCTGATGGAGGTCCAAGCACAATCATTGAAATTATTTTGCTAGTTACAGCTCTGTAGAAAGTCTTGCCACAATAATGTCTGTTCTATAGATTATCTTCTGACGTAAAAGCCATTTAAAAGCCTTATGAGTCAACACTTTGGCACAGCGCTATTTATAACCCACTCCTCTATGTGGAAACTGTCTGATTATGCTTTATATTTTGACATTTAAAAAAACATAGGCTTCCCAGAGCTGAATGCACAATAGCATTAAATAATTTACCATTGTTTGAGAAAGGCTTTCAAACGCAGCCCCTTTTCCAGGTGCCTCTGAGGTGACTGTTAACTGTTTGCCCACCAGTGTGAAACCTGGAGGACAGAGATGCCTGGTGTCAGGCAAGTTCCCCAGCACATGGGGATCAGTCTGCTTCTATTGGTTCACATGAGCCATGGACTTGGCTCATTACCGTGTCAGCTGAGCTATGTGTAACTATGAAGACTGTCATGTTAAATTACCAGCAGCAGAGGCAATGGATAGAACTTGTAGAAACAAAATTCGTACCTCAGTCAAATGCAAAATACCCTAAAAGGAACATAGCTTTAGAGAAAAGTAAGAGCTGTCCTGTCTGAGGGTATTTCTCCTGCTTATATTCAAAGACACATAGACTTTCCATGCCCTTCATTGTCTCAGGGCTATTTCACAATAATGGGAATCTTCTAGAAAGTGTTTGAGCACTGCTATAGATTCAAGAGAGAAGTGGGCTGAATTCCAGCTCCTGGGCTCTACAGGTTGACTGCAGTTTTCTGCAGTATCCAAGAACTGTAACTACAGAGAAAAGCCGCTCTCCCGTGCCTCTGCCCACAGTGAGTTTCTCCCATAAATCCTGCAGCCAGTATGGCTACATCCCCACATCCGAAGCTTTACACTGTGCTTTAGCATCTCTCCCCACTGCTCAATAAAGCCATTCATTGCTCCACCCATCCCAGGCTAAAGGCTCTTCTCCAGAGAACAGGCCACACTGCATTCATACAGGCCCAGTGAATCAGCTGATGGACATGGATTTGCCAGGCAGTCTTGCTGTGGGAATTAGAGCTGCTCCTGAGCAGAGCCCAAGCAGACTCTATGCCTCTGAGCCACCCCTTGCCTGTGGGAATAGTGCACTGGAGCAGTCATTAAAAGAGAAAACTTTTACAACAAATGACAAAGACAGAAAAGCACTGTTACCTGTGTCACTCCAGCAGCATCAGTCCTACACAGAGTCTTCTAGGGATGTTTGGATGAATCCAAGCCAACCTTTTATTCACAGGGTGTTTGGCAGGAGCTATAGCTCTCAAGCCAGCCACAGCTGGAGTCACTTGGCACTCTGCTCTCAGCTGTGGTAGGTGTATATCCCACCCCTGGCTGGCATCGTTCCCAGAAATACCCTGTGAGTACAAGTGACACTGAAGAGATCTGATATTTGTGTTACATGCTTTTTCCCAAGTTTTTTTTTGTTCCTAAACTGTATTCTCCAGAGCTCTCCAAAGCTGTCACAGAGCTTAAAGTTATTTCTCTGTCACAGAAAACTTCCTGCTGCCTGTAAACCACTTCTGAGTTTTACTAGGGTCATCAGTCAATCTCTGGAAGAACACAGTTCAATAAAGTGCACCAGGACCCAAAAAATCATTTCTGGCAGAAGACACCAGCATGAAGGGTGATTCACCCACAGGAGGATTAAAGTAAATTATGAAGCACCCTGGAAAGCTGAGAGCAGCGGAGATTGCAGGAAAGGAAGTACGATTTTGTATAGTAGGAACTTGACATCTGAAGGGAAATTCAGATCAAGGTTAGAAAATTATGACTGAACATAATCAAACAACCCCATCCATCTCATTAAAGCAAGTTTATTTTTAGCTCGTTACCTTGATACTACTTTCGCATGTATTTATGCTATATCTTTATTCTTAGATAAAGAAACTTGAATAAAACTGTTCATCAAAGAAGGTTTACTTTATCCATCCTTTGAGGTGCACTGGCCATACGTGCACTCAAGCAGCAGGGGATCTTTCCCACGGTACTGTAAACTGGAGGATTTTGTAGCTGGCAGTAGCTGCAGACCCATGCCTGAGGCTGTCTCCTGTGCACCTGCCTCCCATGGCTGCCACAGGGGCAGATCAGGGCATCCTGGCAGCTCCTCCAGATGCAGAATCACAAAATTAATTGTGATCTGAAAGAAAGGGGTAGGAGCACAGGCTGTGACTGTGCACATCAGTACTGGATCAAGGAAAGTGGTTGCAGGTAAGAAAGTCTCTCTTCTCTTTCATGTGATTAGCTACAGGCACATTCACACTGTGGGTCACCCTGTGAACCTTACCTACTTTCCCAGAACGCTGCTGTCAAAAAGGCTTTGGTCTTTGACAGCTTTGAATGAACAGGGTGCATGGATTGAAAAGTCTTGATTATGAAAGGCATAAGAGGTGGGCTCAAGTCTCACTAGGGGGTCAGCTTCTAGAGGGAAACACTGAAAACTCACTTCAGCTGAGTCACAATACAGTAAAATGAGAGAATACTGAAAATCCCACATTTTGTAGATGCAAAGCAGATACGTGTTTCCTTCAGCTGTGAGAAGTAGGTCTACACCTTTTACTAGGTAATGATGATGCTCTCAAAGATGATTTGAATCTAGATTTACATCGGGCTGAAAATCTGCTCTGTTTGGCCTAGTACTTCTTAATAGACCTCCTCCTGCAGTTACTGAGAACACCATTACCAAGGATAAGCAAACTTGCTTGCTGAGAGCTAGCCCAGGCTCGGCCATCACTCTACTGCTTTTATGAGATCCAGGTCAACAGATGGGAACTGGATGTTCTCCAACAGCTCTTGCGAATGTGAAAATCTCTTTGGCTATTAGTGCATGGGTACAGAAACATCAATCATAGGATTATACCTATATACAAGTGCTTGAAGAAGAGTCAGCGTGTTGCTTTGTTCCTGTGTATATTTAATAATAACAATACATTCCGTTTTGGGTTGCCTCGTTTAAACAGGAGTATCTGCCTGCAATACAATGTGTTGCTGGATTAAGACTACAAAACATGCAGGCATCAACGATATATTGCTTTCTGGCAGCAAGGGTTTGTTGTATCTTGTTACTTAAGAGTTTCGTTTTCAGCCCAGTATACGACAGGATGGGCTGGGCCCTCAGGCTTTGCTTTAAATGAATATTTTAAATAAGACATAAGTGTTCCAGGAAGGAGAAATTACCTGAAAATCACACCTTCTGGCATGTATTTCTGGTCCATAGTTTTGACATCTGAATTAAATTAAATTGGTATTTCTATTTGTATTTCGGAAAGAAAATTTTCCAGGCCTCAGTTGTTGAAATGAGGGACCAAATTGTAGAAACTTTATTTTTTTGTGTGCATTATTGCTCAGGGACTCATGACACTATTAGTAAATTTTCCATTGTCAAGCTTTCGCACAGACTGCATTCTTCAACATTAAAATACCCTGGCTGAAGATTAATGTGAAACAAAAACCACGACAGACAAGGCTTTAATTACACTGTCCATGGGACTTTAGTGCCTTCTTTATCAGCTCTGATTATGGGTCTGCCAGAGCTTGGCGTCTGCCATTTTAGAAATGCCCAGATGATGGTGAAGGTTAAAGGAAGACAGCTTCTTTTGTCAAACCAAAGAATAAGTTAATTTTACCAGAATGAAAAAGGCATAAAAAGAAGTAGGATCTGCAGTCATGTTGGCCTTATCCAGAAGCAAAGCCAAAGATAGCCTGAGCAGTTTTATGTTCAAATTTTGTTGAAAACAAACATTTCAGTGATTTTAGATTTCCACACTGCTTGAAAATGCAGGAGGCTTATGTCAGATCTCTGTTCCACATTCACCCTTTGCTTTTATCACCTCTTTTATAGCCCGATTTCTGATGTAGTTGGAGAGACCAAATGCAGCTGATAAAACAGATAAACTCAGCATCTGACTTTCAGCCTTGCTAACAGGGGGTGCCAGGACTACTGATCAACAGCAAAAGGTACTTACTTTAAATAATGGGATTTGGGGTGAATGGTGGTCGCATTGTGTGTTATGATTTTCATTCCCGCTTAATATCTCTTTGAGAAATTAAAAGTGACACAGCACAAGGTAATGCCCTCTGTTCAACCCTGTTGGGAGAGGATGTTGAGTCTAGAGTACTCACACATGAAATAATTTGGCTCTGCAAAAATAATCAAGCCAGGTTCCAACTTCATAACCTGACACTACAATATAAATATACTTTTTAATCCTAGTTTGGTAGGAGCTTACTAGTGGACAGCCTGGTTCAGGTCTGCAGCTAATGTGAATGGATGGAAATGGGTGAAGACCTCAGGGGCACTCAGAGCTCCTGTCACAGCAGATGTTCAAGTATTTTTCACTGGAAAGTGAGAAACACCCTTATTTTTCACTGGAAAATCTCAGAAACACCCTTATTTTACTATTTTTGAAATGTTTGAGTTAGGTCCTTCCCAGTGCGGAGTGGGGAGAGGGGAACAAGGGGTCAGAAGCCAGTGGTGGTCTGGTGGCCAGCAGTGGGCTGGGGAGGGTGGGGGTGTCGGGATGGATTAATCCATTTAGGACAGGATTCATAAAAGCAAATACTTGGGAAAAAATCCAGTTTTCTACAATCCAACCACAATTTCTCCTTGTTCAGCTTGTGGGACTGAGATATGTATTTCAGCCTGTTAGGCTGAAATTTTGCAAACATGGAAGGGTTATATTTGGTCGTACAGTAAGAAAGTAGTGCAAATAAGTTGCTTCTGCCCTTAACTCAGCCTGGAGCACAATCTTCTTGTTTACAGCCAGGTTACAGCAGTTCTTCTTTATCAGCTTGTACACACAGACATGTTTATTGAATTTCCATTTCTGCTTAATGATTGCTAGCCCTGCTTTTTACCAGGGCTGCCAATAGCTGCATTTTCATCTGAGAGTAATTTATATGCAATGTGGTTTTTTTTTTTTTTTTACTTCTCCCAGTTCTTCAAAAATTTCCTCTTGTGAGGAAAGGTAACATTTTTCTCTCCATAAGGAACTGTATTACTTTCAAAGATATTTGAGTCCTTATCATGAGAAATATGTGGAAAAGTCAATCACTTTAAAATACCACTGCACTATCAAGGTTCCTTGTTCTGCATGTTCTGGATACTCAGGAATTCAGACAAAATGAGCAGGCAGCAAAAGGAGGTGGCATCACCGTCGCTGAGGGCTCACTTGGGAAAGAACCACAGCACAGGGCAGGAGAATGGGGCCAGGACCCAGAAATCAGAAATCAACTCAGAAATTGCCTCTTTCTAATTAACTCGTTCCCACCTCGGCTTTCTGAGTTTGCTTTTCAGAGATGCCAGCTGCAGCTTGAGGTGAATTTAATGGAAATGGCAGTTGTTCACTGCCGCTTGTGAGTCTGCCTGCTAAACCTTCCTGAAATAGGAAGGTTTTTTGCAGGTTCCTTCAACACAAATAAAATGTGTGGGACAAGATATTTGTGTGTCTGTTAGAAAACATGAAAAGCACTACAAAGCCCAGACTAATTTTACACAGCATGCATTTCTGTGACTGTTCTTCACATTTTACTGTAGTGATTCTTCACATAAGTTAGAATTTAATTTCTGTCTATTGCATGTGAGTAATCTTTAACAAAGAAAAAAAAAGTCTTTTGCATACTGAGTGTCATCCAAAATCTTAGCACTCTGAAGCAGATGAATTACCATCAGCTGTAATTGCAGATGCACGGTCTTGGCTATCATGGTGGGATGGGAGAAGATGAAGGTCAAACAGCAAAGCAATACTGAAGGAGAAAACATGCCCTGCACGTCTTGATTCCTGTTCCAGCACTTCTGCCAGTCCATCATCCAAATTAGTGTGGACGTGGAGGAAAGCCTTAGGAAAGGTACCAAAAATCAGTGTACCTAGGCAAATGATAGAAAGCAGAGTAAACGGCAGTTTACTATGTCTTTGAATCCCTCCCTCTGCCCAAAGGCAGATTTACTTATCTCTGCCTCTGCCACTCCTGTTAGTTCTGTCCAACCTGTTCCCTCCCCTCCTTAGGCAATCTCTTCTGGGAACTGGAAGGCATATCCCTGGGTCTCCGGATTTACCTTTCATTGCAACAGTTCTGGGGAAATGCCCTTCATACATTGACTTGTTGTGGCTAGTCATGATAAAACTCTATGAGCTAAGACATTACGTGGGTCCTTCTGTCTTTGTGGGTGAGGGCAGGAGCCATCAGAGGCTGGAGCAATGAGGAAGGTTTTGCATTAGCTGGTGAGGGGTGAATATAGGCTGTGTGTAGGGGTTTGTAAGTGTACATAACATAAACACTGGCACCATAGCCCTTTGATAAAAGTCATAAGGTGTCTGATCCCATCAGAGAGGACCAATGTTGCTGCGGGTGTGCTCAAGTAAGCTAAGAGACAACAGAGTGGAGGAGTTCCAGAGGAGGGCCTTTCCGAGAAAGGGAGAGCTACACCAGCTTTGGAAGCAGGAGGAAGGCGATATTAGGAGGGAGCAGAGAAACAGAGGGGAAGGAAATATTGGGAAGGTTCTGCATTTTTAAGATGGTACAAGACAAAACTGGTAGGGCTTTTTGATAAAACCTAAGAGATGGATTTTCAACCTTGCAGCTTTAATGGCACAGAATAAAATATTAATAAATCCCATTTCATTTCTTTTCTTTTCTTTTTTTTTTTTTTGTTGAGCCTTGGTGGGAGCTTTTTTTTACACAACTCCTTGTCTACCTAGTACTTATTCTAAATATCAGTACATGAGATAATACCTATAAATCAAGACCAACATGTATCTCTGAGCACATCAGCCTTTCCTGGAGACTACATCCATTGTAATGAATATTGTATTTTAATAATTGATACCTCACCGGTTATATTTTTCCCTTCTTTGCACTGGGAGTCTAGCTAAATGCATTTGAAGCACAAGGATAAGTGAAAAGTAATGGTACGTGAAGTGACAATACAATCTTTTTCCTTTTGCGGATGGACAGAATTTGCACGCTAAATTCAAGTAAAACTTAATCTCAGCCACTGGATCCTTGTCAAAATGCCAAGGAATTGAGGTTTCGAGATACCTTCTCTAAATTCACTGGAAAGGAAGTCATGAAACATTCATATAAGTGCTCCCTACTAGTCATAGAACTTGAAAGTAATTTGAAATCTTGAGTATACATGAATTATTGAACCATGGGTGAAAATGAAAGAAAGTGGGGACTATAGCTTGTACTTCCACCATTTGTGTAAATTGCTACTGTGATCCATCTGTTCAGTAATTTGAAGGCAGTGAAGAGCAGTAGACACCTGTAATATTTAAAGACAGTAGAATCCTCATTACATAGCAAAGCCAGAAGGCAGCAACCGATCAAAGGTGAGAAAAGACTTACAGAGAATGTGGAGGGTTCCAGTTAGTCCCACCTGAACTCATTGCTGGGTTGGGTTCTTGTGCCTTTTCAACTGGTTGCCCTCTTCCCATTATGGTTGGTGGAGAAGTCCAGGATATCTTGTTAAAGACAGCTGGAACATGCTATAAACTGAAGTATGCTCTAGCATCATACCTGGCAGTGGATGTGAGCTCTGTCTGAGATCCATGGGGTGAAAGAGGTAAAGTGAAGCTATGGAAGCATCTCAAACATTCTGAATAAGTGTTGTAAGATGAAAAGGAGTCTGAAATGTGTCTAGTCACCCCCAAAAAATTCTTGTCCTCTAGGAAAGGAGAATAACAGAATGTCCACTAAATGTATTAAAGATCACAGTGAATTTCAAAGGTACCTGTAGACTTCATATGATACAGGGATGGGCACTGCAGAATAGCTACATAGAGCTACAGATTCAGCTTTTAGAATTGGTCTCTGAGTAACCTTAAATTTCAGAAAAGCTCCTTTTTCCTTGTGTTTGTGTCCAAACATAATATATATATATATGTGGCTATTTACCTAAACAAGTTTAAGAACCTTCTTTATTTTTTTCTCCTTTTCTTGGTATGATGCTCTAAGTAGCACCTTTTTTCTCTAACATCCAAGTCGCATTCATTTTTCTGAACTTCTCAGTGCCAGTGATTTCACTCATTAGCTTCCCACAGATTCCCCTTCTGAAACTGGAATACCTTTAATTCAGTCTCTTTTTGTTGATGCTTCCAATTAATTTAACCCCATGAGAAACAAGGCTACCTTATGTGGCCAGCACCTTTACAATAGTCTCGTGTTGTAACAAGACCAGATACAAATCCCTTTTTTGTTCAGGAATTTGTCTCTCAGTTGCAAACTGATGAAGAAATTTCTTGGCTATCAAACCAGATATATGATTTTTACCTCTAATTGGTATCTGGGTACTGAAAGCCTTCCTTAATTATATTGTCTTTTATAGTGTTTATCTTCCTGTATTGTTAATATATTTTCTAGTAATCTTAAGGAATCTTTTTCTGTGCCATCATCAATACTGAAGAGATTACAGCAGGCTGCTACTTATTTCTCTTTTCTCATTGGCATAAATGCTTTGATACCACAGATCAAATCTTGATTGCTATTTGACTATGTTTCAGTTTTCCCTACAGTATTTATTTTTACATTCTGCACAGTACTTCTAATTCCCAGATTTTGTTGTTCAAACTTGAACTTCTTGTACATCAATTTCTCAGTTTTTTTCACTGTTTTTTTCTAGTCTCCTACACGGAAACTCATTAACCATACCTTCTGTCTGACGACTTTAACAAGAATTATTCTTTCTCCCAGTTCTACTTCTGCTGTTTTGTTATCCATTACTATGTCCTTACCTCCTTCCTCTCTTTTTTTTCTTAATTCTGTCAACAACAGGGGTCTCCAAGAGCCTCTACCAATTTTCTCCCTTTACTTCATTAATTAAAATTCATAGTCATGCACAGATCTCACACACAGACTTTGACAGAGTTCAAAAGAAAATCAATAAATCAATCCTTGTGCTAGCTTTTGATGTTTATTTTTTTGGCATGTCCCTTCATTAAAGCCAGCCAAGGTACAAACGTCTATTAATAAATTAGTTTTCTAACCCTGTCTATACTAGAAATGTTGCTTCACTATTGTCTCTGAGAGCATATGATCCTTCACTTCAAAAAAAGCTGTGCTGGCAAAAGACAAGGTTGGAAAAGGCAGATGAATTGTGTACTTATAGTTTATTTTAGAGTGAGCTGTAGAAGTTAGCTATAAACCAGTTTTGGCAAGTACAAGCTGTACTTTCACAATGGCCACACTGGCACAGCTTACCTAGTACTGGAAAGGCCAAGTGGCAAGCTTGCTCTGCTGTCACGAAATGAGATATTGGTCATCGTCTGTGAGTATGTACATGAACCTCTGCGTGATATTTGTTAATTGTCGCAGGAGACTTGCATGAGAGGTTTCCAATCAGCAGTTTGGAGCCAGGCCATACAGCTTAGTTTGCCAGTCTAAACCAACAGTTCACAAACAGGTTAGTTTGTGTAAGTTATCTGGCATCTGGACAAAAGGCAGACTGAGAGGAAACAGGAGCACTTTGTGAATGTCTCAAAAACAAGAAATGAAACTAATTTAATCAAGTACTATAGAAAATAGGTAGAATGACCTGCTCCAGTTTTAAGCCAGAGCAGTGTTATTGAACCATCTGTATGAATATGAATCCAGACTTACATAGTGTCAACTTGCTAGCCAGCTTTTGCAAAATCATTGTGTCATTTAAATAGTTAATTTGTTGGTATAAATAGTTAAGTTTTGGTATCAGGGCCCCAGGCAGTGATAAGACAGCTTGTGAAAAGGTAGCTTGGGCAGTTTGGGTGTTTGCCTCTTGGTAAAATATTTACAGGATATCTATGGTTATTGCAAGTGAGGTGGACTGCATATTGCCATGCATACTATGGTTAACGTAGGCTACTACAGGCAATTCCTCGATAAAATCATAGAATCATAGAATGGCCTGGGTTGAAAAGGACCTCAAAGATAATCTAGTTTCAACCCCCCTGCTGTGGGCCACAGGTTGTACCCTCCAACTGGCCAAGGGCACTGATCAATACCCAGAAATCTCTCTTCATCTCAGCTTGTACCTCTGGACAAGTCACAGAATAACCAGTATGTGGCTTCCTTCTCGTTTAGGCTTTTAACACCATTGTGCAAACCAGGAAAGAAGCAGCAAGAAAGGAGGTAAATAAAAGATGGGGTACAGGAACAATTCTAGTTTCTATCTCCTCTCCTTCTTTTCCCCTCCAAAGTTAAGAAAATAAATACCAGAATTTTTAATGGGGATGAAGAAACAGTGAGGGGTTACACCAGGACATAACTGTTAGCTGTGACTGAAAAGGGATGTCTTTTGCTGTTTCCTATTCATTGAACCTTTTAGGACCTGCAAAGGGGCCCATGGGAATTTGGTTTGTTTGCATTGGAAGTGACCAGCCAGGGTGTGAATTTTCTGTGGTTACTTTATTTAGCACTACGGAAGAGTTGCCAATTCTATTTGAGGCTCCGTCAGTGCTGCTAATGTTGCCACTTTGAGTAGGCTGAGTTTATCTCAACAGATAGTCCTCAGAGCCTGATAAATTTAAGTGCTGATGCTAGTGTTTGAGAAGTTGTACCAACAGTGCCAAGTGGAAAAAAGATCCAGATAAGTGGAACCATTAAAAACATGGTCTATTACTGCTGGCAATATTCTGTTTCCTCTTTCAGCCTTGCCTTTATTTAAACAACAGCACTGTTTACTGGAAATAGCAGATGGTGGAGTTTTTCATTATTTACTTTTTTGAGTTATTAATTCTTTACAACCAGTATTTCACAAACTGCGGAAGTGGTAGCAAAAGCCTATTTCATTCTTTAGTTTTAATTTTCTGACACTGGGTGTGTCAGCACCTGTGTGCGAAGCACTGGTCCCAGCCCACAGCAAGGGAAGGGAGCACCACACCGTCCCAGAGGACTCTCCAGACTGCTACCTGTTTTCACATAGCAAGTTTGCTACCCATACCCTGGGACACTGTTGGCATTCAACCACGGTACATGGCTCACTCCTGAACCATCACATCAGCTCTATTAGTTCTGCTACTTAACCCATATAAATCCTATTTAATATATGCTTCTTCAAGTATGCCATCCAGAGGGACCTGGACAGGCTTGAGAGGTGGGCCAATGCAAACCTCATGAAATTTAACAAGGCCAAGTGCAAGGTCCTGCACGTGGGTCGAAGGAATCCCAAGCACAAATACAGGCTGGGCGGAGAGTGGATAGAGAGCAGCTCTGAGGAGAAGGACTTGGGGGTATTGGTGGATGAGAAGCTCAACATGAGCCGGCAGTGTGCGCTTGCAGCCCAGAAAGCCAACTGTGTGCTGGGCTGCATCAAGAAAAGCATTAGCAGCAGGTCAAAGGAGGTGATTCTCCCCCTCTACTCTACTCTCGTGAGACCCCACCTGGAGTACTGTGTTCAGATGTGGGGCCCCCAACATAAAAAAGACATGGACCTGTTGGAGACAGTCCAGAGGAGAGCCGCAAAATTAATCAGAGGGCTAGAGCACCTCCCCTATGAGGACAGGCTGAAAGAGTTGGGGTTGTTCAGCCTGGAGAAGAGAAGGCTCCAAGGAGACTTAATAGCAGCCTTCCAGTACCTGAAAGGGGCTACAGGAGAGATGGGGAGACACTCTTTACCGGGGAGTGTAGCAACAGGATAAGGGGTAACAGTTTTAAGCTGAAAGAGGGCAGATTTAGATTGGATATTAGGAGGAAGCTTTTTCCTGTGGGGGTGGTGAGGCACTGGAACAGGTTGCCCAGAGAAGCTGTGGATGCCCCATCCCTGGAGGTGTTCAAGGCCAGGCTGGATGAGGCTTTGAGCAACCTGGGCTAGTGGGAGGTGTCCCTGCCCATGGCAGGTGGCTTGGGACTCAGTGGTCTTTAAGGTCCCTTCCAACTCAAGCTATTTTATGATTCTGTGATTCTATGATATGAAGGAAGGTGGGCATAGTGAAAATAAAATGAAGAAAAGGAAGGATTATTCAGGCATCAGTGCGATGGGCTTTTGCTGTGACATACACAGTGCATTGCTTGGTGTTGTAGGTATACCCCTATTCCAGCCATGATACCCCAGGAAACTTTCCTAACTTTGTTCTGCAAACCCCAGCTGCATGTTGTTGGCAGAGTCCTGGTTTTACTGTGGTAAATATCGCTTTACACAAAGTGCCCAGGGACACGATAGAGCAATAGTCACTACCAGAAAACAAGTAATTAATACCATGCACAAAATAGTAGTGAACTGCTATCCAAATAGAGTCCCACAAGTGAGGGAAGTGTTTCCCTGTTCCTCCAGTGCTGGCACAGTGCCACTTTTTCCTGCTCCTTCTCCTTCTGTAAAGCTCCCAAAGAGCCAGCCTGTTCCCTGATCCCTGTAAGCAGGAAAGCCCTTTCATCCTCTTGAAGGAAAGCTGGAGCTTGCTGATGGAGGAATATCCAATTTGGTCAGCAACTGATCGTTTGAAAGCAGCCCTTTTTTTGCTCTGGAAGTTAATTTAAAATAAGCTGCATTTTTGATACTGTAAGAAAGGTTGGCTAATTAGTCCTCAAAGGTTACAAACAATAAGAGAGAAGGGAAGCACCCTGTTGTGCTATGACAACTGTCAAAAACTTGTGTACACTTTAGCAATGTCAAGCATTTGCCCAGCCTAGGAAAGAGCAGGTAAACACAATGCTAATCCCTCTGGAGCTGTGAGAGACGTGGGCTGGCAGGACATACTGCTTTCGTCAAGAGATGCAAGAAGTCATTCAGGATTTGTTTCTCTCCTTGCAGTTTGTTTATTCAAGGTACCCACGCTCTGGCGGTTCATGCTTTACAAGGCTGCCCCACTTGCTCCTTGTCGTGCAGCTGTGCTGATTGAAGTACAAGGAAGCGTAGCACGAAGGAAGAGGGAAGTTACAAAAGGTCGGCTTTGCACTACAAAAGCACAGAACAAGCTGATAGCAAGGTGCCAGGGACCTGTAAGTCAGGGGCTGCAAGCTCTGTTCTCCCTTAGCCATCAAACCTATTTGGCTACAAATACGTGTTCCCAACTAGGTAAACTATGTGTTGAGGATGCATTTATAGCACGCAATAAAAGGCTTTGAGCCTTTGCAGTAGGTACATAACCATCTAGGACCACTGCTTACGGGACAAGGGTAACATAAGTGATTGGGTGCCTTAACGAGGATTTAACCAGGGCATCTTCATCCCTTTGGGATCCAGACTCCAAAGTCTGAGGTTATTATGATCCAAGACAAGCTCAAAATTATACTGGTTAGCTTGACTCAGAAATGCACCGGGGCTAGATTTTATTTTTATATCCTCCTAATAATACTGAAAAAAAATATTGTGTGTGTCTCTACCACAACCTGAGGCAGTACTACAGACTGTGCAGAACACAGGCTCAATTGCTGTCAGCCTCAGAAGCATAATTGTGAGTCTATGTGAACTGAAGGAAAAAAACCTGACTCTGAAACATGATTAAGCATAGAGGCGGACATTACCAGTGGTGCCTTTACATTGAATCAAGCCAGGCTGATACTATGGAAGAAAAAAGTCCAGAAGAGCTGAAATGGCAATGAGAGAGCGTGGTGACACTGGAGAGCTTCTTCCTCATTTATCCAGACCCCTCAACATCTGAAGAGCTAAGGTGCCTTGGAGTACATACATGAGTCTTGTCTCTCTATAAATTTAGTTTTCTTTTAACTGCCTTTCCGAACCTGTTCTCTAAACTCTTACTCAAAACTTTATTATAAAAAAATAAGGATTCATTTAGCAGAGTTTGCTGGATGTTAGTGTCAGGGAGGGCCTGCCAAGCCTTTTGGAGGAAATGCCACTATCACAAAGTGAAGTGACATAAAGCAGAGTGTGTGTGGGAGACCAGCCCCCTCTGCCCACCCTGCTGAATGGAACTGCCACACAGCCAGGGACGCAAGACAGCCAGCCACAGGGGAGCCGTCGCTAGAGATTAGTGGCCAGGACATCTCGATAAGGTACAGACAAAACCCAGGCTGCATTCCTGTGTCCTGCAATGTTTACAAATGTTTCCTGAGACAACAGAGAAAAAAATTAATTTGGGTCTGTTGATCTGAAGGAGGTGACACAGACACTGCTTCGTCCTCACAACCTGGGTGAAGATGCAAAATGATGCATGCGTGGAGCCAAGGAGAGTTGGACAACTTTGCACCTTCCGTATTGAAAATGTGTTCTCAGCTGAGGGGCAACCCAGAGAGGATAGTGAGGAATACTCTTCTCTATCTGAAACTAAGGGAGTTTTGAGGTGGCAGTGCAGGTATGCATCTCAATCCATGAAATTTCTTAAACTGAATTGAAGACATTGGTCAAAATCCAAAATCTACTTTTCATCCCTTGAATCCCATGTCCTGTCGCTTGTGTAGGAAAAAAGTATGGGTTTGCTGTCTTAAGAGGAGGACACCATGCAAAATTCAGAGGGCTCACAGACCAGAGGTAGATCAGTTGTTAGGCTGGCTGCTAACAAACTGCCAGCTCCGAGAGAAGGGATTGAGTGTTCATGCTGCAGCCAGTGGCTGCAGTGAGCCTTGCTCTCGATGCTACAGCCACCTCACACGGTGAGAGGTATATGACTCAAAAAAAAAAAAAAGGTTTCAAAATTGGTTTTGTTCTGATTTTTCTTAAAAATATACAAGTCACAACTGCAACTAGTAATTTTTTAACTTCTGAGGGCAAGAGCTATCCTTTTTCTATATTTCTGTAGTACATAGTGAGTAAGAGGGATCTTGGGCTACATCACCTCACCATTACTTCTACTACAGCTTGAATCCAGTGAACTTGGTGGAGCTTTTCTGGAATAAAATGTCCAGAACTCATAATCAGGCTGAACACCCTGAAAAAAACAGTGACATGTTCCTGATACGACAAGTAATCCAGTTTATATTTCACTGTTTACTTTATAAGCAGGGAGAGCTTTGCTCTTATCAGATTTTTCCCTACAGTTTTTAACAGCAAGATGAATGAATGGCACTTTGTGAATGTGACAACTGAGTTCAGTTTCATTGCTCTTTATAATTTTTCTCTGCTTTCTATCTGTTTAAGGAAAATCAAGGAATGTAATAATTACTTATCAGGGATTTGCTTTTTACACCACAAATGCAAATGCACAGGATGACAGCTGAGCCTTGCTCACATCGGTGCCTGCTTTTAAGGCTTCATGGAACCATTTTGTAAACATTTACTGGAATTTGAGTCATCTCGTCTGCCTCCTCACAGTCAGAAACCATTGAATGTTGAGGCAATGAGGGAGATACAGGAACCCTTTGGTTTATGGTGCTGTCCACAACGTTACAACCTTCATGAAAGTTCAGGCTAATTTACAAGATTTATAGAGTTTGGAGACCTTTTTTATCCAAGTTCCCTACCTGTCTGAAATAAATTAAAAAACAACCAAAAAAGCTTCCTAATAAAGCAGTCTAGATCTGAAGAGCAAATTAAGGTCAATTCCTGCAAAGAATTCAAGCATGAGCTACTTTTCTGTTTTGAGTAGTTTTACTTGTGTTAATAGCCACTGTTCCTCAGCTTATAAATTATTCATGTGCACAAGTCTCTACAAGACTTGAGCCTGCAGGTTACAAGCTTCTATTAAGCACTGGGTGGCTTAAAAATGTATTGGTAAAGAAGTTCAGAACAACTTTTAGTTGGTGTTAAAAAGAATAACAATAGCAGCAGTTAGTAGCAGCAGTTAATTATTTTGAATAAATATGGTTAAACAAATATTGTCTACATACGAGAATGTAGTAAATATTTTCAGTACATCTGCAGCATGTTGTATTGCATCTTGTGCTTTCGTTTTATGAAGGAGCATTTTAAGGAGTGTATGGCCACATTTATCCAAAGAAAAATACACAGACATTAAACAGTACCTGTCAGGCAATTTTTGACAGTAGAATGACAATTCAGATCCAAAATAGTGTTTGTTTTCTTTTTCTGTCTACCATTCTGTCTTGTGAGGGGGGTGTTTGTTCTGGTGATGTTTTTTACAGTGGTGGTAATTCCTGGTGGTTCCCATGACTATGGTGACTGAAGGCGAGCAGTGTCAGCCTCCAGGACCCCAGTCACTGCTCCCTGCAATCGGTGTTTACTTGTATCACTCGGGGTACTTGACAATACAGCATCTTCAACACACACAAGAAGTCTCACCTGTGAACAGGATCCTAGAAGGTCCCATCTCTACTTGATCCAAGGTTCCCATTAAAGTGGCAGAGGCAGTCTACAAGACCTGATGGCTTTTGTCTGTTCCCATAGCAGTCAGTCCACAGTCACCCCTGGTTTTCTCACCCTTCATCCTTCCCTTGGCTGAATGTAGTGGTGACTGGGGAAGCGGTTGCCATGCAGGAGAGCACATCACAGATTAAGAGGTCAGGCAGGGAAGGGAGAAAAATAGTGGCAGTGTGAAGAAGAGCGAGGACGGTACATGTAAGGGAAGAAGAGCTGAAGGCAGTGGTGGAAGTGGGGAGGAAGGTCCCAGCACTCATGGGAGGGCTGTGGGGCTCCGGCTGTCTGTGCATGGACATCCTGGAAGGAGGCTGAAACGGCATCTCCGCCATACCCAGGCTAAAACTGCTGCAAGAGCTACAGGTTTCAGCCATGAATTGGTGAGGTCCTGCATCAAGTCATTTTTCTTCCCCCTTGGCATGCGTTTGTTGGGTTTGTTTTAAATAACTGACATGGCAGTCTCATCACATATAAAACCTCTCCAGAAAAAGCTGAATGCGTGTATTTTTTTTTTTTTAGTCCATATACTGTATCTGTTATACATTGTGTGCCAAAAAAAATTTTAATCCTGATTAACAGGATGTGTTTTGGAATTGGAGTGAATGGAAGAGGTCAACTGCACTTAGCAATGGCAGGTTCCAGCAGATATAGTCCAGGCCTTTGCACTTGAAAGTTCGTGCTTTTAAGAGGCAGCCACACTCAGAATAGCACTGTGAAATTTCCAAAAAAGAAAAAAAACAAACAACCCCCAGCCCAAAGACAGGTTGTTCCTGTTTGCTCACTGGACTCGGGAGGATAAACTCACGTTCAAATGCCATTGCATGTAGAAATTAAACTCCTGGGTGAGAAGGCTGTAGTGTGGTGGAGGAGAAAGCAAGATGGAAATTGTTTCTCTGAAATGGGAGGCAGCAAAAATGTGCAGACGGGTGTCCCAGGGCCAGGGTGAGGAGACACTTTGCGGCATGTGGGTGGCTGCCAGCAGCTTGGTGCTCTCGCTGCAGCTCACCCCACACACAGGTTTGTGCCCCACACAGCGAAGGGCAGCAGCTCTTCCCCTTCACCCTCAGCACCATGACTCTCCTGTGGCTGCTGGGCTGCAGCAAGGACCACAGTGCACATCGGGGGACACTACTGGCAGGGGCAAGCCTGGTCCCACAGCAGGGCAGGGCACAGCGTATACGTGGTAATAGGGGCAGTGGCTTGGGCACACACTTAGCTAATTAACACCCCCCACACACTTAAAGTGCAGTCAGTATTACTGTGTAAGTGTGGCAGGAGGTTTAATCCAAGCCAGCACTTCAATAATCTTGTTTTAACCCTGGGTCCTTGCTCTGAGTCAGGGTTAGGGAAGCGCTGCACACACCAGCTGCACACACCCCTGCCTTGCTGGCCCCAACCAAGGGACTTCTGCTATTTTCCTCCATATTTTCTGCTGAAGCGTTTAGTTTCACTCCTTGTATCTGTCCTCTTTGTCTCAGTAAACACAGTAACTATATCCTATTCTACACATCTAATGCTGCAAGTTGCTATTTGTCTCCTGCTGGCCGGCACTCTTTCCGTGTCAGATCGGTTGTTGTTCACCTGGCAGTGCCTGAAAGCTGCCTCTGCCCCTGTGACTTGCTCCATTAAATGGTTGTCCCTAGAGGGTAAGGACAAGCTTTAATGACATTTGGATGCCTTCTGCTGTGAGTAGCAGATAAGACATTGGTATATCTGACAAATGATCAGGAAGGGTAGAACATTTTTCCCGGCACATGCAGAGCAATCTGTATGTGCTGGATCTCATCAGCAACATAAAGTAATGAACTGGGTTGTCCTACCTGTTTATCACCAGCCTTTAAAATTCAGGCTGGTGATGATGTCTGTGAAGGGGATCAGAGCACTGAGCAGATTGTCATCAAATGCTAAGCATTGTTTTCCAGTATCTGTTTTTAATTTGCAGACTGGGCACCAATCTACTCTTCACCTTCGCCTGATGCTTTGCTGACCCCTCTCCTCTTCCCTTTGAAGTTAGACAGATGTGCAGGAATGACAGGATGTGTGAGCACATGGGTCATTGGGATGCTGTTTGGGAGACTGGCTCCACCACAGGTATTTTTGTGGTAGTGAGTAAATCACTTGGCTTGTTTCCCCCAGCCCTTCCCCATTTAAACAGTGGTGTATGTCTGCTAAGTGGCAGATTACAGCAGACAGCCCTTCTAGCCCCTGTGAGATACAAGGTGTATCAGTCCAAGTGAAGTATGACGTTAGTCCGGCTTTAGGGCTTTTTGTCTAGTTCTTTGATAACTTTACATGACATAGCACTGACCCATATAAATGTACCCTTTTACCAGTGGTTTTAACCTTTCTTACTTTCGGACACCTGAAACATTTCAGGAAAAGCACAGGCAGCTTCACAAATGTCCCAAATGTCCTAGTTTTTGTGTAGGTGAATGTCCTTTCCTGAGCCACCCCCTACAGTTTGTATACAGGTCAAAGCCTCCTGCAGTAAGAACATTATAACAAGGAATGTCTCTCTTTTTTTTGCAGTGAGCAAACTGCATGCGGTGTTGTGACTGTGAATGGCTTAGCCCAGGCAGCGAGAGCAAGGCAAATGCAGTAGCAGGGACTCAGGGTAATGATAGTCATCTGGGGACCCCATGGAGAGCCTGCACAGCCAGCCCAGCCACCTCCTCACTGGTGTGCCCACACCAAGCAGAGGAAATATAGCTCAGGGCCATACACACATACTGCTGCCGCACAAGTATAGACATAGGCATAATGTGCTTGTGTACTTTGCACAGCTGGCCCGGAGCTTGCCGAGACACTAAGATGTATCATTATGTGGATATTGGATTATGCTATCCATCTTTCTCTTTCCTTTTTGGAAACATATTTTCACTCATGGGCAGTTTGAAGACTGATTTTTTTTTCTTTATATCTTCTGCAGGATCTTTCTGTTGATAGGTCTGTTGCTTCTAGCTTCAGCGACATTCAAAGTTGTGCAAGTGCTTTGCAGACAGGCAAGATGAGTCTCTGCTTGAATGAGATTGTAATCTTTGAAGGCAACAGCAAACACTGAGCATGTGGATAACTCCTGAGAGCAGGTCTGAGAAAAGCCTGTCAAAACCCAACATTGTCATTAGGAGATAAGTGTTAAAATTCCAAATATTTCAAAACTAATTATGTTCTCTGATTTCTCTTAAATTGCCATTAATTGTGGTTATTATTCTTTGTGCTTTCTTGTGAAGATGTCACAGTATTTTTTAATGTGTTTACCATTGATTTAGCAGAGCTGAGATTTTAGCATGTAAACATTTAGGAGCTATTTTGATAACAGTATGTCAAAATATTGGATGAAAAACAATTAAGGAGCTCAACACTCACAAAACAAGAAAAATCTTATTACTGTGTTGCAAAGAGTTTTGTTTGATGAAAAAGTCATTCTTGCCAAAATCCTTTATTGAGAAAAAGCCATCTGGCCTGTGCAGCTCATTCATCTCAGAGAGATGGTGTCCTTCAACCTGCACAATGCAGAGCCTTGCCCAAGGTTTGAAGGACAGTTTCCATGCCATGAATGAACTGCTACCAGGCAGCTGCTTGACTGTGGCTCAGCATTGGTGAGGCAGTTCTACCCCGACCTGAGACAGAGAGACCTTTCCTACTATACCCAAGTCCTGACTCTTTTTCTCTGCTTTGCAGTCTGTGACACAGAGCTTAGTTTATTCATGTACATAATTTTATTTCCATCAGGGCTTTTACTGAGCAGCAATACATTTCTTCACTGTGATTTAAAGTTCTGCCCTCACCTCAAATAAAAACAGGTTTGGAAACTTGTTCCCAAGGTTGTGAGGCAGCTTGGGCACTTTACACAATGCTTGACCTGCATCTCCTCAGCACGTCATCTTGTGTCCCCATGCCATCATTATTATACTGTGGGAGGATTTTTTTCCAGCTAAAAATACATGAACAATATGAGGGTTTTGTCAACTACACTTTTTTTTTCCTGTGGTAAGAGGGTGGCGGCTAGTTTTGCAAAACCTGCGGTGCGGTATGCAGGCGTGTGGAGGTATTTGTGGGTGCAAAGCCCGGGCACAGGTTGGAGCATGGAGCAGAGGGAGCCAGCCTGATGCAATCACACCCATCCTGTCTGCCAGGAACCGGCCTTTGCACGTGGCCTCTCCCAAACCTTGCCCAAGCAGGATTTGGGAAAGTTTTAGCTGACATACACCAAAACTCTGCCTGGAAGCATGTTAACAGTTAAACAGCCTGGGTAATTGGTGGGCCAGTGCTCAAACCTGCCTCCTGGTCCTGCTTGAGTGGGTGGTGTGGATACTGCAATGGGATGGGGCTGCCTGTAACACCAGGTGTTGGCAGGAGTAAAGAAACTGTGAAACATCTTTCAGTAGTTATTTATTGGGTTCTATTCTAATTGCATTTTGGTTTGATGCTTCAGTGTTATCCATTGGATTTGATGTTTGTCTTTTTAAATTGCCAATTTTCTTTATTCTGAGCCTCCCTGAATGCTCCATTTCTCCCAAGCACCGTGAGCCTGCAGGCAGCCTCTCCACTTTGCTCTCTCTCTTATCTTTAAGAAGATTACCAGCTGGCCAATGATTTTACTTTTTTATTTCTCTCTAGATGTTTTTTTCTGCTACTCTTCAGACACTAGGAAAGTGCTGCAGGGTAAGCCTGCTACCCTGGCTTTGTATTGCATTGGAAAATAAATGGAGGATGTGAAAAGAGATCCTGACAGAGGAAAGTGGACATGGCTCTAAGAAGCCCTGTGCCTTTTGTTCCTTTTCCCTGGCCCGCTGTGAGCAGGGTGCTCTTTCTACAGGGCACTTTCTTTGACCATGCCAGCTCCATGCAAACAGAACTGCTGGCTGTCCAGCTCTGCTGTACGGTGCTGTCATTCTGATGGATTTATATTAGCTGATACTCTGACGTATTGCCCGAGGCAGAGTATAACCAGGCAGCATTTCTCATGCACCATTTAGATGATTTAAACATTTAGGAGTTTACATTAGCCTTCTCCTTTTGATGAATTCCTCATCTGCATTCAGAAAAAGAGGCTCTTAGGCAACTTAGGACAGAACCATTATTTACCTACCCTTTATTTCTCAACACTTTGCTCTTACCCAAAAGCACACTGATGCTTCCTGCAGCATGAACAGCCCTGAGTGATGCCCCGGTGAGCTGAGTGACCATGCTGCAAGGAGGGATAGGGCTTTGAAGGGTGAACGGGCGTAATCTTAGGAGGATAATGTGGTGTTTGGTGGCACTTAGTTGTAATGCAACAGAGCAAAGAAGGCTTTTTTAAACAAATGATCAAATAAATATTACATTATTAGAAGACCCTTAATCAATGCACTTCTTGTTGTCATTGTTGTGATCACTATGATCACCATAATCCTTAAAAGGTTTTCAATTTCTGTTCAGAAACACCTGCCCCCTCTCACGGCATTGAAAGGTAATTTTCCCTTTAACACAGATACCGCAGTTTCCCGGACCAGTGACAATCTAACGCTGTATCTACATCTAGTGGTTTTCCCACAGCATTGCCACTGGCTCCGGGGCAGCTCTGCCCAGGAAGGCAGGATGCCCAGAGCGCGCCTGCCCGGAGCACCAGCCTTTCCCCAGCCCATCGCTCATCATCCAGCTCTGATAAATCTGCAGCTATTCACATATACAAACCCCAACCCAAATACGTGTGGACGTCTCTGTGCAGAATAATACTGCGTGAATTCTCGTGTATTTGTGCTGTTATAGTAGTGACTTACATCTGGTTTTCTTACATATATCAGTATCAATATAGTCATTAACTCTGTATCGCCTTTGTAGTGCAGTTAATATTCTCAGTGCCTTCATATGTGTACAGCAAGTATAGCTGAAAGGGAGAGAAGACAGGAGGAGACAGAGTCAGTGCAGCTCAGCTTAATTCTTCATTTTTCTTTTCCAGAGAGCACCATCAGTAAACACAATTAGGATATCTGGGTCCTACCCCCCATCTCTACCCTGCCTCCAGATACATCACTCCGGACACTTCTTGTTCTCCTTCCCACCTCTTTTTTTCCACCGTATCCCAGTGCAGTCTGACTACCTATTCCGTGACTCTTTGGGGCTGGTATCACCCCTTTCTGTATGCTTGTGTCACACCAGACACCTGTAGGGCCTCAAACACAGGTGCAGTTTGGATAGTTGTTTCTCAAGGCGAATGCACTACACAGCTATAGGTGCCACTCTGGCAGTATTACATGCCTATGTGAGGGGGCACAAACCCCCTTGTCCCAGCAAGGCTATCTCCATCATCACACTGCAGTGACTTTATTCTTCTGTAGCCCCTTCCTCACTCCCTGTGCTCCCTGCTTGACCCTTCTGCTTTCCACATCAGCCAGATGCACACATCTGGCTTCACTCCATCTCTCTCCATAGCTCAGGAGAGGACCCACATCCTTGCCCCCCCTCACCACTGCCAGGGAGGTGTGGTGCTGCAGCCCTGGAGCAGCTCATCTTCCAGCACTGCAAATCGGAGCAGGAGATGAGCTGCAGGTCCCAGAGCATTGCAAGTGCCCTCTCTGAGATGTCCATTGGCATGCCTGTCTGCCTGTCAGAGCTGCAGTAGACGTCTTTGCCTTTTTGGATGGCAGCATGAGCTCTGCAGTATGTCAAAAAGCCCCTCTTTCCCAAGAGTTTCTTTAGCAAGGGGGGACAGGCTTTACTAGAAGCGAAGCTGAAGGAATGCCAGATGGGCAGCAAAATGCAAATGCCAGGCTGAGTAATTTTTATATCATTAACAAATCCACACATTTGAACAGCAGGAGCCAGACCCTCAAAATCATGAAGCTGGCACAACCCTGGGATGTATTTTTAAAGCCATTTGTGCCTTTCTCTTTTGTCCCTGTGCACGTTCAGAAGAGGTTTTCAAGGTTTTTACTGCAGCCACCAGCCTGGACTTGGCTGTTTAATTCAGCTTGCACTTAAGCTGTACATGCCTAACGAGGCAATTCTCCTCTAAAGATAAAACCCAAATTCCCTATACAGGTGATAGAGAAAGAGGCTGGGGCTTTTGCATGCCTCTGGAGTTGGTCCCATAAAAGATATTACCCCTCTCCACAAATCTCATGTTTCTTCAGGCTAGGAAGACAGGCACACAAAATCTCACTGCAGAAGTCTAAATAGCTCCTTCTCTGCACTGACTGTACAGAAAATCCATGTGCTGCCTTTAGAGGAAATATTTTTTTTCTATATTCATCTGTTGGAATTGGGCTAGTAAGGAAATACTCAAAGATTCAGCATAAACCTGCAGAGTAAAAGTAACTAGTAGATTCAGCAGCTGCAGATAAAAAAGTCAAGTATTAAAGATGTCCAGAAAATCTAAGTTACATTCCACGTTTTTTTTTAGAATTTAAGTAATATGTGTTCTGGAATATTTAGTCAATATTTTGTTAATGTCAGAATTATATGACGTGAAGTAGAGTGTAAAAGACACCTAAATATGATACAAAATTAAAAATTAAATCTAAGTGATGAAGTAAAAGAAAACAAACCCCGGTATCTGAAAAGAAAAAAAATGGGTTTGTTAAGTCTTCTTTTCCCAAGAAAAATTTCTCCAAGTTAACTGGGACCCACAAAACTTTCTCCTTGGACACAAGGTCACTTTACAATGGAAAATTGTTTTATTAAAAAGAAGACCAAGCGTAATTGGTACCAATAAATATAAAAGCCTACAGCCATTACAAGGCACAAACAGAAGAGAGTCATGAAATACAAAATAGCTTCAATAAAAAGGAGCATTGAAAGAACTGCGTTTATCTTCATCAAGGTCTCCCTTTTCTCCTTACAATTCCTGTAGGGCAGATGTGGAGTGGATGCATTCAGACAACAGGGAAATTTATTAAGATGATCCTTAACCAAATCTAATGAGAACTATAGTCTGGTTTGTTCAGTACAGACAAAACAATGAATTTATCAACAGCAGATTTGAGTGTGAAGAATCACAAAAGTTTTCCAAAAAAGGACTCCCTTTCCAGTTCATCTTCTAAGAGATCAAAAGAGCCCTCAGCAAACAATGAAACAAGTAAGTGAGTATTCAAAATAAATATGTCAGCCCCTGATCAAAGGGGAGAAAAAAAACCATATCTTTTTTAAGGAGCTTCTCCCCCTTCCCCTACTCATCCCTGCTCCAAACACGTGTGTTGAGCTGTAAATTTATGACTGCACTCTTTTATGCACGTATCATGTTTGTCTGGAGATGAAAGAGTTTTGAGGAAGTTCTTTGTCAATCAGTACTATTAATGACATCGTCATAAATCTCACTGTCACAGTATTTACTGAGTAAATAGGTACTCATGGTGTGACCTAAAGGAATATTTTCCCAGTGAGGATACTGGTTCGGAAAAAATTGACTCATCTTTTTTTTTTCCGTTATACCTCAAAGTCACACCTAGGGTTGGGCACTCATTCAAAGATGAGCTCAAACAATCCCTATCTTACATGATCAGTAGCACACAGATTTCCTAGATGTATCACTTAGCCTGAAGTCCAACAGGTTGTGCAAAATGGATATATTCACTGATCGGACTAGAAAGAAAATAAATTTGTATATTTTTCCTATAATTTCTCTCTAAACAAAAAATTGTTATGGTTATCTGTGCTTCCAAGTAACTCCCAGGTTTTCCTGAAACAGACCAGCTTCAGCCATTAATTTTCCCCTTCTTTATCAGTATTATCGGTAACTTGCCTCAGTTTCCTCTGCCCTGTTTTAGTGAGCTTCAGCAAGAAGCTGTCCAGCAACAGAAGTTATGTCTTTCTTTTTTGGAAAGTGTTTAGTGCATTTAGAGTGCTACCAGTAGTAGATAGATATTACCTCTGAGAAGAATCCATGGCTGCTCAGGGCTCATTTTATCCCTGGATCTTATAGAGGCAACACCATGACCCTGCTATTGCCTTAACAATGTTAGATATATAACTGAGGGCCAGATTCAATAAAATCTGTCTTTGTCCTGAAATCAATTTTTTAGATCTTTTGTGACCTTGCATGGGGCCAAAATGATTGTTTTTATTGAATTGAAATATACCATGTTCTCTGAAAATAATTAAGGTATTACGCAACATTAGTCGTTACTCAAAAACTGCCACAGGACATTTTACAATGCAACGTAATGAAATTACATAATAGAGTAAGTGGTTTTGCTACTTTTTATGTTATCCTATGTGTGAATAAGTGACAGATACAGGCAAACAAATTAATATCATTTATTCAACAAAGCCTGATCTGTAGTTCTTTTCTATGCCTGTGTTATCTGTGTAATTTTTGTTTGTTTGGTTTTTGTTTTTTAATTCTAGGGCTGAATGTTAGAGAAGTCTTCATGTTGCAGATAGACTCTATCCGGGCTAAGCTGTGTGTGTGCTTGATGGCCTGTCATCACTTCAGAGAGATACAGAGGTACAACTTTAAAATAGACTGTGGTACCAGTTTTAAAGTAGAAAAATACCTTATAAAGTACTCTGTTTTGACAGAGAGACTAAAAAAAGTGTATTTTACCATTTCTTATTAAATATAAAAACAGTGTTCACAATAAACAGTTATTTGGTTGTTCTTCAATTAGAAATATATTAATATCAAATTCTACTAATTTCAGTTTGCTGGAAAATTGCTTGTAGGATTGGATTGTGATGTTGACATTGACAGAAGGTAAGATCTCAAAGCATAATGCTATGAGAAGCCTCAGAATGGGGGAGGAAAGGGGTACTACTTCAAAAAGACGATTGGTGAAGAAACGACAAATCTGAAGTTGTTTCCATGTCTTTTGGAAACAAGCTTTTCTTTTGTTTTGTGTTCTTCTGAATGATTTTCAGGCTTCCCTTTGTTCCCCTTCCAGAAAGGCAGAGTAGCTGCTCTCTCATCCCTCTGCAAGGAACGGGGGTGCCTGAAGGCATTTAGCATTTTGGGTCTTCTCTGCCTCACCTGTCTCCCTTCACTCCTGTTTTTCCCTGCTCAGGTTGAGTTCTGTTCCCTTCATGTCTTGTGTGGTCCCACTGCCATCAGCTCACAAGGAGGTGTTACAGAAAACGTGGCTGGAGTGCACCTCTTCCAGAGGAAATAATGTTGTCTCAGTTTAAAACCAAGGGGAGAGAGGGGCCTCGGTGAACTCCCAGTGGCCATCCCACTTTTGGACCTTCAGGAGGGGGGCTGCTGCAATGTGATGCAAAGTGATACAGTGAGATATGGCACGTACCTGGCTAACAGGGATTGATGACAACACTGAAATTAGTATAGTCTATTTGGAGGCCAGTGGCTAGTGGCGCGCCCCATGGATCAATACTGGATCTAGTCCTGTTTCCTATCTTCATTAATGAATCTGAGATTCTGTGAAACATTAGGGTATTATTAGGTTAAACTGCACATAACCGATCCATGGAGGCATGTGCTGTGCATAAGATGTGTGCACTCGTATCAGGCACGTATCAGACCATGGTCTCAGGTTCAGCGTGATGCCACACTGGGCAGGAGACAAGTGAAGACTGATTCCTGTACAGCTCTGTGCAGGCTGTACAGTATTTGCCAGACAATATTTCTAAAATTTTCTTGTGGAAGTTTATTAAATCAGCAAATCTCCTCATTGCTTTATTTTGTCCTTCTATTTACACAGTGATTGTGGAACTGTTAATAAAGTTTGACCCATTATTCATGTTTCAGCTGCAGGAGGGACAGGTAGCCCTCTTAGCCACATTGCTTGTTTTTGATCTCCATCAAAGCAAGCAAGAAAAAAAAGAAATCACTGTGTCCTGAGGTATGGATATCTCAAGACTTATTTTCTAGTTGCCTGGGATGTCTGTAGTTATGGAATACTTAACCACAGCCTTCTGCTAGAAAAAAACAAGAGGAAGTTTGTTGCCTATCAACAATCTAGTTTCCTCTTTCTGTCTCCCCACATGCTAGACTGGAAGAGATTTCCCAACCTGAATTTCTAAAGTGTGTTGAGAGCTGGTCTATGATACACTGTTTATAAAATAAAATCCAATATTTTTTTTACCATAAAAATTATGACTTTTTTATTATTATTTTCAAAAGAGTGTATTGACAGAAGTTATTGTGCTGTCCAGTGACACATGAACCTAAAAACCTGCCTTAAGGGCCAAGTTCGCAATTCTTCATCTAACAGAAATGTAGTTGAGGTCAAAAAGAGTTTTTGTGGTTTAGGGGTACATGCTGTAGCCCTGGAGCAAAGCAGTAAACATTTATATTTATTATACTAACAATGTGTGAAAGTAAATATTATTTGTGAAAAAAATCAGCTCACAAACTCTAACGGTTAATTGGGACTATTTTGGAGCTAAAGTTCTATACAGTTAAAGTGGTTTTGCAACAAAGTAGATAGTACTGACCTCAGGCATTTATTTTTATTGCAAAGCTACCTAACCCAGTAAATCTCCTAAAAATTATAAGGAAACAGAACTCTGGAAAGAGTATATTTGTATTTCAATGGACAAAACCATGAAAATGATTACACTGCCACATACAATAAAATAGTATATTTATATAAAAGTTCAAATTATTCTTTCACTGTTCAGCTCCAAAAATCCCACTATTGCATTTAAGACTTTCTATGGACATCATGACTTGATTTAAACATTTCAGATTTAAATTATGCTCTGTCCAAGGTAAAGCTAAAAATAGACGTTGCGTATGTTTTGTCTCACAAAGGCAAGCAACAAATAGAAGAACAAAAGGTTATTGAGTAAATATAGATTTTGGATGGAGGGAGTGGGTATAAAGGTTCCAGATTTTTGTAAGTGCTTTTATGACAGACTGACACAAATATTAAGACAGTTTGACCTAATGTGTATCCAAACACCAACAAAAAGTGATTTATGGCTTATTTAAACTTATGGTACTGAAGTGGAAGACATTAATCTCATTCCACGGATGCTTAGAATAAATCAAAACTGACTTGTGGATAGGACATTAAACTTATTTTGTATAAACCTGAAGTTAAAAAAAAAAGTACCTGTGTTTTCTCAGACTACTCTCACTCGCAAAATTTTAGCCAGCAGGAATGGCAACATAAAGTGAAGGTCTTTTTCTACATAGCAAACGTGAACAGCTGCTTGGTTTGAAATGTTTTCCTAAATATGAATAATTGCTCTGGATCAGGGGGTCAAAGTGTGAAATAATCATCAGCATAGCAGAGCCAAACTTTTGGAGGTGAATTATCCAAAACCCATTTGAACACATTTACAGAAGATCTGATATCCCTTTTGTAGCAACAGGGAGCAGGGTGAAACCAAGGGGAAAGAGCAGATTTTAGCAGAAAAAGAATGAAACTGTGCTTGCTAGAACTCAGTTCAGACTGTAATTCCCTATAATTTACTTTTCTCAGATGTTGAAGACATGCCTTGTCAAAACAAAGGGAAATTGTTGATGGCACTTCATGTGTTCCACAAATGACAGTGTGTAACAATCAGAATAGTAAAAAAATCAAATTTTTGTATCGAATTTTGATCTGCCTTTGTTGAGGTTTCTAAAGTGATCAGGACTTCATTGATATCAGAACTTCACCTGAAGTAAGTTATCTTTACGTGTGACTGCCATATGTTTTGGGGTTAAAAATAGGACCCCGAAGTTACATGTTACCAGGGATATAAACAAAATGTATGCAGGCTTTTCTGTCTATGGAAGTTGATGCTCTTTCTAAAATCTGACCTTTAGGTCACAAATTTTAGGGAATTCACTAATCATTGCCATCTCACTGATCTTTGCCATCTTTATTTTTGCAATGTCCAGTTGACAATATTCAAGTTTTCAGTTATTTTAATTATTTTAATTAGTTTCATGAGGACACAGTCAAACTTAAAAATAGCAAAGCCCAATGATTCTATTTGCACATCCACAAACAGCACACACTTGAAAGCACAGGATCTGGTCCTTAATGGGAATGGTTTGAAAAATGCTACAAAACTAAATGTCAGCATTGGCTTTAGTTCACTGAGACTGCACTTCCATTCTGCTTCTTTCTCAGTTTCTTTCACCTTGGTAATGGATAATGCTCAAGAAAAAGTATTGGCTAGGAAAAAGGAGGGGTTTTATTTTAATTTTACTCTTTTTGGGGACATGACAATTATATTTCACTCAGTTTAGAAAAAAAAATCATAAGGTGTCTTATCTCTCTTGGTAAATATAATCCTGCTGAATTACAGCCTCTCATAGAATTTGTGCCTCTGTTTAGCATCCATAGACTTACAGGTGTTGTCCTCTGCCCAATTTCAATGTTCAGTAAGGCAGAGAAGGCATCTTGGTTTTAATCCAGCATAAATCCCTGGTTAGTTTTATGAGGCTGTCACAGACAAGACACAAGGGGTGGATATAACTCCAGCATGTGCCAGGACTCGGGGATGAGCAGAGCCTCAGGGTAGGCTTGGAGCTGCTGTGAAGACTTTGGGATTGCTTTTTCTATTTGTGTTTGCAAACTCTTGGTTTTGCTTTGACTCAGGCTCAAACATTTGATTTGTACCTGGCTTTGAGTTAATAAATATTTGAAACCGGACTATTGAAGGAAAAGAAAAAACAAAACTGAATTTCTCCTTTCCACCCTCTGGGTATGACAAGGATGGACCCTTATCAGGAAACCAAACGGGGTCTCTTTCAGCTGGGCGATGATCAAATCTCTCTTTCAGACCTTATCTCTCTTTGCTTTGCTACAGCAACAGGGTTTTGCCTTTCTGCAATGAGGCCGGTGGGTGAAAGAGGGCCCTACCTTAGTGCCAGGATTTCCCCAAATGCAGGAAGTGATCTGGGAGGACTGGGGGGTGATTTCAGCACCCTGCTTGTCTCTTATGAAGAAGCTGGAGGCAGAAAGAACAGAGGGAGACACTTTGTTGTTTGGCAAGCACAGGGTCTCTTTGGTGGCTGGCTACTTTACTAGTTGTTGTGTTTGAGGTTTTTTTAAAAACTTTTTTCTAAAATGTCAGGTCTTGATGCAATTTGGCAATGGGGTATGGAGGAACAAGCCACTGCTCTGTGATGGTAGAGGGCACCAAATCCTAGTGTAGTCAGAGAGGTACTTGCACTGGTGCACAAATGGGAATACTCTGTGCAGGGCCACAAATTTTGCTGGCTCCAAAATGGAGATGTTGAGGAAATGTCCCATCTTCCTGCAGGGACAGGGAAATAATATGTTTAAGGTGACAAAATCTTTTAGCCTCTGTTTTCATGCAGTTTAAATACAGAAGAGATTATTGTATAATTCAATGTGAGAATTATTTACTATGACCCATTTAATTGCATGCAAATACATATATATGTTGAGCTCTATGACTATTTAAGCAAATGTATTTCCATTCTCATAGCCTCCAAGAAATAAGTAATTACATAAGAAATAAATAAGAAAAAGGAAGGTAGCCCCCATGTCTGTTTGCAGCCCCTGCACTGTCAGGGAGCTGATCACAATGTTCAGATGGTGAGAGGACCAGAGCTTGTGGATCCCTGAACCAAGCTGCAGGGGCAAAAAAACCCCAAATCTCCGGGGTCAGAAATTCCTGCTGGAGTCAGACACTGGCAAAAAAAATAGATGTTGGTATGGGAATCCAAATTGCTTTTCCTGCTCAGAATGCTCAGGAGGATGCATTATCTTAATGAAGGCTTCATGTCTTGTGAACATGGCAAGAACAAAGCTGGGCCTTCTTGGCTGCACTCATCCATGGGGAAGAAGATGGCTTGTGGTCCTCTACAAACTCCTCAGAGGCTTACCATCCCTCCAGCCAAAGAGTTAAAGTGTTTAATGACCTTCTCAGCTAGGAACATTGGGGACGAATTTGTTTAATTTCAGTTGCCAAAAAATAATTTTACTATGCCTCTGCATGTCATATCAAAAAGACCCTTTCCCCAGAATCAGATATTTTCTTCCTATGCCCCCACCTGTTAAGTCACATTTCAGCTTTTCTTCCTGATAAAGGTAGTATGTTTTCTTCCTCATCAGTTTTTTCAGCCCCTGAATAATTTTGAAGGTTTCATTTGAACTCCTTCCATTATATCCATATAGAAATCAAACCAGTAAGAAACATTCTAGGAATAGCTTTATTGTGTGTGAGGCAAGATTGCTTCTTGCCTTGATCAGTTATCTCAGATGACATCCAATCATTCTCTGAAACAATACTTTCTAAAACAATCTTCCAAACTGTAGATACTCCTGATATTTCCTTACGTATAACTGAATTGAAATGCGTTTTTTGGAACTTGAAATATTTGACTCTAGAATTTTAACTCCTATATAACAGAAATTTATTTTTATTATTTACTACCTTGTCAATTTTTGTGTCATTTGCAAACACACCAGCAATGATTTTATATCATCTCAGTCATATAAACAGCTTTAGACCAAGAATTGATACCCTGTTAGGAGGTGTCTGCCTAATGGATACCTCTCCATCAACAATTTATTTTCTGAGATCTGTCACATGCTTTTTGTTTATGTCATGTGTTATGTTAGTTCCACAAATGATGCAAGCGTTTTGGATAAAATACTATGCTGTAGAAATAAAATGGTAAAAATTAGTTGTCTTGAAGTACTAAGTTGTAGTAGTAAAATTATATTGTAAAAATTATTTGCCTTCTCTTTAACAACCTGCTGCACCAAAAAGATAAGATCCTTTCACTGGATTTGCCTTCTGTAAAGCCATGCTGGCTGTCCTGAATTGGATTTTCTGTTTAATTATTTGTTGATCGCATCCTAAGTAACTAATTCCATGGTTTGACATGTAGTGGCAGTCCTCCATTCTTTTGGAATATCTCCAGTTTTCCAAATTTCCTCAAATCTGACTTCAGTGCTGCAGACATCCCCTTCAGTACAGAAGATGTTGGGAGAAGAAAAAGGGTCTACTGATTTCCAGAACCTTTCAAAATTCAACTGGACAAGGTCCTGAGCAATCTGATTTAACTTTGAAGTTAAGCCCTGCCTTGAGCAGGAGATGGGACCATATGACCTCCAGAGGTCCATTCCAACCTAAATTTTTCTATAAATCAGTTTTCCATTTTATATCCCAAATATAGGAGATTTCCCCTGAGGGAGGGGGGAAAAGGAAATAATCATACACCTAAAGGTGATGTCATATTGCATAGTTACTCAGATAACCTTAAATACAGAATCTATTAATTTTTGAGTGATTAACCTGACATCTTGAGCATTTTCATGTATTTTTTGCACAAGATAATTCTTGACTGTTCTGAACGACCAATGAGAACTAATGTGTTGGTATGGAAGATTTGAGTGGCAAAAGAAAATCAGACAATGCTGACATTAGTAAAACCTTTCATTGTTTCATTGGTTGCTTGAGCTGAAAAGGTTTCTAAGAATTTTTTGGTCAAAATTTGTAAATAATTGAATATCGTTATACTTGACAGATAGGGATGCAATGGACTTAACAGTGCTCCTTTGTCAGAAAGGAAATGTGGAATAAACTGAGGGCAGCTTGAATTAGCCTCTGAGTTGGAGGAACACATACGTAGTAGAAAATTAAACCAAATGGGGCAGCAAAACACAGCACAGCTTATGGCGGAACTCCAGTGCTACAGGAATACAGTAACCCTGTTGTACTGAAGCAGAGAGTGTTGTGGTGATCTTGCCTTAGCTCCTTAGCTCCATTTCCCCTTGAGAACTAATTCAGAATTTCAATTTTGTATTAAGTGCAATGAATCAGTTTTTCTGCAGCTATATCTGAGAGAAGTATTGCGCCTTTTATTTTTAGATGCATTAAAATCAATTTATTGTGATTAGTGCTTCTCATTTTCTGATCTTCCTGCTTTCTCAGCTAACGGCAATTAGTTTGCTAAGAATACCCAAATGCTAGAGAGCAAAGTGCATAAAGCTCTGATGTAGAGTCAAATTCTGCTTTCATTCATCTCACAGCCTTTTTTATCCAGATTTCAGGACTCTGACTACAGTCATGCGCCTGTTTGACTCAAACTGCAGGATCTGACACAGCATCAACCTCTGCACTACAGTGTGTTGAAGAAAAAGTGGCTGAGTGGGATTTTACATGCTCAATCTTCCACCCACCAGCGTGTCTTGCAGAAGAAATCTCCCCTACCCTTCCCCATGGAGCTGTTTCAGGGGGAGCAATTTCATTTGGTGCATATTGAAATCCTTGATTTACTCTTCTAAGTTAGCTCATGTTTAGCATCACTCTATTTAAAGGAACTGCTACTGACAGATTAATTGAGTCCTTCCTGTGCCCCATGAAATGATCTACCAGAGGGCCTGCAGGTGATGGCACTGAATGAGCCCCTTAGGCTCCTACAGCTGATGCTGCACTGGTGGACATGTGGATCTCAGCTCAGTCAATGTGCTGTGAGATGGTACAGAGGTCTGTAATCATGCAGTGAGTTATCAAAATAGGGATTTTTTTCCTTAAAATGTGTTGGGGGCAGGTTAGTGTCTGAGATTATCCTAATCGCAGAACCCCTTTGCCCACTTTGTCTCATTAGCTGGTGTATTGTCTGAGTCATTATGCAGTTTTCAAGGCAAGAACAGCGTGCGAGACTGAGCTTTTCCCTGTTTTATACACACAGAAAGATGTCTGAATGCATATTCATTTTAATGTTAGGCATCATCCTTTTTAATCTAATTAAATTAATTTATCCTTCTTTTACCTGAGGAGGTTTTTAATGGCTCTTGGAAACAATGCCTGGATTTGCTCTCTGTGTTCTCTCCAAACATCTGTGTTAACAGTGGACAGATTGTACTAGATAACAATAATATTACCACTGTTACAAACCATTTCTGTCTCCTTTTCCCCACCAGAGCAAGGACTTTGCCAAATATTGCTCTTATTTTTCCAACCTCAGCTTGAAAAATGTGTTTCTTCCTTACTTCTATCTTTACTGCCAAAATGAATTCTCAGCTTGAACACTGCAGCATCTTATACTTCATGCCTACTCATCTGAGTACTATCGAAGCCTTCATTCTCTGCACCTCTGACACTGTCTCCTGCCTTGAAATGTTGCTCTGGCTTCCTGCCTCCACAGAGCTCATTTCTTCTCATCTCAGGTCTTGCTGTATAGTGTGGTAAGCTTTGAGATGTGATTGCTATTCACAGCATAGCTTGGGTTGAGAGCCAAACCAGCATTTAGGCACTTCTAGTTTTCAGATACCTAAATTGCAAGCTGTGAGCCACAAATCTCTTTTCCTGTCCCATCCTTCCCCTCTACTTGAATGCCCCTACTCCTGAAGACACCCAAGATGACCATGCAGCACCCAGAGACGCGTTACTCTTCTCCAGTTCTGCAAGTGTCCTGAACTGTCCCATCTCAGCAGCTCCATGCCTATCTTTGGATATTCTCCTGTATAATTTCTTTGGGAGGCCCCACACGGACAGAACTGGGACCCTAGGCAAATGCTTGCGTGAAGGGGAGATGGGATGTGTCCTCTTCTTAGCACCACTAAGTGGTTCCCAAATTTTTCTGCCACAATCCCACTTCCAGTTGCAGTTTATGACCCAGCTACCTACCTCAGAGAGAGGACAGCTAATGTTTTCCAACACCTGAGACGGCTCACATCAACACCCACAGCTTCCTGAGATGTGTCCTCACCACAGCCCTAGGTTAGAGTGTTCTGCCAGCCCTCTCCTCTGCCCTGCGCAATTTTTGCTCTTCACTGGGGAGTAACAGTAGTTTTCACCAGGAAGAGGAGAAAGCATTTTCAACCCTGCTTTCTACACCATAACCAGATACTTAGGGAACAATCATTGGAGGTTAGAGAGGTGGGTTTGATCCCGCTTATTTGACCTCTGCTTCTAGTGAAGGTGGAGGGGAGACACTGAATATTTTATTCACTGGTCATGCTTTAATCCATTAAATCAATATCTAAATACGGAGGCCAAAACCTTTCAGACTGCTGAACAGTCCCCAAACTCTACATCTGGAGTGGAAGCAATCCATATTTCTTTCGGGTCAGATATCACAGCACTGAACTTGCTGTTACCTACCTCCTTCCCTAAATCGATGCCTTCCCCCCAATTTCAGCATCGACAAATTCTGCTTTGTTTCAGATGATGTGATTTAGAGAGTGGGAAGGATGAATGGCTTTTATTTCACATTAAACTGGCATTTTGCAAAGGGAGATGGCTGGATTCCATTTCCATTATCTAGTTTGGCCATTATCTGACATTTCAGATGGAATTGATTTATTGAAATTATATTACCTCAGCACTCAGTGGTTATTCACTGCCTTCAATGGGAAATTGTACAGATAATCCATTGGGGCACCATTTAAAACGACTGTCTAGAGTACTCCTGCAAGTAAGGCAAGCAGCATTGGATCAGCATGGCTAATGACACTAAATGGGAGGCAAAGTTTAGTTTAAAAAAGGTTGAAAAAGTAACAATTTATTTGAGAGGATTATGAGAAACACACTGCAGTATTCTTGAAACTAATCCTATTGATTCTCCCTTCTTTTGATCTTTCCTATTTTCCCTATGTCAGGCAAGTTGGAGGAATAAAAATGTGCTTCAGGTTCAGTTCATTCTTAGTACTTCATTTATCTGTATTCTACAGAGTCTCACATAGAGAAGTTAATCTTTTATTTATCTGAAGAATATTTTACATGTATTATTCCATAACATTTTTCTACCACTGCAATAGTGAAAGTTCTATCTGCAGCAGCATTATGAATATAATAGCCCAACTTTTAAAAATGCAGTTGCAAAAATATGGTATAGGTTCAGACTCGATACTCAACTTCTCAACCAGTGGGCAATTGTTTTTCCTTAACAGTATTTTTATAAAGAGATTTGAGAAGGGGCAAAATTGAACTGGGAGGAATTTCAGAAGTAGTGTTGCAAAAGAGGCTCTCCTGCAGTAATGCAGAAGATAGTGACAGAGCAGCGACATCTATAAATACCTAAAATGGGACCCAGCAGAAACAGTTTAGAGTGTCTTCATGCCCTCCCAGTGCAGTATGCTATTGAGCTAATAGAGAGCATTGAAATGTAACTGTGCACTTAAGAGATCCTAAAAATCATCTTTTAGTCCTCATCTATTTTCAAACTCTATTTTCAAAACGAAAGTGAAATCCATACATCCTAAAAGCTTAATTTGATGGTCACAGCTTGCACTAGGACAGTCCAAGCTTTGAAAGCCTTGTTAAAACACATGCTTTTGCGTGAGCACTTGTCTTCCTTTTCAGATTAAGGTTTACAGTGTTTGCGGGGTTTTTGTTGTTTGTCTGGTCATTTTTAAGAGATCTAATCTTATATCTGTTATAGAAATAAAAAAAATTAACCAGTGATGTTAATCACAAGCCTATAAAATCTACAGATAGTCTGGGTGAGATTTTTGTGAAAAATAGTGTTCTCAGCATATAAAATGTCCGAATACTGGGAGGCTACTGCTTCCCTTGTGCAGAAATAAATTAGTCCCTCTGTCACTGTCTCAGTTGGAGGAGAGGAAGCCATCCCTCTCTGCCTCTTAGCTGGAAGGCTAAGGCTTGTTCACCTTAAGGCAAACTCACAGTCTTACGTAGATAAATCTTGAAGTGGAAAGTCCACCCAGAGTTTGTGAAGTTCTGTTAAAGGCAAGAACTAATTTCCTCAGTGATTTAGTGTGGCATCAGGGATACCGGCGTTGATTAGTACTTCTAGTTGGTTAGTTCTACATCTAAGCAGTACAGTTTGTACTGGTAGCTGTGCTGGTTAGGGCAAGGGGCAATGACCTTGAAGTCAGTTCTTTCTCAACTTATTTTTGCTCTGGCCAAAGATGGTGTCTGTTATGCTCTCTTTGCCACCTTTGGGGACATCGTAGGTTTAGCAACAAGATAGTTTAACCACCTTGCAATCATGAAGCTCTTTTTCTGAAGCCAGCAGATGTCTTGAAGCTGGCCACTGTGATGACAGCATCGGATTTCATTTTAAATGGTTTCAGGACAAAACAGCCCTGAGATCTTGGTGGCCACCGTCCTCCCAGGGAAGAGGGGTCTCTTCTCCCCACACCACCAATGATCTCTCCCCAGATTCGGCACATTCCTCTTTCCTCTGAATGTGGGATGGGCACCACTGCTCCATGAATCTCATCAAAAGCCAAGCAGAAGGACAATTTCTGTTTGGTCCAGGGATTGCCATAAAGGAAATAATTAACATAAGAACTTGTAATGGAGGCAATCCACATGAAAGAGACAGTATATTTTTCTGTCTTTTCTGCTTTCTTAATTTTAGTTTTAGTAGTCACCTTTTGTCCTGGGTTAAGCTGAGACAGAGTTAACTTTCTCCATAGCTAGCAAGAGGCTGTGTTTTGGATTTGTGCTCAGAAGAAAGCTGATAAAAAGTGATGTTTACGTGCTGCCAAGGTCTTTCAGCTTCTCTGGCTGTCTGCAAACAGGAGAAGCTGGGAGGGAGCACAGCCCCAGTTACTAGCCCAGGATTTGCTCTTAGGTTCGGGGTTGAGACCCAAAGTGGACAATAATCTATTCCATAACATACATGTCATGCCCGGTAAATAGGTGAGGACCCTCCGGAAGATTGTCCCTTTTTGGTTCTGGATCTCTTTTGCTCCAGGTCATCTCGCTCCAGGTGGTCGCTCTCCCAGGGCCTTACCCCCCCAAGGGCAAACCCATCACACCTATTTAATACCTATTAAATGTGATATTCAATTCAAGTAGATTCCTGCCTGTACAGAAAAGCGTCAATAAAAGTTGCAAAGTATTTTTATAGAACTTCAAGCAGTAAAAACAGAAAGTATGAAGTACTTTTAAGGTTCACAATTTCAAAGTCAACACGAACTGTGCAGGGAGAACAGTACTGAAAATGAAAAATACAGACTGATGTGTTCATAGCTGGGTAACCCAAACCCAGAAGACCATATGAAAATGTCAGACTATGTGGTTTGCTGTTGAAATAACATAAGAGTAAAGGAAAAAATCTGAATTACTCTTTCTTCCGGCCAATCTCAGGAAAACAAGGATAAGCTACAAGTTACTCCCATAATAAATATGATTCCTAGAGGTGATTGACCATACAAAATAATTCCTTTAGAGATAAGGTTGAAGGATAGAGATATGATGTCAAGTTGGAATACGGTTTTAGGAAGACTGGGAAGTCTGTCACCTATGGCAAGATTATCTCCCTGTTTGTACATGCAGTTGAAGTTGTAGCAACTCTTGTAATTTTATCTTAGGTTTCCTGATATCTGATAGCTTTCACAAACCTCAACAATGGAAGTCATAGGATTATGAAAAAAAAACCCCAACATTCATTAAAACCCAGAAATGTTTAAGACTTATGTCTTAAGAGAAAATCCTGAAAGAATGACCATAATGCAGTCTAAAAATGGCAGAAAGAGAACAGACTGCCACAACCTCCTGTTTGATAAAAATCTACTAGTTAAATTATCATTCTATTTTTTTGGTGGATGGCTTGCCTTTTGAAATTTTGGGGCTGGCAAAAGACCAAAGGGATAAATTTTTAAACAAAAATCAAGCTGACCTGACTGACTTAACAGCAGAAACTTCCACCAGACCAGAACCAGCTTGTATAGAACTGATTCCTCATCTTATACTGGATGCATGAATTGCATGGAAGAAAATGTATTGCACATGTCAGAACAATGTTTAGGGAAAAACTACTGACTGAATATCAGACTTCCTAATGGCAATTATGCCAAAAACAATCTAAGTATCACCAGATCATGGCTGAATTAACGAAAATCCCTCCACAGCATCAGAATGCAGAACCTGCTGTTTGCAGTGTTTAAAATAAGTTGAATGAACACAATGCACCCTTGACCAAAATTAGTGGAAGCCCATATAATTACAATAGAGGTGATTTGGTTCACCAGGAACACAAAATGACATAAAATGTAACTACTATCCTGATATGCAGGATATGCAGCATATTCTGATATGCAGCATATGCCTTTGTCCTGTTTTTTGCTGTGACAAAGTTAAGTCTCTTCACAGTAGCTAGTGTGAGGCTATGGTTTGGGTTTGGGCTGAGAAAGTGGCTGATAACATACTGGTGTTTATAGTTGCTGTGAGGACGGTCATGGACTTTCCAGCTTCTCTGCTGTGCCAGTGTCTGCAGGTGCAGGAGAAGCAGGGAGGGAGCACAGCCCCAATCACTAGCCTATGATTCAATCTTAGGTTTAGGATTGAGACCCAAATTGGCCAATGGTATATTCCATATCATGCATGTCATGCCCAGTATAGAGATGAGGCTCTGTCCAGAAGTACTTGCTCTCTCTCTGGGTCATCTCTCTCTCTGGGTTGCCTCGTTCTCTCTTGGTCAGCTCTCAAACTCTCAAACTCTCAGACTCTTCTCTTCCAGACATGCAGTTTTTGGACTCTCCCTGCTCCCGTGTCTTTAGCTGGGAGCAGGCTGAGCCTTGGTCATCAGATGGTGAGCAGTATCACTGTGTGTCACTCATTTATATATGCTACTATTATAATTATCTAATTATCATTTATTATGATCCGTATTATTTACAATTTTATTGTAGGTTAGTTATTAAATTGTTCTTATCTCAACCCATGAGTTTGTTTTCCCTTTACCTGTTTAATTCTCGCACCCATTCTGGGGGGTGAGGGCAAGGGTGAGCAAGCAGCTGTGTGATGTTTACTGCTCAAGGGGTTTAAAGCGCAACAGTCTTCTATTTGATATGCTCAAAAGAAAATTGGCCTCCAAAATGCCAACTTTACATGCGAACAAGTCATGGTGTCTTCACTGTAGAAAGCTCTTGCACTGGCCAGTGCAGTATGAATAATATCTCAGAAACTTCTGCAACCAGATGTGTTTCTAAGTCCTCTCTCGGGTCTAGGTTTCTACCTCTTCTCTTGTATCTTGTGACAAGATATACTACAGATGCTCTCTGGGGGATACACAAGCTCCCTTTTACAATTTTTGGTGTTGGGACTTCCGAATACCAAAAACAGGCATCACTTGAATAAGACATACTAAGGGTGGGGAAATTAGTCCTTGCCAATTGCTGAGTAGGCTTTTCAAAAACATTTAGAGGCCAAACATTAACCACGATTGTTTATCCAATAATAACATGAAAAAAAGCATGTAGTCACATGCCTTACAAAACAAAGTCATGGGTTGAATTCAGGCCCCAAGGTCACAGGTTTTTCCACACTTGTCATAGTTCAAGTTTAGTTGGGATTTAGTATCAAATGTGTATTTTAGCAGATGGAAATTAAAAGTCTAAAAGCCACTTTTGATGTAAGTTCAATGGTTATGAACCTTAGATGGGCACTCTGAATTTTCTATAGACATAGGCAATAAGATTCTAGTGCGCAAATGTAAATTAAACTTTGTTTCCGAGTTTATTTGTCTGTCTCATTTGAAACTGAAAAAATATGAAAAAGCTAATTGAACGCTAGTTTGTTCCTAGAAGCCAGTCCTGACCAGAAGAACAGGGTTTAGGTTACTATATGTGCCTAAATTCACTAGCTAGTACTCATTTTAAGAGGCTACTTTGTGATTATATTGCCTGTATTTGTTTTTCTTGTAACCTTGCTTTTGTCCTAGTTTGGTTTCCTACTTTCTTTTTATTGGCTGCAAGGCAGAATTTGTGTTGTTCAATATGCATGTAACGGTATGGAACAAAGACACCAGATATTACGGTGAACATTATGTTTACTTGCAACGCAAAAAAATACATCCCCTAAAACAAGAAAGTAAAAGTTTGCAAGCTGGGATTTACTTTGCATGTCACTGATCACAAATAACTCAGTGGGATTTTCCTGCCTGGCATATGAGAAAAAAATAAAATAAAACAAAATAAAATCTCAAGGGCACAAGTGATATAGCCGCTATAGCTGAAACACACTGTGGAACAAAAAGAGATTGCAGGTTGTGAGCCCTTTGTCATTTTTAAATTTGCTGACATCTAATTATTTGCTGCAATCAATCTTCCATTACGTGAGTTAAGGGGATTGCATGTATCAGTGTAAATGTTCTGCCTATAAGGTCATAAAGACTTGAGATGTTTTCCTCCAGAGGGTTTGATGGGGGCTGAGCCGTTCTTGGGATGCCTCACCCCGTGCAACGTGCTAATGGAAAACTGAAGGGTGTTAGCATCTCCCCAAAGCAAAAAAGAAAAATTCAGTCATTCTTGGCAATGCTCCAGGATGGTCTCCTTTCAAATTAATCTGTGCCGTTCTTCAGTCTCATTAGGAATTAGGGACTCGCTGATTCCTGTCAATATTAATACCACGCAGGGAGAAATAGCCTCTCCATAAAAAGCAGGAGAAATTACTGCAACAGAAATATTTAAGGCCAAACTCTGCACTTAGTTACTCTTTGTTAATACAGATCAGTGATGATAAATGGTATGTGGAAAATGTCTCATCTTGGTTAAATATCTCTGGCCTGATTTTCAGTGCTGTGGAGTGATTTTTCAGCTGCGGGCATGTAATACTTCTACAAAGGAATGTCCCAATTCTCTATAGGATCCTTTCATTTGGAGTTGTATTTTTTTTTTCTTATATCATAAACTTTTTCTTTCAAATTCTCTTTTCCTTTGAAGCTTGCTATATATAAAAAATAAAGCTGCTTAATGAAATTTTTATTATGCTGGTGCACTTTGCATGGTGACTTTGGGACTGGGAGACAAATCTGATTTGTCACTGCAGCAACCAGGTGTAAAGGCTGTGCCTTTGATCCCAGTTCACCAGCAGTCTCAAACCAGCATGACTGACCTTGTCTGTAGAAAAATAGTTTTGATTTGGGGACTTGGAGTCCAGCATTAAACACACTGAAGTGTCTCCGCAAGGTGTAGACATAGCATTTCACCTTACTCTGAGCACGCTTAAGTGGAATGTTTACTCTAAGGTGACTGTTGTGTTTTTACCCTGATTGGCAGCAAAACACAACACCCATTCACTCACCCTCCCCCCACCCCTCCCAGGGATGGGGGAGGCAGCTAAGGGGGTAAAGGGAAAAGAGACTCCTGAGATAAGAACAATTTAATAACTAAACTACAATAATACTGAAAATAATAATAATTACAATAATAATAGTAATACATACAAATATACAAGTGAGTGATACACAGTGATACTGCTGACGACCAAGGCTCAGCCTGTTCCTGGCTAACAATCCCAGAGCAGGGAGAGTCCTGAAACCGCAATCCCAGAACAGAGATAAGAGCCCAAGTATCTAAGAGACCGAGATAACCCTGAGAGAGGGGTGACGCAGAGAGAGACAACCCGGAGCTAGAGACAGAACTTCTGGGCAGAACCTCACCTATACACTAGGTATGACATGCATGGTATGGAATATACCATTAGTCAGTTTGGGTCTCAATCCTAAACCTAAGGTTGAATCCTAGGTTAGTAATTGGGGCTGTGCTCCCTCCCAGCTTCTCCTGCTGTAACAGGAGGAAACAGGACTAACACAGGGAAAAATATTAGTGCTAAAATAAGGTAACATGAACAGTAGTTTGGCTCGTAAGGGCAGCCATTGCAAGCATCTTACATGATCACAGCTTTTGATAAGTTAATGGGGAGTGAGATGCCATGGAAACTCTGTAAAAGGCAGAAATAACTTGGGACTTTGCATGAACTGAAAGTCAGAAAACCAGGTTGATTGCTATATAGCCAAGAGATATTATTTTCCCTTCTTTAGGCTGATTGACAATCATATCATATCCACTTATGTTATGTAGGCTAAGACAATTTTATATTACTGTTTAAGATAATGAAAAGGCGGTCCAGTGCTGACTTTGCAGCTGTTTACATGTGATTATTCTTATCTGTAGATACTACAAAACCATAAATTTACCTAAGTGAGGTAAGATTTCCTGCCCTAGTAGTACCATATTAAAATAACCCTTAATTTTGTGGAGTTTTTTCTTCTTACTTTTATGCTTGCTTTCATTAAATATCTATACAATAATCAATTTTATACATTTTTTATCATTATATTATGTGCATTTGATATGTTATAAATAGATTGCATTGTTCTTCATTTTCCCATTGTACTATATATTTAAAATATGAAATACAATTTGTTTTACATACTACCAGGAAAACTTTTGAGACAGATTTCTTGAACCTTTTACATCCTGAATTATGTGCAGGAGATCAACACAAGGAGATGGAATGAAAGAACAAGGTCTGAACTTGTTCAGTGTTACAAAATAAATACAATTTTTTTTAGCAAGTAGAAGATGGAGGAACTCCGGGGAGCAGAAGAAATTCTCCACCCACATTCAAGTATCTGTGACTGGCTGTTGTCACAGAACTGGAGGTGAACGTGCCAGAGTGACAACTGCAAATGCCTGGTGATCTTTGCAAACCACTATCCATGAGTTGGCAGCATTCACCAGCTGGCAAATGCATCTCAGGTTTCTCACATAATCTCATTTTTCAAATGTGTACACAGAAATAATTTTAGATAAACTCCTTCATAAACATAAATGTATGCTGGAGACTTGAGAATTTCACTTCTCTTCTCTGGAGCTTTTCTTTTCTGCCCAAAATCAAAACTCAGGTCTTTTCAGATCTCACGGGAATATATAGGTATCAAAACCAACACAGCCCATCTCACACACTCTCCTGTGCATGCCTTCCTCCATCTTCCCTATTGTTCAGGCCCATAACACTGATTTTATTCCATTATTTTGGATATGTATGTTTATATTAAGCTTGTCCCTGATTTTTTTTACTCTTTCTGTAGAGAAAGAAAAAGATAGACCTTTCCTATGCACTCACCCAGATAAGATTTTCATTCAGGTTCCTACTATATCTCAGTTATCTCAACATCTTAATCTCTAATACATTATTGATATATTGTCTCTTCTGTAGCCTTCCTCACTCAGCCAAAAATGACAGCCTCCATCACCTGTTTTTTATATTTTCAAAGCAAAGACTTTCTTTCTCCTGTGATTCCTCCATCCCACCTTACCAAGACTCCTAGATGATCTTTAAGGTCCTTTTCAACCCAGGCCATTCTATGATTCTAAGACTCCCTAGAAACACTCTCAGACTTGCTCTGTTGCTCATTAGATGCCTCATGAGTGTTGCCCCAGTGACAAACAGGTGAGCTGTCAGTATTAACATCAACAGAGTATCTGTAGCTGCTGAGACCTAACATGCTGAGTGGTGCTGCCTGGTCTGCTCACCTGCTTTTCTTTTCCTCCCTGTGAAGACCTCAAGAGCTTATTGGGTCAAAGCACCTTTTTGGCGTGTGCTTGCAGAGCACATAGAGCAGCTGAGTCCAGTTTTGTGGCTGGATTTGTAGGTACTATTACAGTAAAAACAATATTATTAATAATTACAAAGTGTCCCAAGGGAATGATGGTGTGAGAGCTGTAGAGCCAAGTCATACTTTCTGTATACTCTCGCACTGCTGATGTTTACAGTAAATCCACACGTATGTTTGTGAGTAGCTTTGATTTCCTATGATTCACCCATGCCTGCTTCTTCACAGACATTTCTTGCATTGTTTTCTTTGCATTTGATACAGAAATTATCCAAGAACTATTTTCAATTGTTCTAATTTTGTCCATCTAGACCCAGACTTGTCTCAGACAAACTAAAAGCGTTGCTCCGTCAGTGCCAAATAAGCACAACCGGAGGTATCTGAATTACTAGTGAGGGATAAGGAAGAAAAGTTAAAAGACTGCTAAACTTGTGCCATCCATATACCCTGAACAGAGCACTTAAGTAGTCAAGACAGTATAGCTTCAGGTATGATTTAATGTAATGCAGAAAGTTGCCAGGTGTCCTGACCTTGAGAATAAATCCTCAGGCTTGGGTGTTCTTCTGGCAGAGAAGGCAGTGCTGTTTGACTAAGAGGGAGCCTGTAGCAGCAACAGCAACACCTACCTGGATTTGCTGGTGGAACATGTGTCTGGTTTACTGCCCCTCTTCTGCAAGCACAAATCACATGAGACTTCTTTTGTTGATTTTCTTTCCTACTTTAAATGTAATCTCTTCTCATTTCCAATTTGTCCTAGTTTTGATCCTGGCTGGCAGCCAAACACCACAACAGCTCGCTTACCCTCCCCCCTGCCAGAGATGTGGAAAAGAAGGGGTAAAGGGAAAAGAAACTCCTGGGTTGAGATAAGAACAATTTAATAACTAAACTACAATAAAATTGAACATAATAATAATAATAATATATACAAACACACAAATGAGGGATACACAGTGATACTGCTCACCACCTCATGACCAAGGCTCAGCCCATTCCCAGCCAATGATCCCAGAGCAGGGAGAGTCCTGAAACTGCAAGATTGGAAAAGAGGTAAGAGCCTGAGAATCCAAGAGACCAAGAGCTGAATGAGGGAGCAAGACAACCCTGACAAAGGGACAACCCAAAGGGACACAATCTGGAGCAAGAGAGAATGCTTCCAGACAGATCCTCATCTATATCCTGGGCATGACATGCATGATATGGAATATACCATTGGCCAGTTTGGATCTCAATCCTAAACCTGAGGTCAAATCCTAGGCTACCTGGGGCTGTGCTCCCTCCCAGCTTCTCCTGCACCTGCAGACACTGGCACAGCAGAGATGCTGAAAAGCCCTTGACTCTCCTGGCAACAGCTATAAACACACCGCTATGTTATCAGCCTTCTTAGCAAACATCCGAAACAGAGCCTCACACCAGCTACTATGAAGAAAGTTAACTCCATCCCAGCTGAAACTAGGACACCATTTTAAAAGGAACCTCTTTTCCACTTGGGAGAGTTTTCAGTGTTTGAAAGTACTTTTAATTATTATAAGGAAAAAACCAACTTGACTAATACATTTCACACTATAAAGTTCACTCCTTTTTGGGCTGACTTGTGACTCCAAGGAAATGCTACATAACAGTAAGTGTGGATGATACCAGTGTATAGCATAGTTTATAGTGTTGCAATGTAAAGGTAAATGATCAAAAATATCACCTGTCACATCTACCTTTGAAAATCTTCCCCATAGACCTACTGTTTGTCAAAGGCAACCTCTTAACTAAAATTCTTGGTATGAAGGTGAGTTCTCTGCAGAAAATATACAGAAAACATACAGATATAATTCCACAGAGAATGTAATTAAAACCTTTCTAAAAAAGAAATGTTACCAGGAAATACCAAGGATTAGTCATTGGATAAAAGAGTGCTGAAAAAAACCTAATAATGAACATGCACAGCCCTTACACTTCCAAGCTATGAAAAGCTTTAAAAGTTTAACCAACATTTCAAATAATTCAGGCATTCCTCCCTCTAGTTTATGTGTTCCCTGTTTGTAGAGCACAAGGAGACAGAATTTATTTCCACTGCTATAGGGGTAGCAGTGCCAAGTCACAGTCTCATGAACAGCAGGGCAGTTACCCACGCTGCTGGTTTTTCGGAACAGTCTCTGACATAATTTTGGTCTGGAACAACCAGAAATCTTCTAAATTATTTTCAAGAGTGGTTGGGCTGTTATCATAGGCTGGGGAATGTTACCAAATGGCAGCTTGCATGCATTCTCAGCGCTTTGGAGAGAGCAGAAAGTATGGGCACGGGCTGCTCTGTACTGGTTGGCTTCAGTGCTGGAGCATGGTCCCAGCATGTTTAATTGAGTCGTGTTGGGACAGGGCAGAAAGCACTGTCATATAACACCACTAACTTACTTAATTTTTAAAAGTAGTATGCTTACTGAGATGTTTTCTGTAATGAGTTATATCCCAGTTGTTGTTTCACAAATAAGCAAGGAGGTGAAAAAAATGCTGTGTTCTAATGGTGATACTCATCAGGCAGCCATGACACTGAAGAGACTGTGTAGATCTCACCTGAGCTGGTTTCAGATGGCAAGAACAGGCCATCTCCCCTGGCCACCACTCCTGGAAACTAAGACAAAACTCAGATTAGATTTAAAACCAAACACAGCTGCTGGGAAGGGTCATGGCTGGTGGCCCTGGTCACTGCTCCCCACCACTCTCAGCCCTGGGGGGTTTTTACAGGACTGGGAGCCTCTGAGAAGGAAAACAAAGGCACGAGATGTGGGCAAGATGCAGTGGAAAAGTCATTTCATACCAGAAAGAGAGAGGGAGGGATTTTCAGAAGCACTGAAGGAACAAAAGTTTTCCCTCTCAGCTGAGAAGACAGTGGCTTGGGCCCTCAGCCACCTCCAGAAGGAGACACAAACCACTGGGCAGGTCTGGCAGAGCTCAGGAGCAAACCCAGCCCTTCCTTAATATTAGTGCTTGCACAGCTTGTCGTAGTCTAACTTTTCTGATTTTCAATATGCAATTATTTCATGGAAGGACAAAAAAAAAAAAAAAGAGCTATCATTTTCCAGCTAGTGGGAATACATCACGTCTCCAGAGTGAGAAGTGCTCTGGTGCAAAACGTCTTAGTTTATGTTTAAACCAGCCGTGGTATTCAGTGACATCTAGGGACTACCTTCGAGTATTACATTTTTTGAAAACTGCATGTATCTCCATGTGTCTCCAAACAGCAACAACCAGAGGCTTGAACTCTAAACTCTAAACTCTTCCAGCTGCGGTGGTAAATACCGAAGTCTCTGGACAGACAGCTCCATCTTTACAGTGACTGAGAAATGCAAGAGGTCATGATCTGTGGAAACAGATAAATGCTGAGGCACTACTTTATATTTTAAATGAAATATTCTGAGTCAAATATTGCGGGTTTTAATAGGAATAGAAAATTTTTGCCATAACTCTGTTTACACTCTTTTTCTCATGAAACGACATGCCATTCACTGTTTGTGATTTATGTTCAAGAAAGTGCCATGATAGTCTTAGGGCATTCTGACAAAGGTTGCACTGGCAACTTTTTCATTGGGATGAACATAAAAATAAACCACTTCTCACAAATGCTAAAAACTCTGTGGCTGACGATTTTTCTAAAGCTAAAACTGCTACCAGAACTTGGAACTACAAGCGGGCATGCTGCTGGGCTAAAAATTAATATCCAAATATTTGCTTACAGTGAATCCCTATGGAGAGTTGCTATTGCCTTACCTTTCAGTTCAGAAATCAAGACTACTAAATGTAATGGTCTTGAGACAGGTTTACATTTATTTCTGTAATAAATACTAATCATTATTTATTTTGTTATATGAATTAGATGTTATTAACTTGGAAACCATTGCTACGTTAGATACTGCTGGTGCAAGACTGTAAGGACTAGTCAGTATTCAATCTATACTAAACCTGCACAGGTTTAATATATTTACAAATTCATGGTATTTTTAAGAGTGGCAATCTGTTTCTATGGGCAAAATAAAGACAAGTGACCCTTAGATTTAGCCCCCATGCTACAAACAATTTCACTATATGGCTGTGAGGGTGTTATTTAACCTTTTTTTGCCTAATACTGCTCCCATTGTAACTGATGCCAGGAAACAGGAGCCAGCCACATGCAGCTCAGAGCAGAGCAAAACAGCTAACTGCTCAAGTCTTGCAGTTCTGCAAGCTGGAGCCATGTCTCCCAGTGGGTGTCAGTGGTGGCATCTGGTCCTTGGTGGCTGTGGGTGGCCAGGCTGCCCCTGCGAGCAGCCTCCCAGCCTGGATACACGCGATGACCCTTCCTCTGGTGGGTTATTACATAACATAAAGCATTATTGGTTAAGAAATGAGATTTTTGCTCATGCATTTCTCATTTGTGTTCCACACCTGTAAGTGAATAAACATCAGTTTCTTCTTAACCAGCATTTCTCCTCTTTCGATCCCACTTTGGAGAGTCCAGAAAGCTGCTTTTAATTCAATTTACCCTTTGAGTCCCCTGCCTTTGGTACTTCTAGATATCAGCTACTCGGGATGCAACTGCTGAGCTGGAGGAAGACGTCAGAACCTCACATAACTTACAGCCTCCTACCGCCCTGCCAGCCACTCCTGGAGGCATAGGAGCAGTTATAACGGGTATTTCAGAGCAAGAGAGAAGGGCGAGCACCGTGCTGCTTACCCTGAGCGGTGAGGGGCTGCTGGGGGTCCTGGCTGCACTTGTCATGATAGTACACAGATGTCAGGGGCCATCAGTGCCTTCCTTAAACAGATTTCTGCAGGAGCCAATGTGAGCAGGGTGCATTCTTCACAAGGTATGTCCCAAACTAAAATGCCTCTACTGAAAACTGCTCCTTTCCTCCCACACAAACCCAGCTGGGACTACAGAAATGAATGCAAAAGCAGAGACCTTTGGTCATAGCATTCTGCACAAAAAATACTCTGGAGATTTAGCTCCCACGACAGGATTCTTTCATACTCAGGATTACTTTGCTAAGAAGCCAGCTGTGCTGTGAATGCAAACATGTCCATGCCCAGAGGTGGGCACTCTGTTGGGGTGAAACACCACAGTGGACTGAACAGCAGGATGAGCCGTGATGGCATCCTGGGACCTTGCACTGTCACAGTAATTGTATTGCCAGCACCTACGATCCCTGGTAATTGCACCAGACAATGTTCCTGCTAGGAAGTCTACCAATTAAATAGAAAGAAGCACTGGAAGAGGCATGAAAGGACCTGTAGTCTGTGGTCCCAGAGCAGGTTCTACATAAGAGCACTAGAGCCCATACCTATCCCCTTTTCCAAATTTAGCGAGGGGTGTCAGCATTTCAGGGATTCTCATCTATCTCAGCTGTGGAAGTCTCCTCCAGAACACGATTTGAGTATTTGGTGGGCAGCCTTTACTCTGGCTATTGAGGGAGCTCAGGCAAGAAGTTTAGCCCTTGTATCTTGATCTACGGAAAAAATGGCACAAATTTCTGTCATGGCAATGTCAATAACCAGCTCTGCTGACAGTTCATTTCTCAGTAAGAGATTATGTACTGAGGAGTGGTGGAGGACGACATGCTTACTTGTTTATTTGCTTTATTTTTAAACTCAGACATGTTTTTTAAATGTTGCCTGTAACACTAAGCTGACGGGAGGGATCCCAGTACATTTGATTCCATGAGGTTTTTGGGTTCAGGGTTACCCTGTTGCTCTCTGGAAAGCATTTACTGCACATGCTTATGACCTGGGAGCCATTTGTGCTATTACAAACATATTGCTGACAACATATCCTCGTTCCATTTTGAATTTTGTACTGCACATCTTCACAGGGCCACTCCAGCTTTCAGCACACACCAGGCAAACCACGGCGAAGCTCCCGGACTGCTCAGCTAAGCAGCACTTACACCGCAGGTCTGGGCAGTTCTGCATGCCTTTTGTTCTTCTGCTGCTCCACTGACAGCCTCACCAGGAGAGCAGATAGGTCACGCTGGCTCCCGGTCCACCTAGACATGGCTCCTGTACCTTCCCAAGTGAAGCAGCTTGTGCCTGGTTGACCTTGGATGGAAGCGGAGAGGGCATGAGGCTGCTGGCACTAGTCCACGTGCCTTTGCCCTGCTGTTTGGCAGTCACTTGAGGTTCCAGTTCTTCTGCCATCTGCTTCATATAGGCTTTTCTTATGTTAATTATTAACCTACTTATTTGGTTATGAATAGGATAAATTATGTTTCTCCCTGGAGAAATCAAGTGCTCCCAATCTGAGGTTCCTTCAGAGACAAACCTGTGCCCAGGCTTGACAGAAATAATTGCCTTTGCCCCAGCGTAATGACAGAGAGATAAGCAATCTTTGCAGCCTGGCAGTTTAGTGAATCCATCTTCTCTTCCTAATGGCTGGATTAGAGGCTTTGTGCTCCAAGGCTCTGGAATAGTTTCCATCTCTCAGAGAATACAAATAATTGCTATCACAGTTGTCATATATTTCTTGGTTGAGTTATCAGCAATAACTTACCTATTACCCAAGGTTTATTGTTTTGGCACCTTTGGGAAACATACATGAAGCACAATGAATATAAATCACATTGCGTTTTGACTGCATGCTAAGATTTATGGAGATACTAAAGAGGAAACAGAACTGTTTTGTATTTGGAAAGGATGGGAAAATTATTGATTCAAAAAACGCTTAGAATGGTCTCGGTCTGGTAAGACAATGTGAGCATAAGTTTCAGATCCATGGAGTAATGCCAGTAACCTGAAAATAGTAAGGGATTTTTAAGCAGCTTCACTGAATTCAATGGGGGACAGGAAGGGAAATGTTTTTGACTTCTGGAGCCACAGGTAAACTGACAGACTGCTTTTGAAAATCCTACCTGCAATTTGTACTGTTTATAATATGTTCATAGTAACAAAGAAGTCTTTTCTATTTGGTTTTCAAGGAAAAATATTTGCCACCAGAACAGGGGGAATAGCTGAAATACAGGGAAACCTGATTACACCCATGAATCTCTGACCCAGAGCTATAACACCACTGCTATTTTCCCTGAAAAATACTTGATTTTTATTCTCTCTTGCACAGACTCTTTATTTCCTCCTAGGTCCTGTAACAAACCTCTAATCACTAAGGTGATTCCCAAAGCATGGAAGTGAGTGACCAAATCCTTTACAAGCTTTATTCAGCCCACTTGACTCCTAGCCAAAGATTTCAGCTTTGAATCAGATGGAAAAGGGCAAGAAGGAGGACCCGGGTAACTATAGACCGGTCAGCCTCACCTCCATCCCTGGAAAGGTGATGGAACAACTTATTCTCGATGCTGTCTCTAGGCATATCAGGGATAAGAAGGTCATTAGAGGCAGTCACCATGGCTTCACCAAGGGGAAGTCATGCTTGACCAACCTGATAGCCTTTTATGAGGATATTACCAGGTGGATAGATGACGGCAAAGCAGTAGATGTGGTCTATCTCGATTTCAGAAAAGCATTTGACACCGTCTCCCACAGTAT
>WKFP01014293.1:0-15011 GCA_011057875.1 Pterocles orientalis
GGTTTGTCTGTTAGGAGTGGGGACTTGCTCCAGAAGCACAGATTTTTGAACCAAGAAACAAACACATTTCTTCTCCAGAGCTGCTGATCTGCCTTCAGCTGCACAGAGAAATGATGTGGTGGAAACCTTCTGAATTCTTTTAATATAATCTGAGGCTCTGCCCTTTCCTGCTTCTGTTTCTGTTGGTGTCCTGGGGAGATGGGGGATGCCTGTTTACTTGGGATGTTGTACCTCCTGATAGGTTGTGGAGCTAAAAATCCCTGTGTCTGCAAGAAGAGGGTACAGGAAGATGGCTTTCAGTGCCAGTCAGACAACGCTACTGTGGATGTAGAAGAGAAAATATGTTGAAATACTCGCTGGACTGTGCATTAAGATTGAGTTTTGCATCACCCTAGACATCTTTTAGGAATAATTTAGCGAACAACCTTAAAAATAACCTGGAATGTTTCTGAATGGGGACATATCTCTAGTAATTTAAAATATGTAATTTAGAAAGTGAAAATAATTTCTACATGTGAATTCTTACCTTACTTGTTGTAACTGGTTTTATTCTAGTTTTGTAACTTGCTCAAGGTTGGAAGGATCTGCAATTTCATTATGTACGTGGTGCCACATCAGGAACATGATATTTATTTTTTTCCGTGCCTCAAATCCTAACATTTGGAAACCAAAGACAGAAGAACTCGGAGAGAAAGCAAACAAATCGAAGCTTTGTAAACTATGGTTTTATCTGTTAAAATTTATTGAAGTAATCTTTCAGGTTACTCTTAATAACAGAGATAAAGAAACTTCCAACATTTGTTTTTTGCCAAGTGAAACAGAGCTCTGCAGGTAGGTTGGCTCATATTAATCCCTGGGTGACAGATCTATCTTGGCCTAATGAAAGATCAGGAATAGAGTAGGTTCGAGGGTATTTGGGTGAATAAATGTGAATTGACTCCAGGTCCAGTCAGCTTGGCTGCAGAGGGTTTAACCTCAGATAATTTCCCGTCTTAAAGCTGTGAGTGTTGTCTCTGAAGACTTTGAAACCTTTGAAAAAAAGGGACAAACTTAGTGCCAGGTTTTTTTTAAAGGGAGTGCTGAGAGAGGAAGAGTTAAGTTATAAATCGTTGCAGCTACTTTAAATTCCTAGAAAAGCATTGCAGCAGCAAATAGAAGTGTTAAGAAAAACTGCTTAACACCAGATGAGGGTTTTTTTTTTTTTTCCTGTTACAGGGTAACAGGTCTGTAAATAGAGAAGGTGTTGGGTGTCTTGGCTTTCGGGAGGGTGTCAATTCTTTCATGTGGTGGTCTAAAACGCATGGTGTGGAGATGCGGTCTGGATAAAACCACCAAACCGTGATGAAAAACATCTGAAAAATCCTGTAGATAGCAAATAGCTCTTTGTTAAAATGAATGAGGTTTCTCAGGACCTGTCCTTAATCCGATAGTAGTCAGCGTTATCATTAATAGCCCGGAGGATGGAGTAGGATGTACGCTTATTAAATTTACTGACTCGGGATGGGTGGCGGGTGGGTCTGCCAACGGTGTTGAAGCTCAGCATCAGCACGGAAAATCAATGTGCTGTCTTACAAGTGTTGACTCCTCTGTTTCAAGGAAGATTTGGACCAGTTGGAGAGAGACCAGAGGAGAATGAAGGGCAAAGAAAATAAGCAGGTTATAAATGAAGACTGAAAAATTCAGATTTGAATGAAGAGGCACATGGTTCAAGGAAGTCTTGAACCACTGGGAAGAGTTTTATTTTGTTGGTTTATCTGCTCTATAGCACGCTGCAAATCGCGATGAGTGATACCAGGCACAGCAGAGTAAAAATGGGTCGGCATTGGGGTAAGACTCCGTGATCTTCCCTTGAATTTTATGATCCTTGAGGTCTTTTCCAACCTTAATGATTCTGTGAATGGGCCCCACTGGTGGAGGATCATTCCTCCTGGAACCTGTCGTGTCGATGGCCTTCTGCCTTTTCTTTCTGTGGGGTCTCATGGATACTCTACCAGTGAAGAAGCAATTCTTGGGGATTCTTTTTTATTTCTTTAACCTCTTTTATGGATTGAATATAGAAACTAATGCTAAACTCCAGGAGCAAGGTGTTTTGGAAAGAATTAACACACTTCCAGTGAAATCATGGTTTTATCTCTTTAACCTAACAAATGAACATAACCCATGAAGAACAAGAGATGCGACCTTTCCTTTGATAAACCTGATTGCAGGAGTGCCCTAGGTGAGTGTCTTCTGAGTGCCGGAGGATATTTAACTGCTATAAATTCATTTTTTAGCTTTTCTTTTTTTTTGTCCTTTGCCTTGTCATGCTTCAAATATTGTGGGGGGGAAAAAAAAAACAGAAATGGAGCAGCTTGGAAAGAAATTAGGAAGAAATTTTTCACTGTGCAGGGGGTGAAGCAGTGGCCCAGGTTGCCCAGAGAAGCTGTGGATGCCCCATCCCTGGAGGGGTTCAAGGCCAGGCTGGATGAGGCTTTGGGCAACCTGGGCTAGTGGGAGGTGTCCCTGCCCAGGGCAGGGGGTGGAACGAGATGAGCTTTAAGGTCCCTTCCAACCCAAACCATTGCAAATGAAAGAACAAAACTCTGGATTTTCTGGACCTGGAATCATCTCATGGTAGGAGGGAATGCCCCATCCCCAGGAAGGAGAAGAGATGCAGCTCTACATTAGATAACCAGCCTTTTCTAACAGTTCTGGAGAGTTTGACGGTGCTGCAGGCACACGGAAACCTCTTCTATCGCTCGTTTAGCCGTGTTAAAGGCAATGCAGATAAACAGTCTCGGCATCGTGGTGGTCTGCGCCTTTTCGAAAGTATTATGATGCTCTGTAGGTCTCCATGTGCTGCCTGTTACGTGGTTTGTTTTCATTTTTATTTGTGCTGCAGCAGCACCTTAGTCACGGTCTCCTTGCCTAAGGCCCTGTGTAAGCTTCGTGTAAAATAATTGTGTCTGACAGTGTTTTTGTCGTCAGCTTAGAATGGAAATTGGACTGAGTCATACCCTGCGCGGAATCCCTGAATCGAGTCCGTGCTGGAGGGAGTTCATTCTCATTAAATCATTAAAGGTTTTATTGAATCTAGCTCTGGTAAATAAAATCCCACTTTAAATCATCGCTGTGAACGCTTAATAACTACCTTGGAATTTAATACAGAGACAAAATTGTTCTGTATTCAGGAGCTGGAGTCCTCAGCACACAGACTGCATCCACGTATTCCCTTCTCCCTGTCCAAATGTTTTCAAGAGATTGGCAACAGTGTTGAAGATGTTTCAGATTATTCTTCGAGCTTGTGAAAAAAACATCTGTATGATTGATACCACTGCCTACGAAATTTTTGGCACCGGGTATCTCGCTGTTTCAGTGAGTCAGGCTCCCTGAGCTGGCTGAAGTCATGTAAAATCTTACGGATTTAAGAAAAGAATCTGAGAGCATCGGGGAAGCACGAGCATTTGAAATGCCTTTTTTGGATGCATCTAATTTTTTTCATTTTTGTAGTAGGAGCATTCTTCAAAATGTAGAAATTTCGTGGAGCTTAGTTGCGTGGGTTTTTTTTTTTCTTCTCTTTTTGGAGGATTCTATGTCTGTGACAGTTTATTCTCAGCCAGTCTCACTCTCCTACAACTACAAATAGCTGCTATCAGGCAAACTGCTGTTTTACAACAGCAAGAAAGTCTTCGTGTAACTCTTAATTTTATTTTTGAAGAACCAGCAGTATTGAAATAAAATAGAATTTTCAGTCTTAAATGCAACTCACAATAATAATAACAGTCCAACTTTTTTTTTTCATTTAAAAATAAAGGAAAATGGAGCTCTCTTGCTCATAAGCAGTGGATGGGTCAGATAATAAGAGTTTATATATAATAAAACTGTTACTTTTTCTTGGTGCAAGTGGAGAGCCGTAAGTTGCAGGTGTCGGTTGAGTTGTGAGTAGCTTCACTCCTCGCAGAGAAGAAGTAAAGAGAGAGATGCTAAACCCCTCTTCCCTGTGGAGTGTTTGCCTGCCAGGAGAGTACTTAGCAAACAAAATAATGCCACTTAGTCGACAAAATAATGTCAGAAAGCTGCTGCTGCGCCTCGTAATGCGTAGTGAGTGATCTCGAGGATCAGTCAAGCAAATTGCCCTGCGTGTAGCCATGGGGAGAAAAAAGCAGCGTTATTTTTTGCCACTTGTCGGTGAGCACTGCTTGGAAAAGTTGCTCTTCAAAGTAGAAAAATGGTGTGTTAACATCATGGAGTAGCTAATGGATATTAAACATACGGGGCATCATCTTCCCAACTCGGACTTGTCTACAGGTGGGAACTCTTCCTTTTTCTCTGGCTTTAATTCTCCTTCACATCTTCTCCGTGGCCGGCTGTTTCGGGGTCCCACCACCGCGGCGTGGCTGGAGGAAGCTTTTCAGTCATCGCCTTGTTACAGCAGCTGCTGTCCAGATGCCCTTCTCGTCTGCCAGCCTCAGATTTAGCGCGTTGCCTGAGGCTTTAACTTCTGGCTGGGCTTTTTCTACCGTCCATTTCATTTTTCCCCACTCGGAGGGATTATTTGGGCCATTTGCTTATAGCCTATGTTGGAGTTCCTTGGATCACAGAATATTAGGGACTACTCAGAGGCCGGTATTTCTCTTTCCTTCTCAGTTCAAGGTTCCTTTTTTTTTTTTTAAAATGATAATAGTAGAGTGTAGATTTATTTGTAGAAATGAAAGTTTAAGGGGTTGGTTGGTGGATTCTGCTCTGATAAAGAGAAATTATCAAAATGATGCAAGGTACTGAAACCAGCAAAGTGAAAAAGAGCACTAAATTTATCCCATTGATAGATATTTCCCAGAACTCGGTGTTACATCAGCTAGCATCAAGCTATACTTTCTGCACTCAATAAGAGGTTTTAGGGGACCTGGCTGTCATCAACACCTCTCAATTATTATAAAAATCTTGGAACTGCTTTGAAAAGCATCTTTTTAAAAGCCACGAACTTTCTATCAACAATCCTTTGGTTTGGGACATTTTTTCTGTAGGTAATTCCTTTCTGTTAGCATTATAGCAATTATTATTTTTCTCCCCCAATATCTATCACAACTTAGAAAATACCAATAAATAGACTTGACGTAAGAGCTGGTATATAGGGAACGTCACATAGGAGATGCAACCCTGGGAAATACAAATTTGAGTATATGTGAAGCTGTGCAAATTTTTTTGGCTGGTCTTTCCGTTCAGCAAAATTTCATTTCTAGGTGTTGATTCCTTGGATGATTGATTGACACAATTTTCTGTCCCAGCCCTTCATCTGTTGGGCAGATTTGCAAGCGGTTGGAGTACCCGTGAATGTGTGATAGTAACGTGTTTGTAGCGTAGCGATGCAACATGTGTTTTGATGGAGGAGAAGAAAGAAAACCAAGATGTGGAGGAAGGATTTGCATCATCTTCAGATGAGTTAAAATTGGGTTTATGAGACAGTCAGCCTGTTTACACTGCTTTATATTTTTTCTCTTTCTAACTCCTGGTTCATGTGATAACAGACACAAGCGGAGCCACAAAGCACGTTTCTTTCGACAAAGGGTGAGCAGAGGTTGCACAGTGCTTGCAGGGGATTTCAGACATTTTTGACCTTTCACGTCAATAATTATTGATTAAAAATAGTGGACTTGAAAATAAATCCATTGTTATTACCATTCAAAAATAATGAATGGAGCTTTTTTTTTTTTTCAAATCCAGTGATATAAGCCTTTGAATGAAGTGCAAAAATTAAATCAAAAAATCTTGTTTGACAGCCATTGGATTGCAGACGGCTTTGGCCATTTTTTTGAACTATAGTTTTAGATATTTGTACTCAAAATCGTTTCAGTGTTTCTTCAGTTATCAAAGGTTTTGAAGGCAGGCTTGTGGCTCTGCACGGTCCACGGAGGTGCCCAGAGCAGTGGGACACGGTGCAGCTGGGGACGCAGATACACCGACCTCGCAATAGTAATTCTCCTGAAGAGGATTTTAAATTGTGACACTCCAGTTGTCTGTAGCCCAACGAGACTGACAAGGAGGAGAGGTTTTATGCATTTCACTCACCTTTGGGTGTGGATTTACATTGTCATTTTTGATGGTGCCTTTACTCAGTGAAGCTCCATCCCAAGTTAATTTTATTTAAGGAAATAAAATTTCATATTAAGGAAATGCGTCATCAAACAATATCAGGAAAATGTTCTGTTCTTGCCTCTCTACAAATTAATTCTTGCATATAAATATCATTATCCCGAGCTTGTTAAACATGATTGACGTGCACCTTGGAGGAAGAAACGAGCATGCTCCGAGGCTGCGGGTGGACTCGGGCGATGCCAGAGGTTAAACAATCAGTTGACTTCCCCGCTGGAGCCCAACAGTGGTTTTCTTTGTTTGGGTGCAGCAAAACAAGAAGGGGTATTGAGAACAGAACAAGGAGGATCTCATACAAGAAAAATTACATTCAGCATAAAGTTTAAGAAAGCAAACCTACTCCAGTGGTCTAATTAAAAACCGTATGTTCGCCTACAGCGGTTTTGTATGAAATGCCAACGCTTGGTTTGTCCGATTTCATGAATGATCAGGCAGCTGGAGCCTTTTCTTCAGCATTTCATTGATCATGGTGGTGAGTTTGTTCAATTTGGAAAAAAATGCCGAAGCTCATTTCATCACGCTGGTTGCTTTGCTGCCATCAATAGTAGGGTTTCTGTGGGCAAAAAAAAATGGTTTATTTATCCCCAGTGTCACTTTTTTGCATCTTTAATTTGGGCATAGCTTGTCCTCAACTGCCAGGCAGCTTTTTTTTTTTTTTTTTGTGGTTGGTTTTGTGTTTGTGAATGTGTGTTCAGCATCTCAGATCTCGTAGGTGGTGTCTGATGCAGAAGGGATGGAAATGCAAAAGTAGCTCCAGGTGGAGGCATGTAGTAGAGCCCTGAACCTCATCACAAATTGCTAAAGGAAATCTTATTTTTCCTTTTATCTGGAATTTTTAACAGCTGCCTAATGCAATTTGTGCATTAAAAAAAATTAAAAATAGGAGAAACTGCAATGGAAATGCAAGAATTTCTAGTTACAGGCGTCACTTTACCGGTGGAAAGTATTGCTGACTGTGCATGTGAACACATCCGAATGAAATACCGCCGTGGAATTTGAAAATGATCTTTAGCTGACCAAAAAATACAATGGAAATGGGAAGATGTGAAACCTCAGAATGGGAAATAACAACCTTTAACGATTGCTTCACGAGGACTATTAGTGTAAAGCCAGCTGTGAGCATCGATAACGGCGAAAGCTGGTACCCAGCTCAGCAGATCTCCTCCAAGCATTGGTGTTGGGCTGGAAGGTGAAATAAGTGTATTTATGAGCGAGTATGAGTTTTCTACTAGTGATATATTAGCAATAATTCACATTTTTCTAGGTGAAAATCAATCAGGTTGGAAGCTTGGTAATTTTTAGCATTGGCGGTAGTGATTTTAGAGGTAATAGTGTCTTAAATATGATTTGGAAAATATAAACAAATGATACTGCGCCGTCGCTCTCGTTGAGTGGGTTGGATGCAAAGAAGTCTCACCCCAGGCTTTCCTTCAGGATGCAATCTTCAGGAAAGCATCTGTGGAGTTGATTTTTTTCTTAGCTGGAATTTTAATTTCAATATTGCTGAGATCACCCCTATGCAAAAGCTGGAGAGTGCTCCTCCGGTGGTGGCTGTCTTTCGGAGAAGCAGGAACGCTGCTCAGTGTTCATAAACCCGTTATCCAACCAGTTGGATAATATACGTCGTCGTTTCCGTTTGGTACTCAATTTATAAGCAATATAGACTGGTTAATGAGGTGAAAAGCTGAAGGAGGGACTGTGGCCACAGCAACTCCCCCTCCTTGCTGTTGTTTACGAATTAAATTTTGCTGCTCTCTGAGCTTGAGTAGAAAAATTATGTTACTGATTTTTTCTGAGAGCGTACAAAGTGAAACATAGAGACTAAAGAGCCTTATTAACATGAATAATTAAAAAGGAACGGCATTTTTCAGTTATCATGGGAGCAGTAGAGCTTCTTCGGGTCACTGATAATGGTGCAACCTTGAGTGGTCAAACTTGGGCAGTTTGGTTTGGGAACACAGATGTTTCTCATTGCTTCTCAGAACCCCGTGTCCTCGTTCAGTTAAATAAAAATGTCGATTCTGGTAGCTGTGAGAAATTGAGACATTTTACTGACAATATTCCTGCCTCTGATTCTGCCACGTGCTGCTCAGACATCTTCTGTACGGTTGCCTTTGCTGGGGTGAGTCACGTGCAGAAATATTTTCGGAGTCGCTCTGAATTAAAATATTAATTGTTCTCAACAGAAACTAAAGTCAAACGAAAATGTAAAACGGTACAAATAACAGTCTCGTATTGTAGTTTGCTGATACTATTGATTGATTTCTCCTTTTATGTCAGGTTATCATTTGATAAAAGAGGAAGAAAATGTTATTTTAGTTATCTCTTATTTTTAACTTTTTTTTTTCCTTCTTTTAACAGAGCATTCAGAAGCTGGCTAGCCAATACTTAAAGAAAGACTGGCTTGGGATGAAAGCTGATGAACGAAGCGATTATAGGTAACTTAACAGTCAGATATCTCGAAATAGCTGCCTTTGTCATTCCAATTTGTATAATTATTTTACTCAACAATGAAACACTGCTCTTCTGTAGGCTGAATTATTTTTTTTTCTTTGTTGTAGAGCACTGCCAGTTGAAAACGAAGCTTTGTTTTCCCCTGAAATTCAGAGATTAGTCTTAAATAGATGTTTGTTCCTTGAATAATTTAGGAAGATTGGAGAAACAAACTGGCACGATAGGACAACTTAATTGTGCAGCCTCTTTGGGTATTAATGCTTGAATCTGAATATATATTTTAATAAATAGCTTTAAAGCTATTTATTAAATAATAATAGGCATGTGGATTTTTTCACAGGAAAAGACAGCAACAGATTTCTTTGTAGGAGGCATTCCTCCTGCAGATCCCATCTGACAGCAAGGAGGAGGCCAAGCAAGAAGCAGTTGTTGACAAAACTGATTTTTATTAGCATGAAAGGTGGATCATAGCATGGAAACAGAAACGACTCGGTTGATGAAAGCCTCCCAGCTTTGAATAATACTTCCTAAATATTTTGAAAAAGTTTTAAGATACTTTATTTTAATGTCTTCTTTATATTCTGACAATTTTTATTACAAACGGGAGGAAATTGTTGACAGGTCTGTGTTTTGGACTCTCAGGACCTTCCCACCATTTGTGTGCCTAGGAAGGAATAAACTGAATTATCAGTTTTAAATGTATATAAAATGCTCCTGTAGCACATGGACCCCTCCTGCCTGCAGTTTGCTCCTCACCAGATCTTCTGCCTTTCATGCCATGAGATGCTACACCCATAGTGTTCTCCCAGTACCTGCCACCCCCTCCCTCCCTGTCACCAAATTCTTGGGCTCTGCAAGCTCCAGCAACCTTCCCTTTCTGCCAGCTGCAGGGAAGATCTTGTCGCCTTCTTTCCCTTCTGACTCGGGCACTTCTGAGCTATGTTGATTAATTGGGGCCCTGGAAAGCTGATTATGGGCCCGTTACACGTAGCTAAGGCAAAACTGATGAGCAGTCTGTAACTCTTTGCTTGATTGCAAGAGGCCCAAAATTACAAAATTCATCATCTTCATAAAAAATTGCCAACACTCTTTGGCTGCTGGTTTCTACAGGGTCTGTTCCATTGGAGCAACAGATTCAGCTGAAAATGTTTGCCAAAAGAATTGAATCACAAAACAGGAGGGAAAAGTCTTACTTTTGGTAAAACTTCAGTTAAAATTATTGCTAAAAGTGCAAATATTTGCTAGATCAGCCTGAAGGATTGTGCTTTATGTTTAAGAGCAATCGTTATGTAAACCAAGTCGGATTTTCAGTGTAACGCCTGGCCTCCCTTCCTCCCTACCCACAACCTTTCTGTGTTTCATTATTTTAGGAGCATGTACTCAGTCTGGAAATCACTTTTAGAAGGCACGATGCAGGTGGCCCAATCCCGACTCAATATCTGTGAGAACTATAAAAACTTAATTTCTGAACCAGCCAGGAACGTACGGTGCTTTAAGGAACAGCAGTTGAAGAAGGTATTTACGCTGTAATAAATTCTTTAAACTTCTGTTGTTTTGATTTAGAAAAAAAAAATAACTATTAGAATTCTTCTGGTGTGGCACTTCTAAAACACGTACGTACTTTTCAATCTCTTCCCGTGCCTGTTGTTAGAGAAGTAAATAACCAGCTTGATGAAGAGCTGAGCTGTGTTATCTGAAATTAAAATTGCTTGGAAACGAGTCTTTTAAAATGTGATACACCCTTGGTCAAAACTGCGAATCTACCATCATGCTGTGGCAATTACACTGAGTTGGTTTTGCACTGACAGTTGCAAGCGTTTTAAAAACAGTGATGTGTATTTATGTAAAGCTGAGTGCTCTTCCTATTTTAATTATTTCGTGTTTGTGTTCTGCGGATTTCACTGGAGCGAGGAGGAAGCCTCTTGTTTTTAAGGAGTGAGCGTAGTTTCCAGAAAGGCACTACTGCAGCAAACGTCAAATTTTGGAAGTTTTCGAGAATGATCTTTTAAAATGTTCGCTGCGTGACTTGGATGAAACACGAAGAGGGAAATAGAGTTGATGGTGGAACCCACTTTCTAAGGCATTAGTTAATGGTTGTAAATACTCCTTCTGTACATTTTTATTAACATCGCCTCTGGGTTTAATTTGAGGCAGGCTGAATGATCCATTCAAGGTAAAAGACAAAAAAAAATCCCTGAACAACACTCAATTTCAGTTCTGCTTGCGAAGAAATGTCAGCAGCTAACTGTAGCTTACCTAGTTCTATGTTCTAGAGTAGCATTTTGTAAAATATTCAGCTACAGACTTTTTAATAGCTGTTGGTGTAACGTGAGCTCTCCTTTCTGAACAAATTATTACTCAGCTCTTAGAAGCATGTGCAATATCTGTTTTTCTGGAGGAAAAGTGAACTTGATTCATGTTGTTTTATTGTCCCGTGGAATTTAATTTTTCTGTGACGCTTTCCAAACAATGCTGTAGCAATTTTTTAGTATCCTTACTGGGTAAATAATCTTCCGTTTTCTGCAGGTGCTGGTAGTTCAGTGTGTACGAGTCAACAGTAGAGTGGGGACCACTTCTTTAAATTTAAATTCCTCTTGTCCCATCACTTGTTCCTTTAGAGCAGAGGCAGCACCCACCTCCCTGCACCCTCCTTTCAGCAGCTGTAAAGAGTGATGAGGTCTCCTCTCAGCCTCCTCTTCTCCAGCCTGAACCCCCCCAGCTCCTTCAGCCGCTCCTCCTCAGCCCTGTGCTCCAGCCCCTTCCCCATGTTTCTTGACTTTACTTTTACTTGACTTGGTAGTGTATAGAAACTTCATCTTTATGTCCTGTTTTAGTACTAAACTGGAACAGTCTCAGAAAACCTCATCAGAATTTGCTGAAAAAATATTGCTAAATCACAAGGTGACTTTGGAGCAGGGGTAATAAACGTGTCTCCTGTAAACCACGTCTGACCTCTTCGGAAAACCGATCCCCTGCCCTCACTCAGCGGCTCTTGGACGTAGACAAGAAGGCTGGTTCAAGGGCAGCAGCCCACCCCCTGCCATTATCTTTCCCCGGAGACCTCGTAAGCTTATCCCATAAGTGACGTGTGGTTTCATATGTTGGCCATGAAAGAGAAGGCGGAGAGCTGCCGCGTACGTTCATCAGGTATCTTCAGGGAGGATGATGTGGCCACCACTGCAGATGTTTGCATGGATCTGTGGCAGAAGACTGGAAGGCAAACAGAATAAAAACGCTCTGCGTGGAGGCAATGCGACAAGAAACCATCTCTGTCAGCTTTCTGAAATAGCTTTTTACATACAGCCGGTGTCTACCCAAGCCCCTAAATGGCATCCAGTCTCCTGCCGGTTTATTCTTCAGAGATGCCAAAGCAAGATTATTTTATGCTTTTAAAATGATCATGTTAACTACTGGGGTTATTTGATATTTTAATTTTTTGCTGCCGGCAGGAGACTGCAGGGCTCAAAATGCCAATTGATGTAGCAAAACCCCAGTCCTTTTGAAATTATTTTAGGTCTCTGTCAGCTCTCCAATATCTACAGATGTTTCTACCTTTCATTTTTCTATCATACACTCAGAGGTCTTCAAGAAACCCACTTGCACCCTCTGCTGCTCCCCAAACCACCCACCACGAGGCTTACCTGATGGAGCCCATTGTTTTCATGCTCTGCACACATCAAATACTGGTTTTAGTGGGAACCTACATGAATTTTTATGTGCTTCGTAGCCAGAAAGGTATTTGACATTTTCAGTGAGAGCAGAATTGTTTGGTGAGAAGATGAGCAATTTCTCTTGACTGAAACAAGAAGTTTATTTTTTTTTACAGGTGGCTGGATATTATTTTTAACAATTGTTCAGTACTGTGAGATTAGTGTTACAGTGTTGGATTACATCTTCTTATTACTCTTGTAATTATTGTAAAGGAGGTTACATGCGTTAATAATTAGTGTAATGAAAAAACAGGTGTTGAGGAGGGTCCTTCAGTAATAGGGCAATGGTGGCACCTTAAATGGGAGAAGTTGGGTATGTGATAATGATGTGAAAAGAGGTGGAACCCTCCGTCTGGTCTTTGAACAACTGAAAGGCAAATTGAAAGGCAAATTGGTTTCCTTAAGCTTGGCTTGAGGCTCTGCCTCCTAACTATTGCCTGGAGCCTTCATTGATCACATCTAGTCTCTAATATCTATAATTAAATATAAATGCATTGGACTGTCACTCTTATCTGTACTTAAACTGGTTTGGGTAAAAGTAGATCTTTACAAATCTCTTTGAAATGTAGTATAATTCTAGACATTGATAATCCGCATTTGTTTTCTTAAGTAGATCCTTTCTGCTTAAGATAGATCCTTTCCCAGAATTTTTTTTGAAGCAGATAGAAGAATTACTGAAAGTTTTAGTAATTGTTGTGGGTTAACCACTGTCAGAAGCTCAGCGCCACGCAGCCGCTCACTCACTCTCCCCTGGTGGGATGGGGGAGAGAATTAAAGGGGTGAAGGGAAGAGAGACTTGTGGTTGAGATAAGGACAATTTAATAACTAAACTACAATAATATTGGAAATTATGATAATAATGAGATATACAAATACACAAATGGGTGATACGCAGTGACACTGCTCACCACCCCATGACCAAGGCTCAGCCCGGGCTAATGATCCTGGAACAGGGAGAGTCCCAAAACTGGAATCCCAGAATGGAGATAAGAGCCCGAGGGACCAAGAGCTGACTGAGGGAGGGAGACAACCCTGGGAGAGGGACCACCTGGAGAGAGCTGATCCAGAAAGAAGGAGATTCCAGAGAAACCCTCTCTTCTACACTGGCCATGCCGGGCATGGGATGGAACAGACCATCGGCCAGTTTGGGTCTCAGCCCTAAACCTGAGGTCAAATCCTGGGCTGGTCACTGGGGCTGTGCTCCCTCCCAGCTCCTCCTGCCCCTGCAGACAGGGGCACAGCAGAGAAGCTGGAAAGTCCTTGAGTGTCCTGGCAGCAGCTCTGCCCATCAGTGTGTGATCAGCTTCTCAGCACAAACCCCAACAGCCTCACACCAGCTGCTGAGGAGAGAGTTCCCTCTGTCCCAGCTGAGACCAGGACAGGGCTCCATCACGCGTCGCAGTGACTTGGGAGGACAGACACCGTAACTCCGAACATCCCCCTTTCCCCTTCCTTCCCCCAGCTGTTATTGCTGAGCGCAGTGTTGTGCCCTATGGGATACCCCTTTGGCCAGTCGGGGTCTGCTGTCCCCACTGTGTCCCCTCCCCACCTCTTGTGCACCCCCAGCTCACTCCCCAGCAGGACAGCGCGAGAAACAGCAAAAGCCTCAACACTGTGTAAGCTCTGCTCAGCAATAGCTAAAACATCCTGTTATTATCCCAGTTTTTATCACAAATCCACAATGTAGCTCCATACCAGTTACTACACAGAAAATTAACTCTTTCCCAGCCAAAACCAGTACAGCCATTTTTCTGTTATTCCTTGAAATATTATTTTTTGACATAAAAATATCAGTGTGAGGGCTACTATGGGGATACTAACTCCATCTCAGCCAGACCAAGTACAATGTCCTAATGGTGGTTGGGTCGTATTAATTAATAAAATCAAAGCAGATGGAATTATTTTCACCCCTCGATTGCTAGCTAGGCATTTTAAGCCTAGAAGTTTAATTTGTGAATTGCACTAATTTCTGACATAACACTATTTATTGGAAAGCTCTCAAAATACTTTTAAGGCAAATGAGCTTTTAGAATGATTTTTATCAACTCGTTTTGTTGCTGTCTTGTTGTTGTGTTTTATATGGTAGCTTTTGTCTTATGTTTGAAATTTTAGAGGAAGATTTATCAGTTCTTCAATCAGCTCTGGGAGATTGCCTTTGGATTCTTCTCAATTGTGTTCCAGTTATTTCAGCTAATTGCCTCATCCCGAAGCTTTCAGAACTTTTATGTTTAATTTGCGAGTTATCGTTGAATTTGAATAATTAGCAGCAAGAAAGAAAGAAAGAAAGATGGTTTTATGTTCTGATCAGCTTGAAAAGAGAAACATGAATAATTGACCAGGAGTGACTGGGAGACGGCGTCGTTCCGTATAAAATATGATGAAGAGTAGTAAAATGATGATGGGAGTATTATTTGGACGCAAAAATAATGTTTTCTTTCCCGAATGCCTTTTTTTCAGTGCGTGGACCAGTTGACAAGGATCCAAGCTGAATTACAAGAGACGGTAAAAGATTTAGCTAAAGGCAAAAAGAAATATTTTGAGACTGAACAGATGGCTCAAGCAGTGCGGGAGAAAGCTGATATCGAGGCCAAGTATGTTTTTATAATAGCGGATGTATAAATAATTGCGTGCGTGCAAAGCAGATTTGTACTTGTGTTAGTTTTACACTTTGTTTGCAAGTTTATTTCTTTTTTTTTCTTTTTTTTTTTTTTTTGAGAG
>WKFP01014293.1:36021-46052 GCA_011057875.1 Pterocles orientalis
TGCACCCCCTGATCCAGAGCCCCCCCAGCTCTCCTGTAGCCCCCTTTCAGCACTGGAAGGTGCTGGAAGGTCTCCCCGGAGCCAAAGACCCTAAATAGCACAAGCCCAGTAAGTGTAAGATGGAAAATAGCACAAGCCCAGTAAGTGAAGCATAATTAAATCCTAAAAAAAAGTTATTGGAAAAAATGGCTTCTAATTTTTTTTTTTCATCTCAAAGAGTTTTGACAGAATTAAGAAGGTTTACAGAGGGTATGTGTAAAGTTGTCCAATGCATTTTATTCTTCCAGCTTGAAAAGCTTTGCTTCTCTGTTTCAACATGAGTCCATTTGGTGACGGTGGAGGTGTTTGTTCGTGCAGATGGGTCGAGGTGAGGAGCTGGTCCTCAGTTGTTGGCTGTTTGGTCTCTATTTTTGGCACAAAACTTTCTTACCTTGGGATCCCTTCCTGTGGTTGAATCTGGGCTCATGCTTGTGAGCCTCTACGGGTGCCATGGCTTGCGATGCACACTCGAGAGGCAACACACAACATCGAGTTTGGGCTCGTTTTGAGAGGTCAGTTGGTAGCTCAGGGCTCCACCAGCAGTGGCTGAAGTGTGCGGCTGGTACCAGAAGAGAGAAATGTTCCCTGGAGGGGTTCAAGGCCAGGCTGGATGAGACTTTGGACAACCTGGGCTAGTGGGAGGTGTCCCTGCCCATGGCAGGGGGGTTGGAACTTGATGACCTCCACGGTCCCTTCCAACCCAAACCGTTCTGTGATTCTGTGATCCTTCGCTGTGGGCTTGGTCTGCAGGGAAATGACCGGAGCTGGTCCATGTGTTGTTGGAACAAGGCCATGGAAGGGCATTAGAAGACAAGAAATTCCTGTTTAGCATTTACAGATTGCTGGGGAGATAATTGATTGGAAAGCTGGCCGTAAAGCTCGGTCAAGGGAGGAGGAGGAGGAGGGGGAATCCTGCAATATGATTTATCTGTCTACCTGCTAGTTTTCATATAGAAAAAAAAAATAAATCCCATCTGTTCGAGTTGTCATCTCTGCTAAAAAGGCTTTATAGCCGGGATAAACCCCCTTGACGTGGAAGAGAAGCGAATATTCCCTACCAGGAGATTCATTAGTTCCGAAATGACGGACGACTGAGGAGCTGGAACAGCGTAGTCCAGTGGATCAAGGATATTATTTTATCCTGTTTTACAAATTATTACGGTAACTGCTCGTAGGATTTGAATGCTAATTCCAAGAAAAGTCTCTCTGGTGCACCCAGTGTTGCTCGTCGGCGATGGGAAGAACCTGTCCAGTGCAGCTGGTTCGTCAGAAACCCGTCTGCTGTGCGTGCACTCGCTTCCCCTTGGCAGCGGCGTTGTCCGGAATTGAGCAGCACCCTTCAATTAGTACCTTGTAAAAATCATAACGGACTTCCAAAACTTCAGGAAAGCTTAAATGCTTAGATTAGAGGTCTTTAATCTCGTATAACTCAAAGTTACAAGAGCTGAAAATGATTTAAAGATACTGGAAGAAAATTTGTTTGAAAGGATCGTGACGATACCCTGATTTTTGGGTGCCTGAATTTATTTGGAGAAGCTATTCTTGACCGAAGTATAAAACCAGGGATGTGGAAATACCTAGAAATCAGGTTTCTAGTTAAGGTAGAAAATATTAGAAATAAGATTTAAAAATTGCTCCTGTTAATCAAATTGTTCAGTGTTTTGTGTTAGACCATAGAGAAAATGATTTAATTCAATAGATGAAAATTTAATTTGCTAAAAGAAAAATAAAAAATGGCAAGGAAAAGGGTGGATAAAAAATAGAGGGCAAATCTGAGGTGCATCTTTTTTCTAAGTCAAATATCTTCACAAATATTTGTGACCATTATGTGACTACTCAAATAATTTAACAAGTCATAATGGTTAACCCCCTTCTGTCATGCCTTGCTCTGTGGGCATTCGTTGGGTTGGATTATTGTAGTGTGTTTTTATGGTATGTACATGTTATTTCAAGCAGTATTATGAAATTCTGTAGTTTTTAAAAAGGTTTGAGCATTAATCATAGAGTGCGCAGCATTGGTGAAAGAAGTTTGAGGAGCAGCTTCTTTTAATGCCATTCTGTTCATCACATGAGATTTATTTAAGTGTTTCCAATCAGGCCACGGGTTAAAAATGATTTAATTAAAATGTAACACCGCCAGATCCCATTTGGTTCCGTTTTCTGTTGATTTTTCTTACCCATCACTGTCATGTATCAATAGCAGAAGCTTCCAGAGGAAATGGTGCAACCGATGAACCCATCAATAGTTGTTCAGGAATATTGCTTGTAATATTTTTTTTTGGTGCCAGGCTTTGTGTTTGGGGACGGGGGGAATCTGTTTAAAAGCACCAAACCTTTCACGATATTTTTAATCACAGACTTCAGACTAAAATTATCTTTCTCCTCACCCACTGGCGCTTCGAAGGAGCAGATGCACTGTCAATAGCAGAAGCTTCCAGAGGAAATGGTGCAACTGATGTTATTGTTCAGGATAGTTTCTTTCATTGTTCTGTGCTTCTATAATCATGACAATAATCACAGCGCTGCCACTCTGAGCCGTTTTCCTTTTAAGAACATGTTCCTTATTTGTCTAGGTTACAAAAATTCCTAAAAATAGTTCCACTTGTTTGGGGCTTTAAATTTTTGACGATGCGACGTTACAGTTTGCCAAACTGCAGGTTGGGTCTCTTCGGCACGACAAGAATCTGAAATGCTCGGTAATAGATTAACTTCATTGAAGTTTTTAATATTAGAATATGAAAGTGATTCTGAGAGCATCTTTGGAAAAGCCCCGTTCACTGAATCGTTTGCTGGAATTGACAGGTAACTGTAAACCCAGAAAAAAAAACATATGGAAGTGATAAATCGAAATAGCAATTGGGAACAACAGCTTGTGTTGGAGCAGAAAAGTTTTTGTTCAACAGGTTTATTTGAAGAAGTAAATGGAAAACACACGGGAGAAAAAATTAACTGTTATAATAGATTGAATCAACTGAACACACACTAAAAACGATAGCAAAATAGTTAAAAAAATGGAAGGATGCAGAAAAGTCAGTAAAAGCTCATGAGGAATACATCTGATTAGTATCTGATTTTTTTTTTACACTTTTTTTATGCATTTCATCTGCCGAAGGAGTATTTTAACTCTCAAGAAGTAGGGGATTTGGTATGAAACACATTTTCACGCACGCATTTGTGTCCATTTAAGGTTTCTGTTCCCTAGTCCACACTCTTGTAGAATACAGAAGATTTTGACACATATCCAGATGAGCTAGTGTGTCCGAGTGGAGGATGTTTCATCTGTTGTATGAAGGCTTATATGGAGACGTGCTGATAAATCCATGCCTTTGATACAGTGGAAGCTTGTAATAAGGAAAAATTTCAAGAACTTTCTTGGAGATGGGTCTGTAGGAGCTAAGAATCATCGTGGTTCTATCCCGGTTTGGAGCAAAGTATGTTTCTTTAACCTGCCTTCCAAATTAGGTAAAAAAAATATATTTTTTAAAAACTGAGCAACAAAATAGTTCATAGTTTTCCTACTGAAGAAAAAATAAGAAAGTCAGCTGCAAATGTTTGACATACCACACGCTCCGCTGCTCTTCAGCAGTCGTGATGATGATGATGATGATGATGATGATGATGGTGTGGTCAGTGTAAGAATCCTTCAATAGCAGAAATCAGTGGTAAAATGCTGAACCATTTAAATATACATTTTTCCATGTGAAGGGAGCCAAATATTATTGGCAGGAACAGTACAAAGTACTCTTCAGATATGAAGATAGCGTGACGGTGACAGTCTGCCGCAAAGCCTTCTGCACATTGGATTTGAGCCAGAATTATTATTTTTTTTCCCAAGAACGAGGAAGCACAAAAGCAAAGATAATTGCACCAGTTCAATTTATTGGAAATTATTCATGTCAGCAAAACGATTCCCTTGGGATTTATTCCAGTGCTGTGAAAGAAAAAGCAAAATATATCCAAGATGTATTTGGAGATGATGCTTAAAAACTCTTTGAGAAAAGTATTTCGAGATGATAAAGAATCTGTTTTCATCTTCCAGGTTTTTTTAAGGTTTATACAGTAGAATTTTTGAAGATTTTTCCATTCTTACGGTATTCTTACAATCAGGGTATTCCCACTGATGTAAGTGGAATTATTTGTGAACCCTGAAGTGTTCATTTAGTGCTGTCTCCATCTCTCACGGCTGTCTTCCTCGTGGGGCAAAGAATTGTAAAGATTTCCTTCGGTGCCTGTGTTCGCATACCAGATCCTGCCATGAGATCTGCGGAGGCAAATCTAGAAGGAATACTTGCTATTATCGTTAATTTTGCTTATACTTGTTTTAAAGGGATTTTGTCTCTGGATTAGGGGAGGATGATGGGCTTGTGTTGGTGGCTTCAGCAATAAAAGTTTTATCATTCCAAACAATGAGCTTCCCTCAATTGTAAAGGGTGAAAACGATGTGCAGAGCAGTCAGCAAGTGACTCATGAGAGCAAACAACGAAATTATTGACACTAGAAAATCCAAAGCTCTGAGGTAAGAGAAAGTGTAAAGTGTATTTAAAAACACCAAGACGAAAGGCAAGCAAACAGAAGTCGAAGTCGGGGATGCTTCTTTTCTTCTAGTGTTTATTGTTCCCATGTTTGCTGTGATAAAAGCCCCTTCTCTAGGTTGGGGGGAGAAGAGGAGGAAACCAAGATAATTTCTGCAACCTTTCCTGATTTTAAATAGACACTTTTCTGCCTTTTTCATCATATTCTCTTCCTGCCTTTTGGTCTGCTTGGTTTTTTATTTCCACTTGTTCCCAGATTTGTCAGTTCTCTGCTCCTGAGCGGTACGGATGTGTCTCAGCACATATTCCTATCAGATACGTCCCTGGAATATCTTTCGTTTCCCTGTACAGCTGGCTGTCGAAGAACGTACTTCTGAGAACATGCAGACACGCAGGTTCTTGCTTTAAGAAAAAGAAAAGAGGAAAGAGGAAAGAGAAAAGAGAAAAGAGAAAAGAGAAGGAAAGGGAAAAGGAAAGAAAAGAGAAAAGGAGAGAAGAGAGAAAAAGAAAAGAGAGAAAAAAGAAAAAAGAGACACGAGAAGCTAATCAGCTTGACAGCAACAGAACAGTGAGGCAGTTATAAAAATTCGCTAAAATTATTTTCTATGAAACTGCAAAAAAGATGGAGAGGTGGCAGAGGATCCTTCTGTAGGGAACCTTGAGTCCCTGGGCCAAAACCTTCTTCATTTCAAGGAGATGTGAGCAGGTTGGTGGCTGGGGAGGTAGAATAGTTTGCTCTAAGGGCACTTAGGGCTAGGAAAGTAAAAATGTCTGCAAGCTGCTGCCTTTTTTTGTTTGTTGTGGCTAATACTGTGCTTGACATTCAGAGAAGCTATGTGCTGCAGGAGTTGAGGACAGCTCAGGACACTTTAGGTCTGCACAGGAATCCCCACACCAGGTAGGGAACAAATGCTGGTGAAACCCTGTTGGTATTTGGAAAACTTTTCCTTGTTCACATCCCAGGAAGCTACGTGGCAGCAGTGGTCAAAAAAACCCCAAACAAACCCCAAAATCAAGAGTTTCAGCCCCATCCTCCTTTTTAAACTTGCCTCTGGGACTGGTCCCAGCTCTCGTAGCTCTGCAGTTTGAGTAGCAGCTGCCTGTTGCAAATTAAGCAGAACCTTCTTCCCTCGGTCCAGATGTGTCGTCTTTAGGGCAGTTGTGTTTCCGTTTGGTGGGACCCCACTGGATTCCAGATGTTCACAGGCAGAACGAGCCGGTGCTACTTCCCCGAGAACGAGTTGGATCCGGACCTCGCTATAAATCAGGTTTATCGCTACGGCTTTGGATGATCCTGGAATAGAGATAATTTTATAACTCCCACTAACTTGAAATTTGGGTTTTACAGAGCTGAGCTTAGATGATCCTTTCTCCTTGTAGGCTGAGGAAATCCAGCGCTACCTTTTTGATCCAGAGAAGAGGGTAGGTTTTCATCCTCGGCTTTTCATCGCAACTTTCTCTCCTTGCACATATGGTGTAGCTGAAAAATAGGGTTTTTTTATCAGATGGCGAGCCTGTTAAGGGCAGGCTAGGCAGCAGCCTTCCCGTCAGGTTTAAGTCAGGCTTAATATCGTGGTGGGATTGTTCCTACAGAATTGCAATGGCTGGGAAATGCAGGAGCTCACTCCAGTTTTATGTCAGTGGATGCACGGTTGCCGCAGGTGTAGCTGTTCGAGGACATTTCTAGTGCTTTGATCTCAGGTTTGTTGGTGATCTATAGAGAAGTTGTGTTTTGTTGACAAATACTCACAAATTTACTTTTCTGTTAGGATGCCGTGATGGAGAAGAAGGGTATTTCAGCAGTGAGAAATACTGCAGAGGTGGAAGAATTTAGGAAAAAAAGACTTCAAGAAAGCCAGCTCCTTTTTTGTATTAGGAGAAATTGATGCCTAGAATAAATTACTACCAGGAATCAGCATTTTTAAGGGAAAATCACTGTGGAATGTAGCTGTTAACTGGAAAGGATGGGTTTTCCTGACCTTCCTTCCTTTCTCTCCCAATATCCTTGGGAAATGCGGTTACGTATCGCTGATCCAAGTACTGCTGAGCTCAGCAAAGGCAGCTGATTCAAGTTGTTGACTTTATTACTTCTGAGTTTTAGAGGAGTTTTTAAAATACTCTGTCCTTCGCTGTCAAATAATATGAGATCCGCTGCTGTGCTTGGGATGAAATACATATCAACTGCTTTTGTTCTTCACCTCTCACAGACCCAGGAGGATGCTTAAGCTCATTAATGTCTTAAGAGTAATAATTCCTATTAACAATTTATTGTACATACCCCAACCTTTCCTTTTTATATTCTGAGCTATTTGCATATAAAATTAAAACACTCGGGAGTCTCATTTACCAAAATAATTCAACTGAAAATTCCTGGACCGTGAGATCGCACCGTTTATTTAATGGATTATAGGCGTCAGCTTTAAACACAAACACTCGAAAAAGTTGCTTGTTATGTCGTTTGTATTGATAAGGAAAAGTTTCGTGTTACAGGAAATACAGGATGAAAAATAGTCCTTGTTCTTAACAGGTTACAAGTTGTTTTCAAAGCAAAACAGATCAGGAATAGATAAAACAGGGTCTCTAATGCAAATGAGAATAAGGTGGTATAAAAATTTAATTTTCATTTTTAATAGGCTACCTAACATAGAGAGAAAGCCTCATGTATGATACAGATCTCCTTTTTTATTTGGGGCTTTTACTTTGATTACTAAACAGGAAAATATATCCCACTACCATGATGCAATACCATTGACTCCACCGAAAAGTTATCACTCCACAAACACAATGATTTTTGTTCGTTTTGTTTCAAACCTTTCCTTATCTTCCCATTTTCAGACTGGAGCCTGGGTGGGGCTGGGTCGGGTCTAATTTTGTTCTGTTACCTCCACCCATGTAAGGAAATTCTTTGCCATCGACATCAGCTGTATTGTTGCTGGCAAAGCTTAGGAAGCGTTTGTCAAGGTTTTTGAGCGCTTGACGTAGGTGGAATTAGCGCAGGTAAGCCGTTGAGTTGCATCAACTCATGGAAGGATGGAAATAAAAACTTAATTTGTCGATGATGAGCATCTTATCAAAAGAGTGGGGTTCCAGCGAGGGTTAAGGAGTTCAAAAATGCATAAAAATATAAATGCCTGAGTTTGAGAATATAAAATTATTTGTAGGCAGTGATGATTGGGGTGAGACTGGTGTAAATTGTAAAGTGGAAACCCAGGGGGCTTTACAAGTGGGGTTTTAATTGTGGGGTTTTTAACTTAGTTCTGTAAGGTCCAGGTAAGATTCAGTCACTAAATGAGAGGTTGAATTTGAGCACCTGAGTTCGAACTGTAGAAATATTTTGTGAAGCTTCAGCACAGCTTAGCAAGACAAAGATGAAGAGGAATATTTCAGAAGTAAATGAGATAAAACGGAAGACTCGCCTTGGTGGCTTTGCACAGCTCTGGTCTGTGTTGTGCACAAGCAAAATAATTTCTTCTTGAGGATTTCAGAAAGAATAAGTCTTCTAAAATCAAAAATGCATAGTAGTTTAGCTTATTCTCCATCTTTTCCAAGAAATTAAAGTGATAAGTTTTAAATGGAGCGTGACCGAGACCTGTAAATGTTCTGGTGAAGAGACCTCAAGTTACGAACAGGATGCATTCAACCCGCTGTTTTCTCTAAATTGTGTGTTTTCATCTTAAATTAAGACCCAAAGGCAACCAAATGTACTAACAATATCTACAAAAGCTTTATGTACAGCTTTGCTTTTGAGGAAATCGTTGCAGAATATAAAGTGATTAAAGCCCATGCATCCAAATCCCTAAAGTGTTTGCTATAAATTATGAAATTAATTAAATGAATATAAACTATTTAAATAGAAATTACTAAATTAAAAAGAGACACTTCTCCAAAATGATGATCTGAACTGAAAGTGAAATTTTGCTCCTAGGAAAACTACGTTATACTTGAAATTTTTGTAGAAACGAGAAATGTCTTCATCCCATCCCCCCAGTATGTGATTTTATTGAATTGAATTAATGTATAGGAATTCTTACCAAAATACACTTTAATTTGGTTGTGGCTTTGTTAACAGTTTCAGTTCTCAGTCCCGATTTCAGCCATTTATCTTCTAAAGCTTGGACTCGACTCCAGGGGGGAAGCTGCTCAGTGGGGAGGTAGTTTTGCACCTTTACTATGACAATTCCACTGTAAAGAAATTCTGTCTTAAAAAACATTGACTTTTTTTTTTCTGTCCTTGGAAAAGGTAATTCTGTGCTACTTAACTTCATATTATCTTAGTTCTGATGCCAGATTTATTAAAAAAAAAATCTTGATTTCCTTTTGAGGTTGGAAAAAAGGTTTTTCAGTCTGATTGTAAAGACAGTAAGTGATCTTTGGAGATTCAGAAAGAGAACAAAAGCCATTGTAGTGGAATAATGTGTGTTGGGTTTTTTGATTTCTTTTTTTTTTCAGTTTCCCCTTCAAGTTGTGTGATCGGGTCAGAGTGTTTGTAAGTAGATGAGACTCAGGTTATAAAATCCCACGCGGGTGTTAATTTCTATCGTATAGTTCAGCAAGTCAGATCTTTTTGTTTTAATATGAACATATCCAACTTGATATCGTAATTACCATTTTAGAGAATGAATAGAGACATCATCATCCAAAGCAATTTGTAACCGCCCCGCTCTCTAATCCCATAACTGATGGGATGTCACGTTTTCTGGGCAACGCTGAATTTTTTCACGTGTGTTGGAGCTGTGCGCTTTGCCGTGGGTTTGCTTGGCTGAGAAATGTGCCTGTGTTGTGTCGCGCTGGCTTTAATAACTCGAATTTTGGCAGCTCTCATCGGTATTTAAGAACTTCATCATATTGAAACCACTCTTAATTAATGAAAGGAGAAAGGCTGTAATGCAGTTTCCACATGCTGACAGATTTGTGTGCTTCCTAATGTCTCGCCACGCTTTTTCTTTGATGTTCTTTCTTATGTGTCCCTATATCACATTGCGGGGGTTATTCTGGCATCTCGGCACAAAAATTCCAAGCTGTGGTCGTTGCAAGACGAGTGGGGAAATAATAAAGTTAATGTTTATGTATCTTTTTCTATTCCTGCAGCTGTAGGTGAATTAATTTCTAGCGCTCGGTAGGTAAGAGTTGCAGAGAATAAATGTGTTGAGATGGGCTTCGTCTCACCCAGCTTTCTGTGACCGACACGGATGTATCTCAGCTGAGTGTCTGGGCGCTATTTGAGGTCAGTAAAGAGGAATAAGCGCTCAGCGTGGTGTGTTTCATCTGAGCTGTTTTAGCCGCCTACCTTAGAGGGAGGTGAGTTCCTCAGGGATTGGTGCTGTTTAACGTCTGTGTTGGAGACATGGACAGTGGGATGGAGTGCACCCTCAGCAAGTTTGCCGATGACACCGAGCTGTGTGGTGTGGGGACACGCTGGAGGGAAGGGATGGCATCCAGAGGGACCTGGCCAGGCTGGAG
>WKFP01014293.1:61276-74112 GCA_011057875.1 Pterocles orientalis
TTTTTTTTTTTTTTTTTTTTTTTTTTTGGTCGCTCTGAGCGGCACAGGGATGCTACCTCCCCTCTTTTGATATCAATTTATGCCTTAAAGCATTCTGTAGGGGCAAGTCGAAGCATGAGGAGCTTCTTGGCTGAGTTACAGCTTCTTGAAACAGAGGCAGAAAGTAGCCAAGGAGCCACCTGAAGATATCTTTCAGAGCCATGTGGTGGGAGTGGGTGTGTGTAGGGGTTGTCTTCTTTTCCCTCTTCCGCCTCTACCGTTGGAAATAATCTCTTTCACAACCCCTTGAATCCGCTACCCCCAGCTCTCTTGTAATAAGAGGATGAGTAAGAATAAAAGCCAGATTCAATTTTGACGCAAAGGAGCTTAGCTGAACGAAATAACAAGCTGAACCAATTTTTGCCTCATTTTCCGTTCAATCCTCTGATGGGATGTTAGCATAAGTTAGTATTACTGCCTCTCCCATGAGGACAGTGTAATCTAAAGGCGGAAAAATCTCGCTTTCAAAATCACTTTGGTTTGCTTCCCTGTGTCCCTTGATTTTACTCCAGTCTGTAGCAAATACTGGTGTTAAAGTTGTCTTCCTTGACACAAACGGTACCGGGCTCTGTCCTCTTGGCACCCTCCCTTTGGGTGTTGATACACGTTGATGAGATCCTCCTGAGCCTTCTCCAGGCTGGCCAGTTCCAGCTCTCTCAGCCTCTTCTTGTAGCAGAGATGCTTCAGACTTCATGGCCCTTTGTAGGACTCTCTCCAGAATCATTGATAGTTCTCCTTACACAGAATATATGTTCAGAATACCCACAAATAGAGAAGCAGTATCAGGAAACCTACTTTAGGGGAAAGATGGAGACTGAAATATTTGGTGACATTATGACTTGATGACAAATTACAAAGAATGAGACTAAATGGTCGGTTGGATCACACTTAACCTTTCATCTTTGCGTCCTATAATGCATGTTTCCTTTAGAAATCAGGTGGCTTCCTTGCCTAGTTACTCTCCGTCTCTTTGATAAAGCGTATGGGTGAAAGAGTATTTCGGTTTTGTTCATTGTGAATTGTTTCATTGCAGCAGAATTCGGTTTGGTATTCTTGTCACGCTGATTTTCCGTAGAGTTGAGTTGTGAATTCTTGTGAACTTTGATTTGCTTTCGTAGCTGGCTTTCCACAACGTGGTACCATCGCAGAGTTCACAAGGAAGAGAGTTGTTTTTATTGAATCTTTCTTGTTTGGTGTGAAACAAGATCCCAGGCTGATAAAATGTAATATCAAGTTATCCTGTAACTAAATATCATCATACCTGCAGAGGCAGCCCCAGGTCTGTGTCATGGCTAATTCACTTGGGTTTTTTTTTTTCCAGAGTCGACAACTGGAATCAGAAACTGGAACAACTGAAGAGCACAGCCTCAACAAGGAGGCTCGGAAATGGGCTACCCGGGTGGCCCGTGAGCACAAAAACATCGTCCACAGTCAGCGGGTAGGTTAGGAAAACATTAGCTTACAGATTTTATTTGTTGCAGCTCCCCACTGCAGGAACGAGGTGCTGCTGCAAGGAATTATTTTTGTCCTGTTATCTCTCCAGGCAACCTGCCATTTTCGTCTTGGTCTTTCTTGATATGATACACTCAGACTGCCACCTTAGCAGCTCCTCAGTCTTTTTCCTTCACCGATATCTTTTCTTATTCCCATATGAATCTGAAGTTACAGCTTCTGCTTTACTGCAAATAACTTACAGACCTGCCTCTGTTCTACACAGCATACTTCTGTTCGAACTAAACTTTCAGGGATTTTCTTAACTCCACTTTATCACGAAGAGAAAGTCTTGGGGGTGTTGGGGGATGAGAAGCTGAAGACGAGCCGGCAATGTGCGCTGGCAGCCCAGCAACCCCCCGTGTCCTGGGGGCATCCCCAGCAGCGTGAGCAGCAGGGCGAGGGAGGGGATTGTCCCCCTCTGCTCCGCTCTGGTGAGACCCCCCCTGGGGTGCTGCACCCAGCTCTGGGGTCCTCAGCACAGGACAGACACGGAGCTGCTGGAGCAAAATTAAGTATATGTATTGACAAATTTATTTCTACGTCTGTGGCTCAGCATAGAAGAACCTAGGGCTGTATTTGGACATCCTGACTGGGGCTTCAGGCAGCTGTATTTTGGAATGCAGCTGAGACTGCCTGGGAGTGAGAATGGCGTTGGGGAGTAGAAATGCATCCCTTGGGTCAGCCAGTTCCTTAAACATCTATAGCAAGGCTCTCATGCTCTTCTTTAGAGACAATGTTGGGACCCAAGCTAGCTTCTGTTTCACATGCTCAGGTCAAGCCTAACTTACGTAGACTAAATTCAGTTGAAGAGGATGTGTCCATACTACAATATCTATAATATTGTATAATATTCAGTGAGCTGCTGCCCAGGAAGCAGGGATCTGGCTTCTGGTTCCAGTTCAGTCTTTAGAGATTTGAGCCGTTCCTCAAACTCCCCGGAAGAACGCACCAAGCAAAAAGCAAGACCGAAGTAGGTGTTTACCATCTTACCTGTCCTCTGCTGAACCTCAGTCACTCTACAGTGAAAAAACAGAAGTTGTAGCAGCAGGCAGAGGGTATTAACAGAATCTGTATCCAGAATATGATCAGAAAAATTCCCCGCAGATGAAGGAGGATCTTGGATTCTGGTCTTAGCACCTGATGCTCCTTCTGCTCTTTCTCCAAAGACTATTTAACACAAAATGCATAAACAGTCACTGAGCCAGTCAGATTTGGTGAGGATCTGCCCAGTTACGTGCTTTTGTTGTTTTTCATTTGGATCTGTACAGTCAACACACATGGACGGGAAGCTAAGAAACTCCACCGTGTCTTCTGTGATTCAGCAAATTCTCCACTGGACCCAACGTTCCTGCGAATGCAGGAAAACTTTTGTGGCTTCTTCAGCAGGGTTCTCTCTCCATACTTAAGATACTTTTTTTCATCCAGACCTAATGCTGGAGCAACATTTTAAATATGTAATTACCAGCATACAGATGAGTTGATTCAAGCCACGATATCGTATTTTCATGAAGATGTCGAAGCGTTCCCCTAAGTGGGATTTCCATGTGAAATATTTGAAATGCTGTTTTGCCTTGGTCATATTTTTTTTTTCTTGGAGTGGACTATTGTTGGTCAGCCCAGCATCTCATCAAACAATAATTTCCCTGACTTGTCATAAATATTTATCATGTAAAAGGCTTGCTTGCATTTCCTTCATCTGTGGTGTATTTTCTTATTCCCGACAGACACTCGAAGAGCTAGAATGCCATGGGCCTGTGATGTCTGAGCAAACCCGAGCAGAACTGGAGCAGAAAATAGATGAAGCCAGAGAGAGCATTCGCAAGGCTGAGGTAAGAAGGAGATTTCTTTTTTGGCATTTTTAGCTTCTTCAATGAAGAATTTACGTTACAGCCATTTCGTTTTGCTTATGGAAATCTAAACCTTTAGGATCAAAAATCAGGGAATTTCAAGATGTCATTTTTTTTCCCCTTGATTTCATACTCCTCAAATCACTGAATCAACCTAATGAAAGACTTGAGAGCAGAAGAGGAATATTGAAACAAGAAGAGTGATTAGACTTGCTGCGTTTCCCCCTATTGTGCAAAGGTCAAGTATCTCTGTATTTAGGGGTTTTGTCTTAAAAAGAGAAAAAACAATCTCAAGTTCAGGAGTTTCCTTCTGCTTGAAGGCGTTAATACCGACAAATGGGGATCATATCGCTGTCTTCACGCTTTTCGGCTTCTAGGAGCTGCCACAGGCTGATGTGCTTCCTGTTCCGGTATTTTTTGATACACGTATTAATTTGTAATATCGATGGGAAAGTATTAGAAATAATCTTGTCTCTCTTTCTGCTTTGAGGTGCTTTTGAAAAGGTGACAGAGTTTTATGGGACCGGTTCTGGGTTAAGAAAAGACTCCTGGAAAGATAAACTAGCTTCATGCTCGACTGCCGGTGTTGGGTTGGTAGAAGTGAACTCTTTTCATGGCCAGTGAGTCAAAAACCCTCTTGCAAGCAACAGGAACTCATCTGTTAGTTCTCGGCTGAGCGGGTTGCTTAATTAAAACTGTAGAGCAAGAGTAATTGTTTCAGTTAAGTGCTTCTCATCCCACTAGATGTTCAGAGTACCTGGTGTAATTAGGAATGTGGGTTACAGTTCAAGAGGGTAGAAAATACGCAGTGAAATTATTCCTCCTCCTGGTGTGATAAATGTTGTGTTCTCGTCTCAAACCAAATCCAGAAGATGGTTTCTGAACAGAAAATGTTCTGAAGTGCAATAGCCTTTAAGGTAAACTATTTCAAACAGGCTCTACTCCAAAATACTGCAGTGTATGTATGGTTAATGATTAAATGTGCAAGGACAGAGAGCATGAGAATGAAAGATAAAAGCAGCAGCAAAAAGAAATAAAATCAGGAGTTGTAGAGGGGAGAAGGTTCTCACAGAAAAATATTCGAAAAGCTACAAATGAAGTCAGGCTGGAACTTAAGATTGCATAATTAACAGAACAAAACAAATCGGTGGAAACCGAGCGGAGAGATAACGTGTTGGGGGAGGTGGTGGAGAGAAAAATTGACGGGAGTATTTTTTTTATTTGTTAAATTCTGGAAAATTTGGATTTTGAAAGTAAGAGCTGCGATAGTAATGGCTGGGAAGGATCCGCACAGCAGAAATAAAGCTGCAGTCCTGTGTGAATGAGACAGAGAGCACACCGGCAGGGCTAACACTCCGGTTTTGTCCGTGCAGATACAGCAAAGAAGAAATTTAAGAGCACATGAGGACTTTTGCCCAGCAGGAGGTTGGCTTTTCTGAGAGAATTAGCTAAAAGAGCTGGAGACAGCATTGCAAAAGTCACAGAATATAACTGAGGATAGAAGGAAAGAGCCGAGAAGTAGAAGGTTTATATTTAAAAAAAAAGTGATGTGAGATCAGAAATAAACCCTCTAGTGCGCTGTAGAAGGCAGCGATCTTTTCCGACAGCAGAAAGCATTTAATACAGTATTTCCGTCATTTTTCCAGTGCTGGCCGGTGTGCCGTAGTTCAAATGTCCTTTACCTTCCTGATATTTAACACGTGTTCGGTTTGACAACAGAAAAGGTAAAAACGCCGAGTGCTTGAGCCTGGAAAGACCCAGTGGCTGGGTGATTTCCACTGATTTTCTTCCCTTTTTCTTGTGATCGAAGTTTTCTAGGGTGTATTTCAAAAACGTGAAGCTGTCTCTTAGTTTTGGAACGGTAGGTGTGTAAAACACTTTGTGACTTTTATATATTGCCACATAAGTTATTTACAGGATAATTTTTTTAAGAGATGCTAATAAGTGAATTCAATCAGCTGTTTTATTTCAGAATGGCTTTTTTTTTTTTATCTTCAACCCTTATTAGTCCTTACTCCTCTAAGTGGCATTATTAAGTAATTTCAGGACCATTAATTAGACAAAAGATTTTTTTGCACACATCCAAGCCATCAAAGAATAAACTGTGTCAAAAAGTTTTCTTTTCTGATGCAATTATGATTCTTTTCAGTATGTGAAAACCAACCCTTTGCAGCATTCCTGCATATTGAAGCGCAGCTGATTAAGTTGGAATTACTGATGGTTGGGTAGGGGAATGGTATTTGTGCAAAAAAAGTTACCGGCGCGTATTTAGGCTGTAGGAGAGCTGTGGAAATGCCCTTTCCCTGTCCCGCTGCGCCGCGTTTGGGTCAAGGAGCTGCAGCTGGTAAGTAAAAGCAAAGCAAAGAGGCTCCTGGGTTAGCTCAGAGCTTCAGAGAGGTCCTCAAGGGTGGCACATGGGGACAGATGGGTGTCTGGAGAGTTGGCAGGAGTCAACGGTCAATTATTGGAAGGATCTGGCTCAGGAAGGAGAAAGATTTTGCAGCACGTCCACATTATTCAGAAAAAGATGATGCGGAAAATAGAGATTACGCAGGCTTTGATTCTTTTTTGTGAAGGTCAGTTTGATGTATGTAATTTAAAAAGTAAAAAAGTCCCTAAAACATGCAAAGAACTGTTTATTGGGTTGACATTTGCGGCTCTTACTGGAGGCGTGGTGTTTTACGGTTGCCTTGCACCGTACATGGCTGCACCCTGTGCGAACAGCCCATAGTAACCTGCCCTTTAACACTGGCTGGTTCATCAGCACCTTCTCACCTTAAATCTTAGGATCTGCAAAACTTTGTGGATGCTGCTGTGATCGTAACTGGAAGAAAAATATACCTGAAAAGTGTTTGGTGATGAAATGTAGATTTTATTTTGTTAAAAAAAAACCCAACTGTTTTATTGGGAAGGTATCAACGCAACTGTACTTGGAACTGCGTCAACTATTGGTTTATGTGTTATTTTTTGCCGTGATGGTCAAGTCTCAGATGTGGAAAGCTCCCATTTATTCTCATCGAGTGAAACAGGTAGAGGACAGCTCTTCTAGAAGATAAGGGTTCCAGGGGATGAATTTCATGACCTTGAGATAATTCCCTCAACTCAATGGTTGCATCAACCTACAAAACCTATAGGGCAGCGTGTGTAGGACTTGGAGTTTGTAAGTGATGCTGTGTGAGTACTGCCAGCATTTTGAAGACATGGATATTCTGCAGAATGTTCTTTGTAGATCACTTTCTCTCCTCTTGTTGACTGTTGGATAGCGTGTACCGTCATTGCTCGTTCCAGAAGTGTTCTCCCTTCTTCCTTTTGGGGTTTTTTTGTGTTTTTCTCTTGAAATGCTTTTTATTTCCTTTCTGGAGTAGCGTGCCTGTTGTTCTATCCCATTTTGGCTTCTTGACATATCTTTGGTTCTTCACAAATATCTCTTCCTCCTTTTCTTTCATTATTTCCGAAGAGGAGGATAAATTCACAAGCCCGTTGGGATTAAATTTTACCTTTTTTTCTGGCTAGACACTTCCTGAGGAATTTCACATTCTTGACACACTGCTCCAGTGCTTCGCTATCTGAAGATGAACCGGTGTCTACGTTCCCTCTAATACAGCGTGAGCTGGGTCAGAACCTTTCTGAGACGATAGATATTGGTAATGTGGTTTCCAGGGTGTGTTGTCCATAGAGATGTTCATCTCATTGCCCTCTTCCTTGGAGACCTTTGAAATCTAACGGGACCGAGGAACTATACCGTATGTACAACTCACGTATTTTCTGACAAGTAAAACCAGTGTACAAGCAGGTGAAATTTGAAGGTACAACAAAGAAATACAGTAAAAGTGTGCATAGGATCAAGACATATCGGAGAAACCAAAGTTTTTTGTCTTCTGCAAGGTGCGGATCCTGAACATGAAACCTTAGATTGGCACATTCACAGCCTGGTGGGTTATTTTTGGTCTTTTTCTCCCCAGGAGAGGAGATATTTTTCCTTGTGATGTTTCAGAGGGCGGGTTCCTTGATTAAAATTTGGGGGAAAATACGGCTTAGAGCAGAGCGCTCCTGTAAAACCGATACACGGCAGATGATCTACAACGACTGCAACTGGAAACCAGAACATGTATTTTCTTCTTAAAAATTGAAAGTTTCTGGTTTTTTAAAGGTTTTCTGTTTGGTTTGCTTGCTTGTTTTTAAAGGAGACACTAGAAGATGTCTGATAATGCCTCTGGCACTGGCCGAGAGCTAGAATTGCCCGTGGTTAATGCTACACCGTAGGGTTTAGATCTGGAGGAGCTCCATCCTTGTCGAAACAGCATTTAACCACCGCTGCGGCGGGGCTGGATTTCGATAAAGCACTGAGAGCAGAGGCTGCTGGTTTAAATTGCAGGTGGCACGATTCAAGCATCATCTGTAAAGGAGGTCAACACCTTTGAAATTCAGTAATTTGAGAAAATAAATTCTTCTTCTAGCTCCTTTGCACTTAACCAAGCAACTCAGTAGCTGAACTTCTGTATTTTAAGCTTTCGTTTTTGTGACAGCAGTGAGGAAGGTTGCTGGGCGTTTTACAGCAAGTGGATAGATCTGATTTGCCGTAAAATAACTTTTCATTTTTCCACTGCCCATGTCCCTTTATCTTTGAACTATTGGAGACAAAAATTTATCGTCTCCACCGATCTGTGTTGCGAAAATAAGGGAAAACAAAAGCTGAAGCTATTTTTTTGGTTTCTATAATCCTCCTTTCAGCCTGCATCCTGGACCGTGAGGCTGAGTTCCTTGAATTCTTCCTCTCATCGTATTTCCTCTCGAAGGAAAGACTCCGATACTTTGATAGCCCAGCGTGAGTCTCACCAAGCAGCAGAGTTGGTCCCAGGGCTGCCGCAATTTGTCTCTGCGCTGATGGACGATTTCCCATTTGCGCTCAGGTCGACACTCAAGGAAGGTCTTGGGGGCCTCCACAGCAATTAATCCTATTTCCATTTAATTATAGGGGGATGCATTTTGTCTCATCATTAAGATATCTCCGACTCTCACGAGAGTATTTGTACCAGACAAGATTTGATTAAGACTCATTACAGTGCTGTTTACTTCGTTTGATGAGTTCAGAAGCTCAGGTCCAGCTTTAATTGTGAATGGAGGGCTGGTTTCTCCCTCCCCGTCTCTTTAGCGATGAATATTTATTACTGTGCTGCGATAACACTTGTGTTTGCTGGCTGGGCTCCTGGTCTAGCTTAGGATCTAATCTATTCATCAGATGCTGCGGGTGGTCCTGCCGCATCTCGAGTAGACATCGCTACCTTCCAGCCTCTTGTTGTTTGTGTGTTCTTGAACCTTCCCGCTGCAAGAGTGGTGTCATTCTCTGCTCCTAACAAATGTGAGAAAAGCTTCATTCCCTACGCTTTGTAAAAATAACCAAAATGGAATAAGGCTTCCAACCCCCACCGAAAAAAAAAAGTTGAATTTGTCAAATGTCACCTGCTGCCACCTATGGCTTTGCGCAGGAAACATATGCTTGGGCGAGCGGTGCTAAGGAAACAGATTGCCTGCTCGCTGGGAGATTTGTAGGAGCTGGTCGTCTTCCCGGCTTGGCAGAATGAGGATTTCGCCTGGAAAAATGCTGCCAACGTGCACGGATCAGGAATTTTGAACTCTTCTGGTGAGAACACCTGCAGAGAGGAGAATGTCGTCGTTGAGAAGAACGTCATCAGAGCCCTGAAGCTGTGTCGTGGCATCCTGAAGATGCTTTAGTACTTAATCAGCTGTATCTGAACATTTAATAATTCTGATTGCAGCATTACAATAATTAGAACTTTGATCTTGAATTAGTATTTTCTGATAACTTTTTCAGGGACTTGCTGTAAGTGAGAGATTTGGAGAGCACGCAGTGTGCTCAGATCCTGCTGAAATATTTCACAGTATATTTTTTTAACAAACTTGCCTGTTCTGATGTGAACAATGAGAAAGGAAATCTTTAGGCGACTGCGTAGTACATATTTGTGATAATAATAAAGGATATCTTTTTCATTAGTGGACATTTAACAGAGGAGGACATCTTGTGGGACGAAGGGACGGGAACAGAGATGTTTTGAAGCTAATGATGGAGTCGTAAAGATTCCTGGAAGGATATAGTCAACGGAAGAGCCATCTATGTTATAGATCCCTATGTACTGTAAAGGCTAGATGTCTTTATATAGGAAAAAAATAAGTCATTTTGAAATCATCCTACAAATAATCATCAGTGTTGCTGAGATGAAGAATAATTGCTGTAGGACTTTGGGCAGTAGACTGGCTCGGAGATCTTGTTGGTAAAGGGATCAGGGATCAGTCTGGGCTCTAAGAATATTAATGTTACTTGTTTTGTAAATTTTCTTTTTGTCTTTTTTATTCAGTTCTTTTGAACAGTGGATCACACTGAAAAACCAGCTCAGTTCTTCAAACCTGTGGTTTGAATTTGGTGTCGTTTCATCGAGTCTTTCCAGTTAGGGGGTGTCTCTAGTCCAGCTTCTGCTTAAATCTTATTGAATCTTTGGACTACAACATGTATACAACATCTTTCACTATATTAAAGCAGGATTTATTGCCAGGACTGCAGAGAAGTATGTTAATAAATGTTTCCATACGTACATTTTCTCTACATTCATTTTCTACTTACAGAATCTGAGTGATTTCCATTCAGTCCCACTACCTGGGAACAACTTCTTAAACCCTACAAAATGCTTCGATACTGCTCTCGTCTACTCTCCATCTCCTTCCCCACCAGCTGCTTTCTCTGTTGAGGATTCTCTGATATTTTTTTGGGGAAAAAACAGCCTGCTGGAGCTGTGCAGGTGGGCTCTTCTCCATTAATAGCTTCACCTCTGTTTCCTTAACCTTGGCGTTCCCTCTTGAGACACGTTCTCGGTTTCATTTCCTCTTTACTTCACCCTACCAGTCTCCGTTTGATTGAACTCCATGCAGAATATTTAGCATATAAATTAACTAACTCCGCTCTAATCGCTGGAGAAACTTCCCACCCATCCTCCCACATAAAAAAACCACTCGGTGTCGTGTTGAAAAATTTCATTTATTAGCGAGTTCCCTGGCTGGTGCAGAAAAAGGATTGGGTTTGGGGTTTTCGGTCCTGGCCAAGTGAATTCACTGATTTATTCGGCTGCAGCGAAGACAGAGGAATGACAGGCTAGAGCAGAAAGAATATCTTCCCTACCCAATTTTTTAAAATCTCTCTTGATGTACAGCACTGCAGGTGAACGCTGTACAGATAGAATTACTGATAGAATCCCCCTTCAAGGCTGAGCTCCAGTTTGTGCCTCGAGGAGCAAAATTTTAGGTGAACCATGTAGGGTAGGATTCTTGTTTTTTTGATTGGGGTGTTTTTGGCATTGTTGACTTCCCACCCCACCATCAGCAAGGTGAGCTCCATGGATTATTTGCAAATTAATCCCTAATTTAATAGCACTGGGCTGCGATTTTAGACTGATTGGCAGGGGTGGGCTTATCTTGGGTTTTGAGAAATTTATGGCATCCCAATATTTGTTTTTACGGTACTCGTAGTTACTTCTACCCAAATAATTCTAGCAAGCCAAAATGTAAAGAATATAATATTTCGCATTAAAAGAAGGGTTTCATTTCCTACTTTTTAAAATTAAAAAGCCTAGACTTAAAAAAAAAATAAATTGGAAAAATAAAGGTAATCTTTTCAACCTTTCTATCTTGTTTTCTTTGTAGCTGAAACAATTTGCCACATGAGACTATCCAACCCCCTAATGATTTTGTTCCTGCCAGTAGAAAAAGATTCAGGACTACTAATAATCCTAATTTAATCTGATATTAAAATCTGAACACGCTTGTAACTATAATCTCTGTCTAAAATAAATAATCCTGGATTCTTTAAGAGAAAAACTGTCAAAAACCAGATCAAAAAGCACGGGGAATGTACAGCAGAGAGAGAAGCATTCTCTGATGATGGGCAGGGGTCATGGTCTTGTTCTGCGCCCCAAAAAATCATGGAAAATAAAGTGACTCTGCTTTCAAGAAACTCCTTTTAAATCTGATCTAACAATCGTAAACCCAAATATTTAAGGGGCCACATTAGATCAGCTTTGCTGGGTTTGCTTTTTACCCCAACGCTTCTTTATAAATGACTTTAAAAGTCTTGTAACCGAGGTGTTTGCGGGATGTAAATGAGCACTTGGTTTCTTATAAACCTTTTTCTTTCTGGGAACAGAGACCAGCTCTTGCAGGATTTTAATTTCCATGACTTCCAAAGCAGTTTTTATCTTCATCTTGTGCAAGCTGTAGGTCTAAAGCCTTCTCTTAATTAAGACTGGAACAGTAAATAAACAAAATTATGTCTTCTTCCATGTAGAGCAACGATAGGTATGTGAGAAATAGATAACAATATTTATAGTTTTGCAAACTTGGGGAATTTTTGCCTTTCATCTTCTTATAACTTACCATCAGCTAAGGCGAAAGAACAGCTTAGAGAAGCAGGAACCACCCAGAGCACTGTTTGTAAACTTTGTGGGTGGCTGAGGGTTTTTCAAGCGGTGTAAAGCTATCCCGGTCCTCAGCTATTAAATAAGAATTGGTAAATAGTCCTTGGAAATAGAAAAATATTTGTCCTACGGTGAGACTTCATCACAATGAAATTTGGGCAGCACCCAGCTTTCGGAGCGGGTGCTGCTGGATTCCTGCGTTCCTGCGCTTGCGAAACTCAGCTGCCTTCCTGGAGATCCTCAGCATTGCTGGGAAGAGAAGCGGTGACTCGATTTAAAATATTAAAATATTTTTAAATCGGTGAGTTTCCTATCAGCGGAGGTCAGTCCATCGGGAAGTACAGCCTGTGTGTCTGCTAGACAAGAGGAAAAAATCCATTTTTAAAGCCTCGTTTCGTTTTTAATTGGAAATAGATGATGTTTTGGAGAGGACAAGGCTTTGGGAGCTAGTGCATCTTTTTTTTTTTAAGGGACTTGTAGCCTTGCGTGGTTTCGCAGCGTCATGCAAATCTGTGATGTGTCAGAAAGTACATCGTGTCTCTTCCCATTTCACCGCAGCACTTTCTGGCTGCGTTCCCACCTCAGAAAAAAAAGAAGACCGGGCAAGCTGAGGTTGTGTCTTTTGGGCAAGGAGGGTCCCTGCTTGATAAAATCAAGACTCCAGCTCGCAGAAACCTCACTTTCCGAAGGAGAGAGCCCACCTCGCGCCTGGCTACAGGGCTGAAAGCAACTTGAGGCTGGTGGAAGCATCAGTATTTCCTCCGGGTGATCCCTTCTTTCCGTTGGAACTTGATGATCTTTAAGGTCATTTCCAAACCAAACCATTCTATGATTTTATTAATGAAAGCATCAAACCCCAGCAAAATTAGACAGTGATAGCGGGATGAAGCGCTTGTATTTTAAAATAAGGAGCTGTTCCTTTTGCAGAATAAAGTTATACTGCTGTCTGGCATTTTATTTCTTTTTTTTTTTTTTT
>WKFP01014293.1:111408-129144 GCA_011057875.1 Pterocles orientalis
TCTATTGAATGCGCTCTTATGTCTTCATGATTTTTTTTTTTGTTCTAAGCCAGTAAGTTTTCTACATTTAGTTTACTAACAAGGGCTATTTTTTGAAGCTGCATTTAAAAAAAAAAAAATCATCTTAACGCGATTTTTGTCATAACCTTTGCACATACTTGTAAATCCCAACCCAAGCTGGGTCTCCAAGACATTCGTATTTGCCAATCTCCTTTCCCAGTGGGATCTTTAACCAAGAGTGGGGCTGTTTGGAAAGAAAAAAAAACCAAAAAAATTCATGGATCAGTTATAAAATCAGTGACTGTCCAGTGAAGTCTTTTCCATCGTTTTCATTCTTTTGCACCTCTTGTCCTGTTGATCTGTTTGAGGTCTTTTTATGTGTTTATCAAACTTATTCTTAAGTTTAAAAAAGAAAAAAAGTTTAAAAAAAAAAAGATTTAACTGCAAAAATTTTGAACGCTTCACAACGCAGAAGAAAAAAGCAAGTATTGCCATAACGTTCATCTTCAATTTCTTTGGCCAGTTTTTCTGTGTCCTTCATACCTGGACTTTCAAAATTCAGAAAGTGTTATTTAAAGTCTCTTTAGTTGTATTTTAAAATATTTTCTGTAAGAGCTGCTAATTTTATTTAAAAAAAAAACAGAAAAAAAAAAGAAGAAAAGTTGTAAAAATATGCCTCCTTTTTAACTATGATTTCTTCATACAGGGCATGTATCCGCCGTATCATCGTGTACAGCGTCACTGAAAGCATAGGTGCAAATGCTTTCTTTATATTGGCTGTAAAAAGTTTGTATTTATTATGTATAAAAAGTTGAATAATAAAAAAGTGGAACTGAATCCGTGACGTCGCCTTGATAACAGACACCGCCGCGGCAAAATGTCGTTGGGTTTGGGTGGAAATCTGGCACTGAGGGAGAACCTGACGTTTGGGGAGAAAAATAAAATTTTTTTGGGCATCATTTGTGGTTCTACATAGAAATTTGAATGTTCTGCTCCGGAAAACACTGATGCACATACCTAAAGCCATCTTTAAATACTCCTAAATAAGGAACAAAATGATGCCAAAAATGGAGAGCTAATAACAAAGCTCCAGTTATCAAAATAATTGCTTCTTAGCCTTTGTGCAATTGCATCAAGAAAGAAAGGGAGAGAGCGATTGATCATAACTCTTCAGCACGATTGTCCTCTAATGGGGTTGATGTGCCTAACTGTGCGAGGAGCACTTCCACTCCCTCCCAAACCTCTCCGGCTGTTTCATTTTTTCCATTTTCTCAGCCCTCAGAAGGCACCGACCGATGACCAGCTCCTTGCTCGGCTAATTCCCGTCTCTCAAAGGTGAGTTATTTCCTGCATTAGGTGCTAAATGATACGTGAGCTCTGCCTGCCGATTCCTTCTCAATTTTTGCTTTCAGCTGTTAGGATTCCGGACGGTATTTTTACCCTGTTCGGACACCGCTGGCTGCAGCAGGACTCCGCCGGCCGCTGGGCATCGCCGCCGCGTTGGGTCAGATCTTTAATCTTTCATTCCCACTCTTCACACCCAACTGTTACACACGCTTTCATCATTTTTTCCCCCTGAGCTTTTTCCTTTGAGAAATCCCATCTTCCTCTGCTTTTTATAACCATTCACGGTGCTCCTCCAAAAATTATTGCGGCGTTGACCGCTTTGTCCTTTCCTTTTAGCTCCTTGCTCGTCGCATCTCTCCTTTTTTTGCTGCGTCGCACACAAGTCGCTTTGCTCGTCATTCTTTTCACTGTCAGCATTGCTTAGAGATGATGTTAATCCTCAAATCCACCGATGATGCCACTTTTCATTTCTTTTTTTTTCTTTGATTTTTTTTCTTCTTTTTTTTTTACAGCCCCCCTTCATGCCTCTACTTTTTTTCTCCTTCCCCCTTTCCTTAAAATCTGTGCCGTGACAAAACGGAGCCGGCAGAGAAAGCCCGTTCAGCAGGTGTGCTGCCATCGCATCGTTCTCGCCATTAACATGAGCAGAACTTATTTCCATGAAAATCTCTTCACCCCGGAGTGCTTTTCCCAACCGAGCGCTTGCCTGCGAGTGCGAGATGGCTGCGGTTCGAACAGCACGCAGCGGCCAATTAGAGACCAAAAAAAAAAAAATGGTTTTGAGGAAAAACAAAGATTTTGGGGTTATATATTCTGTCTGGAATATTTAGAGAAGCAGGATGTGGAAGTTGCCCAGCACGAAGGTGGAAATGTTGGTCTCTGGAAGTCGGCGGTAGGACCGTCGCTGTCTCCATTAGTTGTTTCCTCTGATGGTTCTGGTTCTCAGATTTAAAAAAAAAAAAATAATGAGACTGAGACTCGACAGGAGCAATGGGGGTAAATGGTGTCACGCACCAAATTAATCATGCCAGGGTTTCTTTTTGTTTCGTGGAAATATTAAAAGAAACCCAGGCACCTGGGTGAGTTCTCTTTCCCATCCTAATTAAATTGAGATCAAAAACCCCACTGTCTTCTCCAAATAAAGGATCTTTTGCTTCTCTGCGTATGACGTGGAGGGCTGGTTGCTCTGCAGCTTCCCCCTTTTTTCCCACTTGCTCTTCCAGCAAGGTCCCTATAATTAAAAACCTGCAAATCTCAGCGGAGCAGAGGCAGGAGGAGCAGGAAATCTCCCGTAATCAGCCTTTCCTCGTATTGAGCCTCCCAGGAAGCTTGGGAGGGGGAAGAGTCCCGTCTCGCCACATTTTCTCCTTTTTCCAGATCTGCTGCCCTGCGGAAAAATGATGGGAGGGACCGTGCTGCCCTCTTCTATCCTACATCTCTGCAGGAGGTGAGCTCGGGGAGATATCGAGCTTTTGGTTCGCGGCACAGGGGGAGGTTGGAAAAAGTGAGGGATAAAAAGGAAAGAAAACTTCAGTGAAGTCAAGGCTGCAGCAAATGAGCCAAAAAAAAAAAAATGCAGCTAGGAAAATGCTGACGTGCTTACTATACCAAGTAGTTTCCTTACTCCAGGCATTCCCCGGGGGGACGGAGGATTACAGATCTCATAGAAGGATCGTTGTCGCAAGCGAGCCTCTGCATTGCAGGTCATTTCAGGCAGAAAAGAAAAACACTGCAGTGATAGCGGGGCCGGACTGGAGCAAGGTGAGGAATCCCCGTGGTTAGCGGAGTCGAACTGGAGCAGCCGCCAGACGTGCGGTGAATAACCACCGAGGGGAGGAGGATGATAACGGGTTTGTTTAAATACATTCGCTCCCCGTCGCCGCTCAGCGATGTCTGGGTACAATCACCTTCCAGCTGTACTTCCCGGCACAAGCTGAAGAAAAATTGGAGGCGGCAGGTTGCCAGGCTGTCGTTTAACATGCTGGAATGTCCTCGAGATCCCAAGGGAAAACTGCCTCCCCCCCTTAAAAATACACCCTGGAATTATTTGTATCTGTGGCAGATCATGATTTAGTTGGTGTCACGTACAGCAGACCCATCAGGGGATAAAATCGAGACGAGCTGAGTGGAAAAAAAAAAGTATCTCCTAGTAAATTAAAAACTATTTATTTTATACAGCCGTCGCAGAGTTTTCTGTCTGAGCAGATGGTGCTGCTTTGTTTGAAAGCTGATGCTGGAGAAGGATCACAGCATCACAGGCTGGTTTGAGGTTGGAAGGGACCTCCAGAGGTCATCTGGTCCAGCCCCCTGCTCAGGCCGGGCCACCCAGAGCCGGTTGCCCAGGACCGTGTCCAGGTGGCTTTTGAGTATCTCCAAGGATGGAGACTCCTCAGCCTCTCTGGGCAACCTGTGCCCGCGCTGGGTCACCCTCTCGTCCTGGCACTGGGCAGCGCTGGGAAGAGCCGGGCTCTGTCCTCTTGGCACCCTCCCTTCAGGCGTTGACACACGTCGATGGGATCCTCCAGGCTGAAAGCATCTTTTTACTTCTCCGTGTGCACTCCCTGGAAAGAAGAGCCTTTCAACCAGCCAGAAACCTTTCAGAAAGCGAGAGCTGTGGAATTGGTGTTGTCTGTGGATCCCCCACGGTTGCTGCAGCTCCTCCGAAGTCTCCCAGATCCGACACAGAGAAGCTCTGGGCACAATCGCCAGAGACTCAGAAATTGGACTCTAGGATCGAGGCTTCAGATTGTACCTCCTGAATGGTTCACTAAAAACAATGTTCTGACATGGCCTTGTGTCTGTTCCCAAAAATGCTTCGGAAAAAAACACATACTATAGAGACTGGCTGCTTTGTACGTTGGAAATGGCTTCTGGAGGCTCTCAAACCCCGAGTCGGGACTGCATCACCCGTGAATGGGGCACGTTGCAGTGCTGCCAGATCTGTTCCCAGCCTGATGTCATTCCTCCTCCTCTTCCCATTTCAGATTTTCTCCCTGCAATCAATTTTCCAGCCTCTTGGCCTGTCCCGAATGTGTTAAGCAGTGGTTCTTCCGCCACTTTGTTCCAAACCCTCTTTTGCTGTCTTCTGAATTTCACAGCGGGTATCCGAAGGGGGCACGGTGGTGGAGACGGGCTGGCGATCTCCATCCCGCTCTATTGAGCTGCCATCGCCTCTCGGGAAAACTGTCACCGCTCCTGTCCCTGCTCCTTGACAGCAGCCAAGGAGTAAATGGACTTTGCAGAATGCTTTGGGTCCTCGTACATCATTTCACCCGACAAAAGCGCACCCATGTGAATATCTCTAAGTATTCACAGGAGGGTTTGGGTTGGAAGGGACCTTAAAGCCCACCCAGTGCCACCCCCTGCCATGGGCAGGGACACCTCCCACTAGCCCAGGTTGCCCAAAGCCTCATCCAGCCTGGCCCTGAACCCCTCCAGGGATGGGGCACTAATATATACAATAGAGAATAGATATAGAATATCCTATATATTAGAATATAGTATTTTTTGTTGTATTCTGAATTTTCAGTGAGGACAGAAGCAAAATCATCCAGATGCTTTGAAGGAAGAGGTCGGGCTGAGTGAGCGGTGTTGCCGATTAACACAACAACGGTCGTGACTGTGGCATGAGTGAGACGAATGTGAAATGGGCCCAGTCAGGGAAGAGATGGTTACATTAAAACATGGGGTTGAGGAGCAGGGAGCTCATTTCTGCTTCTTGCTCCAACATTAGTCCCTGGAGAAATTTCTCTGTGTCCCTGCGTCCTGTTTGAAGAGAGTGTCAGCATCCTCTAAGATTTATCTTCTCTTCCAAAGATTATTGGGCTGCGTGATGAAGGACCCTTCTGTTTTGAAATTGGTTTGTTCTGTTCCTGAATTTTTACCTTTTTTAATGGACTGGTTTTGGTTTAGATTTTTCTTTTTTAATGCAGATTCAAGAGCAATTGCTGCCAGGTATGCTTCTGCTCTGCTGTAATTAATTTTGTCTACTCTAATTGCTTCTCCTTTTTCCATTGTTTATTGAAAGACAAATGAATTCCCAGGTTCTAGTTGCATTTGGAATGCTGACAGCAGCTTTTTTCAATCCCATAGCACAGCTACTTGTGTTTTTTATTCAGCTGAATCCTGTGGAGTGGGCCAAATTCGGCTTCACCTCTGTGTCCCGGGCAAATTACTGCACTAATTAATGTCTCTAAGACTGGGACCTCCTTCCTGCTTAATGTAAAGGAATGATGAAGTGAGGGTGCTCTGGCTGCAGGCATCAAGTGTGGGTAGAAAAGAGCACCAGCCTCGAGTTATCTTGCTGAGTAAACGTGCGTGAAGATACATGAGAGGCTGATCCTTTAAAGTACAGTTACAGAATTTCTATAAAATATATATCCCACGCCAGAAGAGAAAGACTCAGCAGAGGGAAGCTCTTTTGGGCAGAGCTTTGGAAGAAAAACACAGAGAAGCAGTGGGTGCTTGGACTTCCCAGGAACTTCAGTGAAAGGATCCGAGCACTCTTCCTGGGGTGCTTGAGCCAGCAGAGCTGAGACTAAGCCAGATCATAATCCCTCGTTAAGGCGTGAAAGTGGCAGGAGGCTTTCTGAGGCCGTGGTTTGTGATAGAGTAAATCCAGCTTTAGGGCACCATGCGCTGATCCAGGAATCCCACAGCCCCATACGATGGAGCACGGATCCAGATAAACTGCCTCTGCCAGCTCAGATGTGTCCAGAACGAGCTGGCAGAGCTCATTTGATGGGTTGTCTTAGTTTCAGCTGGGACAGAGGGAACTCTCTCCCCAGCAGCTGGTGTGAGGCTGTGTTGGGGTTTGTGCTGAGGAGAAGCTGATCACACACTGATGGGCAGAGCTCCTGCCAGGACACTCAAGGACTTTCCAGCTTCTCTGCTGTGCCCGTGTCTGCAGGGGCAGGAGGAGCTGGGAGGGAGCACAGCCCCAGTGACCAGCCCAGGATTTGACCTCAGGTTTAGGACTGAGACCCAAACTGGCCGATGGTCTGTTCCATCCCATGCCCGGCATGGCCAGGGGGTAGGTGAGGGTCCTCCAGAAGCTCATCCCTTTTGCTCCAGTCAGCTCTCTTGCTCCGGATCATCTCGCTCTGGGTGGTCCCTCTCCCTGGGTCATCTCCCTCCCTTGGTCAGCTCTTGGTCTGGGACGCTCAAGCTCTTATCTCCATTCTGGGATTGCGGTTTCAGGACTCTCCCTGCTCCAGGATTGTTAGCTGGGAACAGGGTGAGCTTTGTTCATCGGGTGGTGAGCAGTGTCACTGTGTATCACTGATTTGTATATCTGCATATATCACTATCAAAATTACTATTTTGAGTATTTTGTAGTTTACTTACTAAATTGTTCTTATTTCAACCCATGATTCTCTTTTCCCTTCACCCCTTTAATTCTCTCCCCCATCCCCAGGAGGGCAGAGGGTGAGTGAGCGGCTGTGTGGAGTTGGCTTCCAGCCAAGGGTAAAACCATCACACGGGTTAAGTTCTGTACCGGCAGGCTGGGGTTTGTGCCTGTGTCGCTGTGACAGATTTTGCATGTCCCCTCGCAGGCAGCGTGGCGAGGGAAAGCCGCCGGGAGTTCCATGCTGTGGGTTGGAGCTGGTTCAGCGGAGACCAGCCTGTGCCGGGGCTGGTTCAGCTTTGTCTTGGTGGACACTGGGCAGGGTCTGGTTTCTGAAGCAAAAAAGTAAATTGGGCAAACCATTAAATTTTTTTCTAATGAAGGAGATTTCGTTAGGAAATGCTGCTTTGGCAAAACCTTTTGAAAATCTGAAGCAGTAGCTAAACCAGAACACGTCACTGCTTCTGTCAGTCGCATGGAAACTTGGGAGAGGACAACCCCAAACACTGGTGAGTGTTGCTGGAGAATTTTGTCTTGCTGAGGCTCACAAACTGCACGTACTGTGGTCCCCTTGGGGAGTTCCAGGTTTCCGTTGAAGACAAGCCTTCCACCAGGGTCAAGGATCATCGCAGCTGCAGACTCCCTGCGTGGAGCTGGAAGCCCACGAGCAACACAGAGAGAAGGATCAAGAAGCCCTCAATGCCTCGTTGGGCTTCCCCACCAGTAACGGGGACTTCTTCCTCACTCCCACTATCAAGGGCATCTTTTGGGTCATGGCACCCAAGATTCACTGCATCTGTCTCTAGTTTTTCCAAAACCGGTGAAGATTTTTTGCCAGTTTTAACAGACATTTAATTCTAAATATTAAACTTTCCAAGTATGTATTTTTGACACATTAGACTTCTGCGCAGAACAGAAATTCCACGTTTTGAGCATCCTCCGGTGAAGAGATCTGAAGTGGAAGCCCGCTGCAACGCAGGACACAGCCCCAGGAGCTGCACAGTTGCAAGACTGAAAGAGGGATTGCAGAGAGGAGAGAGGTGGCTGGACCGATAGGTACATCGGTAAATCTACCGCTGGGATCTCGTTTAACCCAGGTCTCGGGAGTGTCTCGTGCTAGATGGCTTTTGCTGGCCGTTGGCTTTGCAAGGCCAGGGCTCCCTGCGTTGTATATCATCACCAACCGATGTCACCGCAGGAGAGAGCCATGCTCAGCGTGAGAAGACTAAATGCCAGGCAGTTAATGTTCCGGGAGAGGAAACCCGCATCACAGCCCGTTCTCAGACTCCCCACAAATTGTTGTCGAGGTCAGTGCAAATTATTACCCAAGGACGCTGGCCGAGTGTGATTGTTCTCGGATAACAAGGAGGATCTCGTGTTAATTCAGCTGGCAGAGCCGTTAACGACTAATAGCGGGGGAACTGCTGGCGCTGCTTTCCAAATTATCTGACTGAGCTAATCCGAGGATGAGGAGACGATTTATTGATTTGAAGTCCTAGCCAGACATAGATGGAGATAATTCTAGGATGTTAGGGGGTATTATTCCTACAGAAAAGCAGGCTTGGTAAATAGTTTTCATTTATTTATTAGCCCCTGAGAAACAGTTGTGTTGTATTGCAGCTTGAATGTTTTATTTAGGGATGTGAATAGCTGAGATGCTGAAAATCAGAGCTTTCTGGATGGCAGTCATTTGGTATTTTTGCTGAAACTGCTGGTTTTCTAAAGCAAATAGCCACTCCAACTGCTAACACCGGTTTGAGCTCACCCTTTCTTTAGAGTTATTTTTAAAAGATAAGAAAAATAAAGGTGTTAAGTTTGCAGCTCTGCTTTTGCATTCAGGTCAGGTGTCTTTTCGCTCTTCATGGGTCTCTTGCAAGCTGGTTTCTGAGGACTCTGCTTAATGTCCTACAAAATAACCTTGTGCTTAGACTTAACAGCCCTTTTATCACAGCTGCTCTCTTGCTGCTTCTTGAGGGTGGAGAGTTGCCTGCGGGCGGACGGGCTCGGACCCCGAGACTTGGCTGGCGATGGGACCCCGGAGAGCGTTCTGCCCCATTAGTCCTCGCTCTGTCCTCTTGCCAAGGGCCATTAGAAGGAACCACAGGATGGAGGTCAGCCAGCGCCGGATCAGAAAGCCTCCCTGAGGAGCCCGGGTGTTGGATTACAAGGAAGGATGCTGCCTCTTTGATGCCTTCATCTTCATTCTCTGCATCGCAAAGTAGTTTTGCTTTGTCTAGCCCAAACAGGGAGGCGACACAGCTGAAATCTTTTCAGGAGCAGCTCTGGGACCAAGGGTCTGGTGTCAAGACCTGTCCTTCCACTGACTCCTGCTGCAGCCCGATCAAGTCACTTAGAATCACGGAGTCACAGAATCACAGAACGGTTTGGGTTGGAAAGGACCTTAAATCTCATCTCATTCCACATCCTCCAAATGCCCAGACTCCCATGAAAACCCCCAAAATTTCTATTGCTCTGCAGCATAACAAATTTCACATTTTCAAGCGGCGTGTCCGCTGGAAGGTGGCTGCGTGCCTGCTCCAGCGATGAGGGCAGCATGAAGCGTAGGTGTTGTATGTTTATGGAGAGACTGAACTGGCAGTTAAATTGTTTGAGGACGGCCAACTTTATGTCACCCAGCCTCGGTGCCTGGTGTTTGATGGCCTCATTATACACAGGCTGTTGATACGGCTGTAGTTTTATTCAGGGCTTTGTCGTTTGACCGTAATAACATGAAAATAAGGAATCATAGAATCACTAAGGTTGGAAAAGACCTCAAGGATCGTCCAGTCCAACCATCAACCCAACCCCACCCAACCCATGTCCCCAAGCACCACATCCACACGTTTCCTGACCCCCTCCAGGGGTGGTGACTCCCCCACGGCCCTGGGCAGCCTGTTCCAGTGCCTGAGCACTCTTGCAGTGAATATTTTTGTGAGTCTGTGGCCAGCGCGGACTTCGCAGATGTGATCGTGATGTGGTGCTGATCTGCAGCCCTGGCCCAGCGGCTGCTCTGGAAGCTCCTGGCTGTGTTTGGCTTCCCGTGGAGGGCTGCAGGCTGCACCGCAGCAGGTAGAGGAAGGAATGATGGGAACCGGCCCTATAGCACCTATAGCAGTGCTGCCAGGTCCACAGCCACTGTTTGATCGTGTCCACAGCCGGAGTTAGAATCATAGAATCACAGAAGGGTTTGGGTTGGAAGGGACCGTGAAGATCATCTCATTCCAACCCCCTGCCATGGGAAGGGACACCTCCCACTAGCCCAGGTTGCTCAAACCCTACAAGTTGCATGATCATCGCCAAGGGCAGCTATGCAGGAGGAAGCCGGGTGGGGAATCGCTATGGAGCTGTGCTCCTTGGAGAGAGAGCCCTGCAGAGCTGTGCCAACTGCTGTGCACTAAAAAGAGGGGGGGGAAGGCCAGTTAAACCACTCAAAACATTATATTCGCACTCCCACCTGATGCCAGCTGGAGCATGGGGATTCAGGGCTTGGTGGCACATTGGCACAGACACCCCTGAGCTGCTTGCCAAAGCTCTGCTCACCCGTGCCACATGCTGAGCCCAGAACCGGGGCGGGCTCGTGATCCATCCCCAAATGACGCAGCGCCAGTGTGGGATGGCAGCGGGCGTCCTGCGATTCTCCCATCGGAGCTGGGGCCAGTGCTGACATTTTCCATTACCAGAAGTATGGGCGGGGGTAGGTATTTTCAAACTGTATTTATAAACCTGTGTTCTTACGCCCTGTTTCCCAAACTTTGGGTGAAGAAGAGACAGGGATTTGTGTTAGGCCAGATGGTGGTTAGGAACAACGGGAGCACAGCTTCTGTTTGGGAGAAAAGAGGAGTAATATGGGCTGAGCTGATTGCAGTTGGTGATGGGGTGCACATGGGGAGTCGTGGGGAATGAAACGCTGGTGCAGTGGATAAGGCGCCTGTGTCCTCTCCTCCACCAAACTGCTGCAGTTCTCTGTGTGCTCTTACCACAGAATCCCAGAAGGGTTTGGGTTGGAAGGGACCTTAAAGCCCATCCAGTGCCACCCCCTGCCATGGGCAGGGACACCTCCCACTAGCCCAGGTTGCCCAAAGCCTCATCCAGCCTGGCCTTGAACCCCTCCAGGGATGGGGCATCCACAGCTCCTCTGGCCCCGCTCCAGCAGCTCCGTGTCTGTCCTGTGCTGAGGACCCCAGAGCTGGGTGCAGCACCCCAGGGGGGGTCTCACCAGAGCGGAGCAGAGGGGGACAATCCCCTCCCTCGCCCTGCTGCTCACGCTGCTGGGGATGCCCCCAGGACATGGGGGGTTGCTGGGCTGCCAGCGCACATTGCTGGCTCCTCTTCAGCTTCTCACCCCCCAGCACCCCCCAGTCCTTCTCCCCAGGGCTGCTCTCCAGCCATTCTCCTCCCAGCCTGTGTCTGTGCTGGGGGTTGCCCCGACCCACAGGCAGGACCTTGCCCTTGGCTTTGTTCTTCTCTTGCCTGTCCCCTTTCACGACAGTGAAATAAGTGACATTTCCATCGTAGGGGGGTATATGTGCACCAGGAAGGTGTGGAAAACACACGGCAATGCCCAGAGCCGAGGGGAGAGAGACCTGCCTGCCCACAAGCACATCAGAGACATCAGCCACACATTCTCCACCCCTGTGCAAGCCGAAAAGTGCTTGTGTGCAGCACCCAGGGATCCCACGATGATATCTGGGCCTCTGGATCGTTAGGAAATGTTTTCTGGCAGGAGGAAAAGCTCCTTGGCAGTTAGTCTCCAATGTGGCCTGATGTCTTTGTGAACAATATAAAAGGGGTGTAATTTTCTGGCGCTGTATTTCTCCTACTGTAATTATTGCTTTTCATCACCTCATTGCCTAGCGCAGGAAGGAGCTTAAGGCTGCAGGTAGCGGCGCAGTGGGGAGGAGGCACATCGAGGTTTCTGGCTGTTTCTTCCCTCTTTGCCTTTGGACATTAGTATGACTTCCCTTGAGGACCAGCTTCCCAGCAGAAAATCAAATAAGCAGGAGAAACAGAGCAGCAGCGGGGAGAGCCCCCATCAGCTCGAGATCACCATCAGCTCGGGAGGTTTTGTCCAGACGAGCTAACAAGGCACAAACATCCACCCTTCAGCAGCCCAGGCGCTCCAGAGGACACTGCCAAGAGCAGACACCACGTGCCGCCGTGGGTTTGGGCAATAATTACTATCAGGAACCAAGGAGTCTGAAATTTCGCGCCACAGCACTTTCCCACTCTCCAATTTTTTTCAATAAACATTAAAAATGCCTCTTGTGGGATCCGTGCTGGCCTGGGGTGTGGAGCACCTGTGCAGTTCCTCGCTTGGACACAACTGGAACAAAATCAAATCTTTTTTTCCTGCTTTTTCTTCATTCTTAGTGCGTGTTCCATGTGTGCACTCCCACCTCCATCTCAACAGTCCTGAGCTCTCCTGGCCTCTCCACATCCTCCTGTAACCATGGCGAGCGGTTAAACCAGGAGCTGCCATTTCAGGGAGCGCACAGAAGCGCAGGTAGTGGCCTTATCTCGGTGCGTCTGATACAGATGCACCCATAAATCATCGTAAAATGCGGTACGCAGGGGAAAACAGCCACCTCCTGCCCTCTGCTTATTTCCCGGAGCTTGAAAGCTGATTAAGAATCACTTACTTAAGCTGATGGGTTTCAAGTGATGCTACCAGGGCAAACTGCTCTCTTTAAAATGCCCATTAAAGTTTCAATTTACGTACCTCGCGCAGAGCCGTAGGGCCAGGGTGTGAGCTGCTGGAATGACCTCTGTTAGCAGCCAGTGGGTTCATTAAATAGTAAAGAGCTGAACAATTTCCAGCGAAATAGCACACCCAGCATCCTTATTTCATTTCCTGTTTTTAAAGGAAGTATAAATTATTTACCAACGTGCTTAAAGTCCTTTAAGTGAATCCAAGCAGTGAAGCAAAATGTTGTTTACCAGGGCAGATACCCAAAGGAAAGTGTCAAGAGTGATGGACCCATCTGCGAACACCCACTAAAACGCTGCCAACAATTTCTCGGATTTAATGGAGGTGGCAGGCTAGGACTGCAGCCGAGTCAGGCTGGTGGGTCAGACCCCGGTAACGGTGATTGCTGCCATTTGTGGATTAAGCTCAGATAATTTCTGGTGCTGACCTTCAGAGTTTGCCCATTTGTAAGTTTAGGGGTGTTGATTTTTCAAGCGTTGCCACTTGGAAGTTTTAACCACGTTCTCAGGGGTGTGAAGTCTCTTGGAGATTGGCACGCGCATTTCTGGAGCCGCATCTCACTAGACGGTGGTTATTCATCCTTAGCGTCGACCTGTTCTGCCCCAGTTTCAATCCTCCTCATGGATTCCTTTGGCCAAAAGGAGGGATTGAGGCAGCTGAAGGCTGTCTCTGCCTGGAAACACAGCGCCCTTTCCCCGCCCTGCGGTGCAGGATCGCACCACCTTCCACTGCTGGACTTAGTCCCCTGTGTTCTTGCCAAGCCAAGAACCAGTAAATCCTCCTGTGTGTGAAATGTTTACAAAAGGTCTGTAAACGTGGCCCTGACTCCTGCTCCTCCCGGCCGTGTTTCCACTCCATCTCGCTCCTCTCTGACGGCTTGCTCGAGCTGCTCCGCGCAAGATGGGGCTCACGAGAGCGGGGCTTGGGGTCTCCATGGGGCAACCAGCTCCACGGGGGCAGGACGCGTTTCTCAGGAACTTTTCCAGAGCTGCCAGAGAGTTGTGAATAAGTCGGTGAGAGGATTTTTAACAGACACGGCAATTCAACTCGAACGGTAGCAGCTGCTCCAACTGTAGCAATAAACTATAATACTCCAGCTCTTGCAATAAAACTCCCGAGTCAGACTTTACAAATGCTTTACAACCGGTGCTTGCAATTCATCATATCTCTACTCGAATTACTTTCCAGAACCGGTCGCCATTCATTTAATGCAAAACTATCTCATCTTGTCCATCTCTACCCTGGGTTTTATTTTCCACAGCTACTTGCTGGGAAAAGTCAATAACTCTGTGGTGCGTCTGATGCAGTTGCTGGTTGTAGGGATGGTGATTTAGATGTTTTTCTTTTTTAGGCCTCTGGTTCCTGTACGAAAAGATGGTGGGATGTAGGTTTAACCTGGAGCATTGACCTTGGTCTTGTTTCTTGGTGTCACAGGATGGGGGTTGGACACTCAGGAGTGTGGGACAGGCAGCCTGGGTGATGGCCATGGGGAGACTGCAGCATCCTACAGACACAAGGTTGGGTAGATGCATCAAGCTGTTGGGTCTCATGCCCTGTCCTGGCACCCAGCCTTCATCCCAGCTGGGCCGAACTGATGGAAACAAGTCTGAATGATGTGTCTGATCAGATATTCATCCAAGTAGGTATTTCATAGAATCATTAAGGTTGGAAAAGACCTCAAGGATCATCAAGTCCAACCGTCAACCCAACCCCACCCAACCCACTAAACCATGTCCCCAAGCACCACATCTACACGTTTCCTGACCCCCTCCAGGGATGGTGACTCCACCACTCACACCATCTCAGATTGCTCATGCTCGAATTACTCCATTTCAGGGGAACGGCTCCTTCAACAACGGAGCATTCCATGAGGAGGTTACTCAGCACCCTTCATTAGGGAGGAGAAGAGAGCTTGTGTCCTTGGGTTCTTGTATGTGATCTTGGTCCCCTCCTCTGTTCCTGGGCTGCCACGATGCAGCTCCCGGCCCACAGCGGGCTCTTGGCTTTGGCTGAGGTTTCTGCTCCGTTTCCCATAGCAGACATTCTCCCCTGGGACCACCCCACAAGAGGAGAGCTTTCTCACCACCAAGAAATGCAGTCGGCAGCTGACTTTTTTTTTTTCCTCCTTGTAAGTGATTTGGTTATTCCTGGAATAGCGATCACTAGATTTCTTGCTGATAGGGGCAGCTCTTTCTTGGTCCTCCATGACGGCTCCTTGCTGATGCTCAGGCCTGCCGGTGACTGGGGTCTGGTGAGCCCCATACTGGTCCTCAGTCCAGTGTCACAGGTCCAGGAGTCTCTGTCCCAAGAGCATGGGGTTAGAGACCATCTATTGGCCTCAGTCGGTAGATTTATATCCACGTGGATCCTTCCAAGCAGCCACCTTTTCCTTTAGCACCAGCTCCATCTCCTGCTGCCCGCAGCTGCTTGGACAAAAGCTCGGCTGTTGTGAAAGAGGTGATTTTAGAGGCAGGAATGCCATCCCTTCAACACCCCAAAAATGTTTTGGGGAAGGAGGTGCATCCTGAGAGCCAGAGCTCTGAGTCCATAGTGAGGATCTGCTCTCAAGGGGCTCTTTTGGGGTCTGCCGTGGAGACAAGGTCTCTGCTGAGCTGTCAAAACCTCCCTGTAGCATGGCCCCAAGGACTGCGCCATGGCTTGTTTTCGCAGGGAGAGAAATCAGAAGAAACAAGCTCCTGCAAGGGAGGTTTCTAAGCTCCTCAGGCATATGCAGAGAGGTGACGGAGCCTGTCCTGCGTGGAGACACAGTTTGTAACTCAAAATCCCTCAGATGTCACAGTGCGAGGGGCCACGTGGCCAAGGTTTTACTTCAGCTCCCTCCTTCTCGTGAACATCAGTTTGTGTCGCGTAGGTGGAAAAGGCTGGATTGGGCTGTGTCGCTGGGGAACGGCTGTCTCAGTGCGGTGGGAAGAGGCAGGCCCTGTGCTTCTGCCTGCACCAATCTGTCCGGGTACAGTTCTGATCACCCCGAGGCTGTTCCCTGATGTTTTGTTCCTTGGGTGCCTGCAGGATCTCTCTGCAATGCCACAAAGCAGCAGTGATGACAGTCAGGGACCTTCCCAGGCAGGATGTTCACTCCCAGTGCCACCTTTCACCATCTCCCAGGGAAAACGGGATATCCCAAAATCCAGCGTGCCTGCGAGCCGGGAAAGCTGCCGGCTGGCCTGGCCCCTTCACTGCGAAGGGCTGCCAGCCCCTCCTGGATGCTCTCTGAACAGGAGCCAGGTTCCCGGGGAGAAAACGCGGGGATGCCGGTTTAATTGAGCCTGTTCAATGGCCTTGGGCTGCCATAAACCATGTTGCTGTCTGGGCAATGAAAGGAGATGGGGGGAGGCAAGACAGCTCCCGATTCCCGAACCTGCTCCAAGCTGGCTTCCCCTGCAGCGAGGAAACCTGCCGTTAACCCCCCGGCACCTGCAAGGGGCCCTTGGCAGGGGCACAAGAGAGTCCATGGTGCCACCAAATGCCACAAATGGGGGTAACATCCCTCCCCTGCATCTCCTGCTTTTGTTCCTGCCCGTGGCTGGGAAAGGAAACCTGTTTTCAAGTGCAAGAGGAGATTTAAGCCAGAGCGGGGGCTGCAGCATCCCCTGGAGGATGGGGGAGCCCCGAGGCTGGCCAGGGGCAGTGGTCTGGGGATGCAGCTGGGGACCTTTCACTTTTGGTGCCGTGACCCCAAGAGTTTTTCCATGCACCCCATGGCCTTGGGGACAAAGGGAGCTCCTTTCCTGGGGCAAGGCAGCCCCTGCCGTCTCATGGGTGGCTCCATGCAACAGTGGCGGGGAAATGGGGGACAGCGGCAGTCCCCAAGGATGGGAATCCCTTCCCCTACTCCCTCCAGCCCCAGAAACCTAAGGGAGCTGCTCCTGTTGTGGGGTTTGTGGACCCCCCTGGGCCTGCTGTGGATCCCAGACACCGACTGGCCTCACCGGGGCTGGGAAGCTGTCCGGGGTGAAGGGTACGTGCATGTCACAGCTTTTTAGGGATGCTGCCAGCCTCTGTTTTGTCAGGGATGAAGCGGAGATGAATCCATCCCTATTTGGCAGCAAACAGCATCTCAGAGCATCACCACTTATCGCTGGGAGCCACGCTGGCCGGCTTGGGCTGCAGATGGGGAAGGCCAGAGCTGAGGGAGGAATCCCACGTTGCTATTCGTGGAAGGGACTGAAATGTTCCTGGCTGTGAAGGCCGTGGCTCGGAGCCCGCTGGCTTAGCCAGGCCGTGTCTAGTGGGAGAGGGGACATTCCCTTGCTGCCTAACGCCACCGAGGCCCCTACTTTGTACCAGGGTGCAGCTTGACCCTGGCTCCGGTTGTCGATGCTGACCCTGAAATGCTGACACAACACATAGTTTCTCCTTAATAGGGCATAGAAAAGGCGATACACATCAGGACTGGGTGTTTTTGCTCATGTTGTGCCTTTCCCTGTCTTTATATGATCCAGAAATACATTAGTTCAGCCCCTCCTGGGTAAACTCAGCCTAAAAAAAAAAAAAGATCTTGGGCAGATACTTCCTGCTCTGGAAGTATTGTGGTCCCAAACTGGAAACCAGTAAACAGAGTGGGTTTTGTGCAGGTTAGGAGGGTCTTTACTTAAAAATTGTTTGAGATGCTGGTTAATAGTGTTTTGAGCTTGGATCCCTGCACAGAGACATCCTCAGCTCCTGGTCACTTTTCCAAAACCAGTGTCTGATGGTCTGGTGTTACTCTGGGGTGAGGACCTCAAATGCAGATGTCTCCGCAACTTGGCACAGTGCTAGGACTGTAGGCTCCTTAAGTGCCACCCCAAACCTGACCATCTTTGTGGTCTTTTGAGCAAGACATTTCTTCCTGGCCCCATCCCCCTGCTGCAATTTGCTGCCTGGTCTTTGGTGCTCACAGGCTGTCGTGGAGCTGGGCTTTAAATAACCTCCCCCAAAATATATGTGTGTTTGTGTTGGATCGTTTCTGGGAGCTGGTTCACAGCCGGGCTCCAGAAACAGCGGGATGGGCCATGGAGGGGGGAGAAAGGGGCAGGGGTGAGGGAGGAAGGAGGGGAGCTCCTCTTAAGCCTCTTTGCTGCGAGGGAAAATGCAAGACTGCAGCATGCTGGAAGGAAAAATGAAAGCTTTCCTTGGAGCTGAGATTTCTCCATCTTATGTCTCAGTGATGAGCTGGGGAAGGGTCACATGTGAGTCCAGAGGAGCCACAGAGATGGTCAGAGGCTGGAGCAGCTCCCGTGCGAGGACAGGCTGAGAGAGTTGGGGGTGTGCAGCCTGGAGAAGAGAAGGCTCTGGGGAGACCTTCCAGCACCTTCCAGTGCTGAAAGGGGGCTAC
>WKFP01014293.1:139570-151804 GCA_011057875.1 Pterocles orientalis
CAGTGCTGAAAGGGGGCTACAGGAGAGATGGGGGGGCTCTGGATCAGGGGGTGGAGGGATAGGACAAGGAGGAAGGGGTTTAAGCTGAAAGAGGGAGATGGAGATGAGATGTGAGGAAGAAATGTTTTCCTGTGTGGGGTGAGGCAGTGGCCCAAGTTGCCCAGAGAAGCTGTGGATGCCCCATCCCTGGAGGGGTTCAAGGCCAGGCTGGATGAGGCTTTGGGCAACCTGGGCTAGTGGGAAGTGATCTTTAAGGTCCCTTCCAACGCAAACCATTCTGTGATTCTGTGATCCGGTTTAGTTCTGGTGCAGAAACACTGTGTTGGTCAGTCCTATGGTCTGACCAGGTGGGATAAGGATGTTCAAGGTACATCCTTGGCCTGTTGGCTTTAGTATCTCCTCAGAAGGTGGCTATCCCGTCCTCTTTTCCTACCTGCTCTAAATCCCAGGTGTCGTTCTGGACCCCCACAGCCCTGCTGCGGCTCCGTGCTGTCCAACAGCCCCAGCTCCTCCGGAGGACAAAGCTCAGCAGATCCCTCTGAGGGGTCGGTTCGGGAAGCATGGTGAGGAGCAACCTGCAGGCTTAGATGGGGGAGAGAGAAATTAGGGTGCCTCAGACCCAAGCCAGTTTGTTGCAGATACAGGCTTAGGTGGTGATTTCTGTCCACACTACATGAGCCCAGCCTGACCCCTGAGCCCCCAGTGCCCCCAAAATTCATCCATGGTCAACCTCATTCCAGCCTGGCCACAGTCTCAACCCCTGAGGGAGAGATGGGGAAGAGAATGATGGAGCTGTGGCTTCTAATTTTAGCCCAGAGGAAGTCCCCGTCTTCTCTCTGGGGAGATCATAGCCCTCTGCAGAGGGTGGGGAGAGAGGTCGAAGGGTGGAGGGTGGGGGACAGCCAAGCTTGGACCGGCCCAGAGACTGGGGAAGGAGTTGGCTGAGGGAAGTGTGTGATGGTTGGTACACCCCAGGAGTGAGACAAAGGTGTTTGGTGACAAGAGGGGACACAAGTCCCTCACCAGTAGCTGTCCCTGCAAAGTGGACTGTCGTGGTGTCCCCTGGCTCTGTCTTGTCGCTGTCTCCACCATCCCTCAAATCCTGGACAAATGAATCCCTGGGGAAGAGGGAGGAGGGAGGTGAGGAAAGACACGAAGCTTTTCTCACCCTGGGAACTGTCTCCACTGACATCTAGTGGCAAAACAGTCCTTTCCCTGGCAGAGAGGAGAGCTGGCTCCTCTAGGCGCTGCTGCCTCCCTGCTGCTCCCCATGGGCAATGCTGGGGTGGGTGTTTGAAGGAGAGGTGTTTTACCAGCGCTGTACTGGTCATACTGGTATTCCCTGCATGGTTTGCTTGGTTATGTCTCAATGAGGCAGCAAAGCCATGCCAAAATCGCGGGCCCCAAAACACCGTCATCAGTGCAGTGACAACAATGGGATTTGTCCCGGGAGTTAGCATGGGACAAACCTCAGCAGGGGTCTGGATGTGGCCACCCTGTTTGGGAGAGAGCGTCACTTATGCTCCCAGGTGGCACAGGTCCCACTCCCCTCTCCATCCTCCCTTTCAGGGTCAGTACCAGCTCCAGAGCAGAGGTGTCTTCTCCACCTCGCTGCTCCCAGGGTGATGCTGATTGCTGCTCAGCACGTTTGTGGGGACTTGATCTTTGCTCATCATCACCTTTGCACGACCTGAGCAGTCTAGCCCAAAAACGGAGGCAGTGTAGGAGGTGGCTGCCAGGCGGGCCAGCCTGTGGCAATGCAAGGGGACACAGGGACCATCAACCATCTAATTTTGAACCACCGCTGGTCCTAACCTGCAATCTGCTACTATCAGCTACCTACGAGAAAGCGAGCAGCCATGCTGGCTCAGAAGAAATCTAGTCCTAAGTCTCTTTGTGTAGCCAAAAGCCTGAAAATACAACAAACCTGTTTGCAGCAAACACCCAGCTTCACTCACTGCCTTCGTCTGCTCTTCGTGGGAGGACTGTGAACAGTCAGACCCTGCCCATCCTCATGAAGCTTGAGTGGGTTGGTAGAACTTGACCACATTTTATCTTTTTCATGTTAAGTCCCAATCTGCACAGTGTACTTCACGCAGAGGTGCTCCCAGACCTGTAAGCATCCCTGCTCTGACCCCGTCCTGGGTCTCCTCTACCCTTTTGAAGACACAGTATCAGAGGTACCCTGTGGACACACCATGGAATTATCTAGAGAGTCATGAAATGATCGTCTTCCCTTTCTTCTTTCTTTTTTTTTGTTGATAATTCTAACATTTAATTTAATCTTTTATTTTTTTTTGCACAGACCCCTGCATCATCCACTTTAAGGACCTAACTGTCAGCCAGAGCTGTGCAGTGCCCCTGCCCTCACCCATGGCTGCTCAGTTTCTGTAACGCCTCTGGCAAGGCTATCCAAAAGAAGCCTTACAGAAAGCCAAGCAGCTCATTTCGACCTTTTTGCCCTTATCCCCCTATCTTCTGGCTCCCTTCTGGGAGGTTTGCAAGGCAGGACTTCCCCTTCTGTCTCTCTCCAAACATCCCATATTTTCCCATCTACTATGTGGTTATTTTCATGTATCAGCCCTACTCATTATTCTAATTGAAATGGCACAACCAAACCTTTGTAATCTCCTACAATGCCTAGTTTTAAAAAAATTGCTACTTTCCCGATCTTTAGCCACCACAGAAAGTTTCAAGCGAGAAACCCCATCCTGCTGTGACTAATTTAACCCAGTGTCCAGACTCCAGAGGTGATACATGTGATAACTTTAAATTTACAGTTTGCTATCATCCATACTTACAGTTAACTAGAAAGAGCTGAATTACTGGATGGTAGCATCCACTGGCAGCAAAGACTCCTGATGTTTCCTCGGAAATAATGAAATAACGTCTGTGATTTTCACACCAATGGGCATTTCCTTCCTCAGTGAATGGCTAAAAAAAAAGATCAAAACGCCAGAAGCAGCCTGTTGGAAATGGGGCTCTGGGCTCCCCTCACCTGGAGCCGTGCTCCCCTCACGCCTGGGGCAGCCGGCCGCAGTGCTGTGAGGAAAGGGCCTCTTTACCGCCACAGTGGGCCTCCAGATAGAAAATGGGGGTGAATTATCATGCTTATAACTCCTGTGCCGCTCCATACCAGTTTTATCGCCGGTTTAATGCCGACAGCGGCCTGGCAGGGCGGAAAATCCCCCTGACAGCGACAGGGTTAAGCCACCCTCAACATGGCGGCGCGCCAGCGCACTGGGAAGACTACATTTCCCATCGGCCCCCGCTCAACCACGTGATCTATCCGACCCAATGGGAAGCGGCGGAAGGCTGATATAGCCCGCCCTCCAGGGGGCGCTTCCTCTTTTCCGCCGGGCGGCGCGGCTCAAGATGGCGGTACAGATCTCCAAGAAGCGCAAGGTGAGGGCGGCGGCCCGGCTCGTCATGGCCGCGGGGTGCCTCCATATCGGTGTGGTCGCGCTGGGGGCGGCCCTGGGCTTCACCAAGACGTGGTGGCAGCAAGGGATTGGCAGCGGATGAGGGAGGATGGCGGCGGATACGGCTCGGCGGCCCCGCGGGGAACATGGCGGCGGTGGGAGGCCGGGGTGAGGGAGCGCGCGGGGTCTCGGCGGGGCCTGGGGCCTTTGGGGAGCCATGAACCCCCCCCACAGCCTTGTGTGGGGCTTGCACAGGGCTCTGGGCTTGTGGGCACAGGGGAGGCAGGCTGGGGTTGTGCTGAGGGGCGCGGAGTGGTGCTGGAAGCTGATGAACGTGTTTGGTTTCTTATTTATTTTTAGTGGAAAGAGTTTGGGGTTAGTGGCTCTGTGTTTTCGTGGGTCAGAGGGGCCGGGAGGGTGCAGGGCTCGGCCTGTCTTGGAGGTTGGGGGAGGCTTGGGGCCTGTACACTGTCAGGGTGGAAGCGGGAGGCCTAGCAGCAGGCCTCTGTGGGGCTGCTAAAGGGATATGACCTCTCTGTTTTTCCTAAATTTGTACCAAATCAAATATCACTGCAAGATATAGCAGTGAGCTGTGATTTCAGCATGAAGTGTGGCTGTAGGGAGGTGTGGATCAGGAAGTGGTGTGGGCTCCTGTTAGAACTGAGTTATCTCTGGGAACTTCAGGGGGATGTTTTTATTTCTCCCACTGCCGCTTCCTCCTCGTGGAGGGAGAAACAGCCAGTCTGCAGGATGGTTCCAGGGATGTGTTGCACCCAAACTCAGAATGTGATATCTTGTGTTCTGGCTGTGTGCTTGAGCAGAGCTTGATTTGGTCTGTTTGTCTTTTAGTTTGTCGCTGACGGTATCTTCAAAGCTGAGCTGAATGAGTTTCTGACTCGTGAACTGGCTGAAGATGGATACTCTGGAGTAGAAGTCCGCGTCACTCCAACCAGGACTGAGATTATTATACTTGCCACCAGGTAACTGAGATGCTGCTGTCGATTCACAGGTGCTGTGTGATGCTGTAAGGGATGCTCCTGCAGGCTGAAGCTTGACGTGGTAAATACTATTGCGAGAAGCTACTTGGGAAAGAGATCCCGATGTGTGATCTTTAGTGATACAGCAGTGTTACAACCCCTGAAATATGTTAGATGCTCAGTCTGGAAGCTTTTTGGGGTTGGTTACAGGCTCAGATCTGGAGACATTTTTATGAATTGTACTGTACTTTTTTTTTTTTTTTCAATCCCCAGAACTCAGAATGTCCTGGGTGAGAAGGGGCGTCGCATCCGGGAGCTGACAGCTGTCGTCCAGAAGAGGTTTGGCTTCCCTGAGGGAAGCGTTGAGGTAAAACTGTCTTGATTTAAAACAGTAGTAAGTGGGTTGTGCGCTGTCTTCATGGTGTCAGCTGAAAGGTGGTTTGACTTGAAGAAAATTTGGGGTGTATTTTACATGTTTGCACAAAACTTTCTTGCACTGAAATACAAAATGCTTTGCTGTTTGGGGTATTTTAAGTGCTGTCACTTTGGCTGGTGTTCTCTGATTTCCCAACAGATGCAGATAAAACTTTTTAAACTTATCTGTAAATGTTGTGTAGAGAATGTTGCTGTCTCAGTATTGAGGTGAGAAGCTAGTCTAGCAGTGTGATGTTTGGTATTCATGTGTTACTCTTGCCCTTACTGAATTCGTAATTCTTCTGTCCTTGTAACTGTTTCAGTGCAGAAGGATCTTTTTTTGTTTGTTTGTTTTGACTATGATATTGTAATGAAAGAGACAGTAAAGTGACACACCAGTAATTTCTGGTGTTGTAATATTTGAAATCTGGTGCCTTTACTAGTACTTTCCTCTAAAACAAATTAGGGGTGGGGAGGAATGTGTGGTCTGGGGTGGTGTTCACGTTGATTCTTGCTTGGCCAGTGTTGCTGGATCACATTATACAGTGAAGATTGCTGATTATCTCCAGCAGGTGCTTAAACAAACTGCATGGCACAAACTCTCCCAGAGCACATCATGGTTTGTCAGCTCTAGGAATATCGTGTGCATGGTTTTGAATGTCTCTGGCTTCCGAAGGATCAGACTTTGGTCTCTTGGAGATGTTAGATTTAATACACCTCACTCTTGGCAGCTTTCAAAAATAAAACCTTTTCTTAGGTTTGATTATAATACTTAAGCAGACTTAATGTAACTGATGTGTTGTAAAAAACGTGTCTCGAGGTTCTTGTGATTGTTCTGGGTACCTCTCTCCGGTGATACTTAATGCTTTGGCGCTGTTTGAAGCAGCAGCTCTTTGAGACTGCACCATGGATGTTTTAATAGTCTCTTGACTCTCAGTGGAGTGTCATCAGTTTGTCTCAGCTCTGGGAGGAGTAGGAGACAGGCACCGAAGGAGTTGAGGGAATGTAGTGTCTGAGGATAAAGCTTCTGCATGTAAATGTGGAAAGATTAACTGAACGGGGTGTAGCATGGGGCATAGAGTAGTCTGAAGCTCCTGTGTTGTGTTAAATTGAAAGTATCTTGAAATACAGCCCTGTTTCTGAGTTTGCTTCTTTTCCTTTGTAGCTCTATGCCGAGAAGGTGGCCACGAGAGGTCTTTGTGCAATCGCTCAGGCAGAGTCCCTGCGGTACAAGCTTCTGGGAGGTTTAGCGGTGCGTCGGTGAGTAGAGCAAGTTCAATGCGATGGCACAGTGAGGAAGTGTGGGATTCAAAGACCATTTCAAAAAAACTTGAGAACTTGTCTTCAGTTTGAAAATTTAACCTAGTGTGCTTCACTTGGATAGGGCTGTTCGTATTTTTGCTAAACCTACTGTATATAAGCTTTTTGTTTGGTACACATTTACTTTTGGTAGTAATTGCTAGACAATGTCTTTCAGACATGAAAGTTGAAGTCTTGGAGTAGATCAGATTACAAGTTGTCTGACAGGTGTGCATAAAACTTGCATTTATTTCTTTGTGAATAAATGGGTGAAAGAGTAAAACACAATTTCAAGCCTTCCGGCTGAATTGTAGTTCAGGTGACAGTGGCCTTGCTTCTCAGATCCCTTCGGTGATGATAAGATGACGAGTCAGAAGCGGGTGCCTCTTGTTGGGGTACCGCTGCAGTGTCATGTTCTGTGATGCTGTGTGTGGTTCTTCAGCAGGAGCATCCTGTCATCATTGAACGATTTAGAGGCATTTGTCTGAGGAGGGATGGGGAGCTACACTCCTGATGTTGGTGTACTGGCCACTGTCAGCTGTGGAGCTGCTTTTGTGTCACAAACTGCGTGTGCTTGTCACTGTTCCACAACCTTAGAAGCACCATAAGTCACAAGAGTTTTCTTAGGCTAGGTTTGAGCGTGCTGGAAGATTTTTGCTGCTTTCTGTAGCATTGACAGAATTTTTGTTGCACAGGTGTGTGTTCTGAAGGCTTTTATATAAACAAAAGTTGGAGTGTGATTGTCTGTGCTCGAAACGGGTATAAAATGCTTCCTTGGAGCCATGTGGATTTGGCAGAGTGGGATTAACGCTGTGGCTGTTGCTGCTCTCTCCCTGCAGAGCCTGCTATGGTGTCCTGCGCTTCATCATGGAGAGCGGCGCCAAGGGTTGCGAGGTGGTTGTGTCCGGCAAACTCAGAGGTCAGCGTGCCAAGTCCATGAAGTTTGTGGATGGCTTGATGATCCACAGTGGAGACCCAGTGAATTACTACGTCGACACAGCCGTGCGTCACGTCCTTCTCCGGCAGGGTGAGTGGCTGGGATGCAGATCCCTTTGCAGCTCTGTTGGTTCCTTCTGTCAGTGCTTCGGAGCCAGAAGATTTCAACTCTTGACATCCTGTACCTGCAGTTTGGAGGCTTCTCTTTCACCTGTAGGGTGGTAACTCATGATTCTGATGCACCATTGATCTTGCAGAGTGGTTCGCTTGTTCTGACTCAGAAAATCTGCTTTCTTGGCCTTTCGCAACTAAGCTCTCACCGTGGAGTTTGCACATTACATCTGAAGTAGAACTTTCATTGCATTTTTCAGACAATGCAACAGAATTTTCTGTAGTCATCCCAGGTTATCTGCTTTTCTAGTGGCAGGGATTGAATATTTGCATTTTAGAATGTGACTTCAGATTTTCCAGATCCTCTCACTTAATGTCCTGTGGCCTCTGAGGTCGGTAGCAAAACAACTTAAAAATTAAACGCATATTGGCTGAGTTTAAGAGCTGTTGGCAGGGATTTTTTTGGTTTTCTTGACTCCCAGGGGTAGGCAGGCAGAGCACAGGTGCTACAAGACCCATGAAAAAGCAAGAGAGACAGTTTTTCCCCATAGCTGTGCTCTGTCAAGTCTTCCCAGCTAAACCAGCCAAGCCTGCTTCCACTTGTCCTTCCCCCTGGTAAAACACAGGTGACTTGTGCATCTGTACTGCTTTGGGGTTGCTTAAATTGCAGAACACCTCATGTAGGGATAGTATAGACAGAATTTTTTTCTACCTTCCCTTCGGTGATGATACGATGACGAGTCAGAAGGGATGTCACTGTGTCATTGCAGCCTGGTCAGCGCCATGTTCTGTGGTGCTGTGCTAAGGCTGCCTTGGGCGGGATGTCCTACTCATTGGATGATTTAGAGGCATTTGTCTGAGAAGGGATGGAAAAAAAACACCACCAGTGCAATTTTCTTGGAAAGTGAGCTGAGTTTTCCTGGAAAAGACAGGGTTTAAAACCATGGTGTGACTTAAGAATACAGCATGTTTTCGTCGTAGTCCCAGGCTGCAGTTAGCAAAAGCAATGAGTTGGATAAAAGAAAACACACTGATGTAAATTCACGCTAACTAAATTTTTAAGCTATGGCATGTTTGTCTTCGTCAGGTTGCCTCTTCAGTGTTGTTGGGAGATGGCGATATCATATTTTGTAACCTTGGTTTGTCACTACTGAATATGTGTTTGATATTTTATGCCAAATGAATATGTCTGTTTTCCTGTCACTCTGCAGGAGTACTGGGAATCAAAGTAAAGATTATGTTGCCATGGGACCCAAGTGGAAAGATTGGCCCCAAAAAGCCTCTGCCAGACCATGTCAGCATCGTGGAACCCAAAGAAGAGATCTTGCCCACCACCCCCATTTCAGAGCAGAAAGGTGGCAAACCGGAACAGCCAGCCATGCCTCAGCCAGTTCCCACTGCCTGAGGGGTAAGTGCCTGCCAGCGGTGGGAGGATCTGTGCAGAAAAGGTGTCACGTCACCAAAAAAAGCCGTATGGTAGCTGTGGGATATGGGGGGAAAAAAAGGCTGCTGCATGGTACCAGGTGCAGCGATCAGCTGGGTGGGGTTTAGATTATTGCCCTGGGTAAAGATGGTTGAAGGAACACAAATTAGCGAAGCACACCCTTCAGTGAAGATGAGATGACGAGTCTGAAAGGGAATGTCCTTGTCCAAGTGCCCTCTTTTCATGTTGTGTTCTACAGCGTGGATTTGGGGACCTTGGGTCACAATTTGAGTGACTTTAGAGGCATTTGTCTGAGAAGGGTTCAGTGCCTTGGATGTTTTTCTGCAACCTGGTCTAGTGGAAGGTGTCCCTGCCCATAGCAGGGGGTTGGAATGAGATGAGCTTTAAGGTCCTTTCCAACCCAAACCATTCCGTGATTCCATGATTTTCACATTTCACCTGCTGCCAGTGTGCAGTTGAGAGCACAGGGTGCAGTAAATATGCTGGGACCCAGTTTAGGATAGACTTTGAAGCCAGTAACATTGAGCACAACGTGTAGGCTAGTTTTTTAAGGAAATAATCAAGGTTTGAAATCCTGTCTCCTTGAATGAATATTCTAAGATAGAAATTGTTAGCTTGAAATTGTCTAAGACCTGCTCTGGGTTGTTCCAAGTCAAAATGTGCGGCTTGCTGCTTTTAAAAGTTTGCTTTAAAAGGGGGCACAGGGCCTAAAGTGTCTTTCCAGACAACTTCCTTAGCTGCTCATGAAAGCCAGGCTGCGTTGTTCTCTGACTGAAGCTGGCCTTGTGTCAACAGGGCGAGAGTTCAGAGAGTTTGTAGGGTTAACAGTGAAATAAGGGAATCCAGCAAGATCTGCTCCTGTGGGGGGGAAAAAGGGGATCATTGGCTAAAAAGTGAGAGATGCTGTTTAATTTGAACTCTTGGGAGCCTGTTTGTTCACCGTTTTGGGTAGGAGAATGGTTACAGGAAATGGTTTGCCACCATCTCACTCGGTATTTTGGTTTTTTTTTGTTGTAGGGTTTGTAACGTCTGCAACCAGAAGCTTGACTGTCCTGAAAACATCTCTTAATAAAATCACAAAAGACAGTGTTTGTGGAGGTGCTTTTTTTGCAAGATGTATTCCAGGAAAATCTTGCTTCCACCTTTGGTATGGAAGGAATTCCATTGTATTTCTTCCGGCTCGTGTTACCCTTTTGAAGTGAACTTACCAGATCCTGATCTAAACAGAGTGGGGACAAAATGCTGATTTCTAGGATTGCTGGAGCAGCAATCCGGTGTTTAGAGGGTTATGAAGAACACCTTATGAACTGGAGTCAGACTGGTAGCTCTTCAGTTACATACCAGTGCCTTTCCTTGAGGTTTCCAGAAGGGGGAGCTTTTTTAGCAGTCTCCAAAGCAGTTGCAGTAGTTTTTACCTTTCTGGCTTCAACTGAATTATTATATTCTACTAAATGCTTTTTTTCACCTCTGTAAATCCATTCCCCTTGTCACCGAAAAGCTGGTCGCCATGTGACTTCCCAAATGGGAACATTAGAGCTGCTGTTAGGGTCAGGTAACCTGAGTTGGTGGAGATAACGCAGTGAGACAAGCTTCTGAGGAGGTATTTGCACATTAGTTAAGGGTTGAAAAAAGTCTACACTCTGGATTTCAAACCTTCTGTCCTAAGCTTTGACATGGAAAGACATTTAAGCGATTTAGGGAAAAACTTGTCTTCCTTTGGAGCTTGAGTAGACAGTCCATTAATTTGTCACTGTGTTAATAACTGACTTTAATGAGCTGCAGGATAACCTGGGGAGATCCTGAAGTTGTTAACAAAGCTACTTACGCTATTTAAATGCAGAGTTTGTAGGTAGGGATGTGTTTTGTTTCTGTTCCATTTTTGTATGAATGACTTTTGATGCTGTTCTTCTCCGCCGCAGTCAAGCGACAGCCCCGTAGCCAAAGCAGAGAGGCTGAGCATCTATTTAAGTTTCAGAGATTTTAGTTCTGTCAGCTCCTTCCCCAGTGTGTTCTTCAGTCTGGTGCAGTAATGGAGACATGCGTGTCGTAGGAGAAATGTTGTGCACAGGATCAAAGCTTTCTTTTGTTCCGATTTTGAGAAATTCAGAACCTGTTTGTTGCATTAACAAAAATTGTACAAATATGCAAAATTAGCTGCTTAGGAATAGGTTTTACATTCAGATTTCTGTTTTCAGGAGGCTTCTCTGCAGGAGCTAGGCGGGTAACTGGCATTTCAAACTGACGGTGTCAGGAACTGGGCTGTCTGGCAGCGTGTGCGGATGTGTGAGCCTCAGCCTGTCCTGTGGGAACAGGACTGTTCTCAGCTTCTCTGGCAGGCCTCCTGGAAACCCAGGCTGGCAGGGTGCTGGGCGGGAAGCTGGTGAAGTCTGAGACAGATGTGCCTTCTCAGGATGTCAGAGAATGAATCTGATTGCAGGTTTCTCTGCACATCTTTAAGTGGAAAGTTTTTTTTTTTTTAAATTTATTACATGGTAAGTGTTAAGAGTAATACCAACATTTTTTTTTATATGAATTTGAATTTTGAAAAAAAAAAATCCCCAAAAAAGGTAACAGACCAGCTTTGTCAGTGTAGGAGCCAGGGAATCTGAAAACTGGAAGGCCTGAAGCAGTAGAAGGGTGACACACAGTGCAAGACCTTGTACATTGTATCTAAATTCTTAAAAGTCCCACTATGCCGGATGATGATCAGCTGGGAATTTCTCCTGCAGTCCTCCAGTGGGGGAGATCACTCAGTTTTTGAGTTTGAAGCCCTCCAACTTGGTCCATCAGCCTGTTAATCTCACAGTGCTGATCACCAGTGGAATCGAGAGAGATTTAGTTCCTCGAGCATAAAATCAAGAGATGCACAAGTAGCGTGTTTGAGTGGTATTGCACCTAGGATGAAAAATGTGTATTGAAAGCTGCTTGCAAGACAAGCTGGGGGTGGGACAAGCTCAGGAACTCTGGAAAGCTTTTAACTTCCTTGCAATATTGCTTTTTCCAGGTTGATGGTATTCCTGAGCTGCCATGGTTAGTGCTGGAGGTGGCTGCTGTAATTTTCTGCAGTGAAAGACCCATCTGGCAAACATAAGGTGCTTTTTGCAGTCTGTGAGGAGCTCCATGTGGATGTGTGTGCCTGCCCATCCCGGATTTTTTGCTATTTTGGCACAGGGAAGTTTTGCTTCTGGGTGGTAGGAGGTTAATCCCTTTCCTGCAGTGGAAGGACATGGGTCAGGACATTTTCCAAGATATAGCTGCAAGCCCACAGCAATGGTGCAGGTTCTTGCAGTTCTTTTTGCTCCTCCATTTCCCTCATTTGGAATGGGAATTGTGTATTAAGTCATTTTGGTCCAAAATTACCAGATAAAGGTATATTGGATTTAAGGATGGCAAGGAACCTCCTCTAAGCTTTTTCAAGAGTATTTTCTCTCCACCCAAACCCTGCAAGTGACCACGGCTGCCAAGAGGTTCATTGAAAAAGTTTTATTGCAAAATTATACAACTGACATTGTGTGGTACAAGAACAGACAATAAAAGCCATCAGACTCCTGCATCCACATGATGCAAATTATTCACAACATCCCACAGTGTGTCTTTTTGCCTTGCCCACCCCTTTTACACCCCCCCACCC
>WKFP01014293.1:187037-214069 GCA_011057875.1 Pterocles orientalis
GGCTGAGAGAGTTGGGGGTGTGCAGCCTGGAGAAGAGAAGGCTCCGGGGAGACCTTCCAGCACCTTCCAGTGCTGAAAGGGGGCTACAGGAGAGCTGGGGGGGCTCTGGATCAGGGGGTGGAGGAACAGGATGAGGGGAGAATGGTTTTGAGCTGCAAGAGGGGAGATGGAGATGAGATGTGAGGAAGAAATGTTTTCCTGTGAGGGTGGTGAGGCAATGGCCCAGGTTGCCCAGAGAAGCTGTGGATGCCCCATCCCTGGAGGGGTTCAAGGCCAGGCTGGATGAGGCTTTGGGCAACCTGGGCTAGTGGGAGGTGTCCCTGCCCATGGGAGGGGGTGGAACGAGATGATCTTGAAGGTCCCTTCCAACCCAAACCATTCTGTGATTCTACGAAAGTGACCCGGTGGAACTTCATTTGGCCTTTCCAAGCTTTTCCGTGCTTTTTGTAACTTTAGTCATGCACTGCAAAATGACATCAGCACTTTTGATGTCATTTTGCAGGGCATGATAGATACTGAGTGTCACATATAATATTTAATACATTTAACCGTGTACTTCCCTCTGTCTGCAGTTTCCTGTATCCCGGAATACTGGTTCTGCGTGTGGTGCCCTTAGCAAAAAGGGACATTTTTCATATTTCCCCATCCATCAAAAATCACATACTACACTCAGCCTAAACGCTCCTGCCTGTTTAAAACATGCCAGCAGAGTATTGCAGCATGTATTTCCTAGCTACTGTACAGATTTTTAGTGAAAACTTGGCAGAGAGAGGTGGCAGGCAGGATTTCTGGAAAATTCAAGGAACCCACATGATGAAACCATGATGCATTCTTGCAGAGCGACGTCTGCTAGCGGAATATTTGGAAAGGGCCACTTACATTTTGCTCGAGATGTTAACGGGCTGCATCCACACATTAAAGACTTTTCCAGGGTCAGATCCCTGTCCTGCCAGAGCGCCGGGGTTTGTGCTGCTGGTATTGCAGAGCCACATTCATGCGTCAGGGAGAATTGTGTTAATTTTAGAAGTGAAAGCCACGGTTAGATTTCAGTTTTCCATCTTTTGTAGCTTGCAGGGAGGAAAGTTGTTAATCATCCAATGCACTTTTCTCTGTTTCCCATTTTAGAATGAATCCCAGCTGCTGCAGTCTTCACTGAAAGGACAAAACAGTTTACATCCAGCCATTGCAAATGTTTCTTCTTTGCTTCTTCATCACAAATCACCCTCTGGCCATTGGACACAGAGAGTCTTGCAGGATTTGAGCCTTGTGTGTGGCTGAGTCTTGTTATGCTCAACTGGTGTCATGTTCCCCGGGAACCTGAAGGATTTGACAGGTGACTGGGATGGGATGGAGGGGGTGGAAATACCTTTTGGCTGCTCATGTAGTTAAATTAGGTACTGCGGGCATTGGCAGGTAAATACACCCTGGCCTTTGTCTCTCTCTTACATCATTGCATGGACCAGAGGTTATATTCATTCATTCGAGGTGCTGGGGGGTGAGAAGCTGAAGAGGAGCCGGCAATGTGCGCTGGCAGCCCAGCAACCCCCCGTGTCCTGGGGGCATCCCCAGCAGCGTGAGCAGCAGGGCGAGGGAGGGGATTGTCCCCCTCTGCTCCGCTCTGGTGAGACCACCCCCTGGGGTGCTGCACCCAGCTCTGGGGTCCTCAGCACAGGACAGACACGGAGCTGCTGGAGCGAGGCCAGAGGAGCCCCGGAGATGGTGCGAGGGCTGGAGCAGCTCCCGTGCGAGGACAGGCTGAGAGAGTTGGGGGTGTGCAGCCTGGAGAAGAGAAGGCTCCGGGGAGACCTTCCAGCACCTTCCAGTGCTGAAAGGGGGCTACAGGAGAGCTGGGGGGGCTCTGGATCAGGGGGTGGAGGGACAGGATGAAGGGAGAATGGTTTTGAGCTGCAAGAGGGGAGATGGAGATGAGATGTGAGGAAGAAATGTTTTCCTGTGCGGGGGGTGAGGCAGTGGCCCAGGGTGCCCAGAGAAGCTGTGGATGCCCCATCCCTGGAGGGGTTCAAGGCCAGGCTGGATGAGGCTTTGGGCAACCTGGGCTAGTGGGAGGTGTCCCTGCCCATGGCAGGAGGATTGGAACTCGATGATCTTTAAGGTCTCTTCCAACCCAAACCATTCTGTGGTTCTATGATAACGCACTAATGAAGCTGTTGCGATGACTCCTCTATTGCTAACAGAAGTGTTTAACCTAGAAAGACTTTTTTCCTGGTCTTCCCAACTGGGTCCAGAAACTCAGAGAATTATTTACTTGTGGGAGTAGTCAGGCACTTAGGAGACGTCTGTGGCTACGTTGCTGCGGTAAGAATAGCAAATAGGGATCCTCGAGCAGGGGAAGCTCCGTAGCTGTTCGACGGGAGATGGCCACGGTGATGCAGGGCTCAGCATGTGTGAGCTGAGTCACACAGGGGAAGATCTGACTCGTCACATAACATCTGCATCTGCAGATGTCCAAGCATTTTATGAAGTTAAACAATGCTGATCGTCCTGGCTTAAGACTTGGGGAAACTGAGGCAGAGAGAGCAAATCTGGGGCAGAACTAGAAGCCAGGCATCCTGCCAACCATGAGTCCTGTACCAGTTTTACTGGTTTGGGCTGCATTCCTTTTCCAAAAAGGTGCTGAGTGCTTTATAGGCAGTGACAGAGGCATCTTCTTGCTCCCTGGACAGATAATCTGCCTGGAGGGCTGGTACCCTGGGATGCTGAGCTGCTTTTTTGCCAGCTGCACCTAAGCAAGACTTGTGTTTTCATAGCCTCTAGCACCATGGGACCGTGAGCAATGACCCTTCTCCAATGTGGATGCCCAAATTTTGCTTGAAGCAAGGAGCTGTCTGTTCCCTGGTTCACAAACTGCCACTTTTTGCACCTCTAGGGCTGCCCAAAGGCAGCAACATTTATGCTCTTGGCCCAACACACGGCAAATTAAACATTTCTCGCATAGCACCCGGGCTTTGACAGCCTGTTTCCAACACCGGAGGAGGCATTGGTGCTGCTGAACTTGGTTCTTTACACACAAGGTCTCTTGTTCAGCGTCAGGCAGGGGCGGCTGGGCAAGCGTGGCAGAGGTGGGGTAGGACCAGATGAATGAGAACCGTTGTTTCGCTCCCGATTACCTTCAGGGGGATGCTGGATATTTACCAGCTATGCGCAAACGCCTTGGATTCAGTCTTTTTAAATTATTTGCGCTTCTGGACTCTGTTGGCTTTGACAACAAGACCTGTATCCCCCTGTTTGGTACCCTGGGGGGTGCTGTGGGGAGAAAGACACGCGTGAATCGAAGCCTTCTCCAGCTACCCTTCTCCTCTCCTGCCTGGATCTGGCTCAGCCCCATCCAGCGGGGATTTATTTCAAGCTCCTTTGCTGCCCGAACATAGAGAAGAAGCAGCAAAGAATGAAAAGCAGCTCCTGAGCTTTGAATAGATCAGGACGTGGATCGAGGGCTGCGGTTTATTTAAAGGGAAACACTCAAATCCTGAACTTCCAAGGCCACAGGTATCAGTTGGATATTGCACCCAGGTGGAGATGGAAGATCTCCAGATCCAAAATCCCATTTCTGTTCAAGCCCATAAATGGTTCCTGCCCCAGCAGCGCTGTGTCTGTGAGCGTTAAGCCACCCAACAAACTCCCTCCGTGGTCCTTTTCTAGGAGAACTCCCTGGCACCTCTTCAGAGACACAGCATCCGCGTGGGACGTCGCAGTGGCGTGGGAAGCTGTCTTCTCAGTGAGCACCCTTGTGATGAGGGGTTTGCAGAGTAAAATGCAGAACGTTTGGTGTCTCCTGTTCACCTTGATTCACAAATACCCTCTGATGAGACATTTCCAGGTTTGTTTTCTCATTTTTTTTTCAGGAATCCTCCATGAGCATCTCTTTGTCTCCATTTTTTTTTTCCTGCTTGTTTTTATTTTTTCAACTTTTAATTTATTTTTTTTTTTAACCTTTCCCATTATCTGTCTGGACACAATGACAGGAATTAGAGAAAAAAATATTAGATATTAGGAAGAAATCTTTTATTGTGAGGGTGGTGAGGCAGTGGCCCAGGGTGCCCAGAGAAGCTGTGGATGCCCCATCCCTGGAGGGGTTCAAGGCCAGGCTGGATGAGGCTTTGGGCAACCTGGGCTAGTGGGAGGTGTCCCTGCCCATGGCAGGGGGTGGAACGAGATGATCTTGAAGGTCCCTTCCAACCCAAACCCTTCTGTGATTCTATGAAAAGATATTTCTCTGTCTCTTCCCTGGACCCTGTGCCTCTGCTTTGAGCATGTGTCCATGGTGGAACTCCTCGTACAAGCTTTCACCATAGTGGCTAGCTGGGGATAATTCACAGTGAGGACATGTTGGGCCATGACCTTGACTTTGATGAACATATCCAAAGGTCTCAGAATCTCTCAAGCACCTAAATGAAATGCGTGGGTCTCTCCCAAGAGACGGGAACCTCATGAGATGAATCTGGGTCTTTCTTTGGACTGTGGAGGAAGTCAGAGATCAGGTTTCATGTTAGAGCACATGTAGACCTTCTTTCTAGGCTTGACCTCCAGCTTCTAATCCACCTCCAGGCTGGATTTGATTTTTTCCCTGTCATAGTGCACCTTGGGATGTCTGAAGTCTGGGAGCATTGTACACCTGGAGGATTCATCTCAGCGGCTGTTGGGAGTGAACATCGAATCATAGAATCACGGAATGGTTTGCGTTGGAAGGGACTGTAAAGAGTGTCTAGGTGCACCCCCTGCCATGGACAGGGACACCTGAACTGAGCCCATGTGAGGGTTGCTGGGGGGCTACTCACTGGTCTGGAGCAAGAGCCTGATGAGTGATGAGCAGCTGGAGATTGGCAGGTGTTGGATGCTGGGTGTGGACTGTTCTCCTCCCTCCTCTGCAAAGCAGGGAGACACCCAAGCACAGTAAGGTTTAGTGACCTGAGTGGTGGTGGAAGTATCTACAGGACATCATGACCCTACACAACTCATGTGGCTTTCAAAACAAAATTTTAGATGTTTTCTGTGTGCCCATGGTGGGAAGAATTACCTGCTAGAAACGGTGCTCTGGTGATGGTGGAAGAGATGCACAAACCCTCTCCGACATTACAGGCACAGTTTTGGGAGGAGCGGAGTTTGTGTCCCAAAGGTCACTCCAGGAGATCAAATTCATTGTTCATTTAGGACAAATGAAGTCAGAAGGGACGATTTTCAACACTTAATTGGAAGGAAACATTTTGTTGTTTTTTTTTTCCTATTCTTCTGAAACAAAAAAGGGCTTAATGTAGCCTCAATATCATTTTCAGACAAAGAAAATTAAAACAAATTAAAGACATCAAAACAAACTGCTGGGTTGGTTTTCCCCCATTTTTGTCTTCATTTTTCAAACACACCCCAAATTCAGAAATATCTTCAGTCACTGTGACAGCACCTGTCTTCATGAATTAACTATTAAACAATTATTTTCTCCCTAATTCCCAGTTAATAGAATAATTGGATCTGCTGGAGGCAAGTTCATAACACGTGGGATGCGTGATGAATCTGCTCCGGGCTCTGCCACTGAGTCACCACGTACCTTTGAATGAAGCAATTCGCCACAGCCTCCAGCTTTCCCGATGGCAGGTTGAGCCCCAGCGTTTGCGGGAAGGTCCGTGGGTCACCGTGTGGAAGGAGCGATGAAGTGGCAGGTGGGTCACTGGGTAACAGGGTGGGAAGACACCCGAAAAGCTCTTCAGGAACCGGCTTGGGCACCACAGGGCTGATGTAGAGTTGATGCAAAATAGATCGTAGAATCATAGAAGGGTTTGGGTTGATCTTCATGGACATGATGTTTCAGAGGACCACTAGGCATCATGGCACCATGTTCTCCAGCAGGTCCTGTAGGACCTCATCACCTGCGTTTTCCTGTTAGCTGGAGAACCTCAGCTGCCTTGCTTCAGATAAACAGAAAATTCATAGAATCATAGAATGGTTTGAGTTGGAAGGGACCATGGAGGTCATCTAGTCCAACCCCCCTGCAGTAAGCAGGGACATCTTCCACTAGACCAGGTTGCCCAGAGCCCCATCCAACCTGACCTTGAATGTTTTCAGGGACTGGGCATCTACCACCTCCCTGGACAACCTAAAATTGTGTGCCTTGATGTCACCCCTGCTTCCCAGGGCCAGCATGGTCACTGTCCTCTGGGATGTGATCAAGGCAAAAGCCTCCTCCAGCCTTGACTGCCACGAGGGTTCCTCTTGCCTTGTCCAAGCCCCAGTCCCACGCCCTGGGTCCTGCACTGGGAATACAATTTTGGCTGCGTGTGGCCATGGCTGACAGCTTCCCATGCTTCAAAAAGTGCTGTAAAACCACAAGAAATAGCACAATCCTTGCGCTGCTGTCTCTGAGCTCTCTCTGATCCCTGGCTGGGCTGGCGCCTACCCTTGGGAGAAGAATTATATTTAGGAGGACTTGCTGGGATGTAAGCGTCAGTGAAGCATATGGAAAAAGCTGCCTCCAGGCAAGAGAGACCAACGGAAATAGATGGATTTAAAAATAGTAGAGACAGAGGAGATGGGCTGGGTGAGATTTAGTAGCTAACAGAGCTACAGATCAAATTAGCGTGCTGCGGGATTAATTTAGACCCTGTTCCTATATGAGTGCTGAGACACCAGCCCTGGGCAGGGCTTTCCCCTGCTGAGACCCCCCCCATGCCCATGGCACTGCCACCTCTCCCTGGGAGGCTCCACACCCAGCAGTGTCGCAACACAGCTCCCACCCAGCTCCACCGTGTCCCCTTTCTGCAGAGCACCAGGTCCCAGCTCAACCCACCCAACGTCCCTCTCTGCAGAGCTTGGGGCTGGCAGGACCCTAAGTCTTGTCCCCGCCCTGGGGAAGGTCTCCCCTGGCTGCCAGGAGCCTGGAGACCTGCTGCTGCCCTGGGCTGGGGAAATCCCACCCATCCCACTCATCCCACTCTTATCCCCCTCATCCATCTCCATGTCCCATGTCACGGTCTCCTTGCTCCCCCCACTGCCCAGCTCCTGCACCGTGCCTCTGGGTGCACGTCAGTGGCTTTCTCCAGCCGTCCCCTTCCACAGCCCAGAACATCTGCGGGATGGGGACCTTGGGACCAAGGAGGACACATCGGGCGGTGGGTCTCCACCGCACAACCCCTGGATGTGCGGCTGGGGGGGCACAGGGCTCCCGTGGCTGTGTTGCGTGCAGAGCACAACGTGCAACAGGTCAGGGATAAAGACATCGGAGCCTCCGTCTGCAGGGAAGAGGGGTCTGTCCTTCCTCTTGCTGCAGGGCTGATGTTCTTCCAGGGCAGTTCTGGCCACTGCAAAGACCCCCAAGCTATGATCAGGGGGTGATCCTCCTGTCTGCAGTACCTCTGGCTATAATATCAGTTTATTTTGGGAATAATGGGGTGGATTTCCATGAATTAGGGTTACTTCTGCCCAGCTTCTAGCAGAGGGTGGGTGCACGGATGTGAGTGATGCCCTGGGCTCTGCATTCACTTTCTCTCCTGGTTCATGCTGGTAAGAAAGACACTCAGGCTCTGCAAAGTATCATTTAAAATGTGATTTATGAGAGTTAATAGGAGAAGAGGGTGGTATAGATGATCCTACGACCCTTCAAAATGCAAAGAACCCCAAATTGTGCAGCATCGAAGGGGTGCCTGACCAACACGCAACATTCTGGGAGATCCCAAACGTCCTTTTCAGGTTTCATTTTAAAAGCTTTGCTCAATGCTGCTGTTCTGCTGGAGGGCAGGGAGAGGGAGTCCTTCTCCTTCTCTCTGAAGCACCTCTAGGATCCTCCTCTCTAGAAGAGGGTTCCCCAGACTTCAGATCCCAGTTGCCGTGAGGACTCTCTGAACTGTTCATGTCCTTCCCATGCAGGGAGGGAAAGAGGCAGGAAGCAGCTGGGATCTGCAGGAAAAGCTTGCGGGAAGAGCGTGGGACAGGAGGGACTGGGAGCAGCTCTCTCATATATAGAAATAGAATCACAGAATGGTTTGGGTTGGAAGGGACCTTAAAGATCGTTGAGTTCCAACCCCCTGCCATGGGCAGGGACACCTCCCACTAGCCCAGGTTGCCCAAAGCCTCATCCAGCCTGGCCTTGAACCCCTCCAGGGATGGGGCATCCACAGCTTCTCTGGGCACCCTGGGCCACTGCCTCACCACCCTTATCCTAAAAAATTTCTTCCTCACATCTCAATCTAGTCTCTGGTTCCTGCACCAGGAAGGTCAAAGCCCATGTCGTCCCCGCCAGCTCTTTGCTCTGCCCTTCTCTTTGCAGTGGGCAAAACTGCCTTGGAAGAACATCAGCCCTGCAGCAAGAGGAAGGACAGACCCCTCTTCCCTGCAGACGTAGGCTCCGATGTCTTTATCCCCGACCTGTTGCACGTTGTGCTCTGCAGGCAACGCAGCCACGGGAGCCCTGTGCCCCCCCAGCCGCACATCCAGGGGTTGTGCAGTGGAGACCCACCGTCCGATGTGTCCTCCTTGGTCCCAAGGTCCCCATCCCGCAGAGGTTCTGGGCTGTGGAAGGGGACGGCTGGAGAAAGCCGCTGGCGTGCACCCAGAGGCACGGTGCAGGAGCTGGGCAGTGGGGGGAGCAACGAGACTGTGACATGGGACGTGGAGCTGGATGAGAGGGATGGGTTTTTTTAAAAAAACTGTTTTATGTATTTTTTGGGGTTTTTTTTTGAAGCCATAGCATGCTACTGTGCTCTTTTAATAGACGTTAAATCAGGGTTAAAAACAAAGCACCACGTAAACTCATGTGAGCAGATCTGTTTGTTGCCTTCAACACAAAGAACCTTGTGATGCTGTCGTCAAACTGGTAAACACATCTTCCTTGCCAAGAACGGTGCACAAATACCCGAGTTTTTAAAATCATTATTTCTGGTGTAGTTTATTTTCTTTCTTTTTGTATTTTTAGGAAAACAATGTGTGCAGTCTAGTAGGTGAAATTGAGCCCCACAGGAATTTAGTTAATAGCATCCTGTTTCAGCAATTTAAAAATTCAAGCCATGAGAAGCTGGAATTTACAAAAAGATTGAGTGAATTTATCTGCAGCACATTCACATTGTCTTTTAGGGTGTTTACTGTATACTGCACTTGGCTCTTGTTAAACTTGCCTAAGCAGGGTCTTGTTAAACAAGGTTTAAATTAATCCTGCAACATGCTAATGTCATCTGTATGCTCCCACTTCTTTGTTAGCTACTGAATCTCATCCAGCCCGTCTCTTCTGTTTCTACTACTTTTAGATCTATTTTTTAGATCCATCTCACTCTCATGCAAAGAGAAGAACAGGCCACATCCCACCATGTCCCATGTCATGGGTGGCTCAGGGTATGTGTCATTTAAGCCCTGATGGGCGGATGATGGTGCTGGTGGCATCTGCTGTGCATGGTTTTTTCCCTGTTCTGGATTGTTGATCTGTTTGGGTGGAAAAATCAAATTCCAACCATTTTTTAGGTATTCCAGTGTGCTTCAGAATTGGTGGCTATATAGGGAAGAGGGATGTGCTGCCCTCCCTTGCTGTAGCTGTTGGTCACCACTCCATGACGTGCCAGATCTTCTGCTTCTGGGGCACACCCATGTGTCCTTGAAGGATGTGCCAGGGTGCACAGTCATAGAATCCCAGAATGGTTTGGGTTGGAAGGGACCTTAAATCACACCCAGTGCCACCCCCTGCCATGGGCAGGGACACCTCCCACTAGCCCAGGTTGCCCAAAGCCTCATCCAGCCTGGCCTTGAACCCCTCCAGGGATGGGGCATCCACAGCTTCTCTGGGCAACCTGGGCCACTGCCTCAGCCCCCGCACAGGAAAACATTTCTTCCTCAGATCTAACCCAAGCAGCAAGGAATACCTTTAGCAGGGGATGGGAAGGGCTGGCTTCCTACAAGTCACTAGCAACTGGAAAAAAAAAAAAAAAAAAAGGGTCTGGAGCCATCAGAGGGGGGTTGCAGGGGTATGTTTATGGTCTCCCCTTCAGGTCTGATCTAAAACTGCAGCCTCGCATCAAACGCCAACCAGAAAGAGGGGTTTTGGCTTGTAGGGACGGGTTTTATGTTCATTAATTAGTTTGATCTGAACTGGATGGAGACCAAATGTTTTCTGAATCGCCCGCGAGCCCTGAGCTGTGCAGTGCATGATCGGAGCTGACAGCTTCGGTGGTGTCGGTGCAAATGCCAGCAAAACCTACCGATCGACCTGAAACACCCTATAGATCTGACATGAAACATTTCATGCTCGGGGAATGGAGATTTTAAATGAAACGTCGGGAGCGGTCCCTGCTCAGATCCCCTCCTCTCCTGACTTTGCAATTACTAGCGATTAGGAAAATCCCTGCGGAGTAACTCAGAGCTGCTCTAACAGCCCCTTGCACTGGAATAACCAACTGAAGCGGTAAGTTTGACCCTATATATATCCAGGACAGAGCAATTAGAGCCTGTCACGATTATTACAGCCAGCTCAGTGCCTATGCACACATCTCCGGGTGTCTCACGCTCGCCTTTCTTAAGGACACGATGTTTCCCGCAGGGATCTGTTGAACGAAGGGGGAATTAAAGGCAGATGTTATTCACTGACATAATTCATCAACAGGCTGGCTTCCTGAGGAGCAACAGCTCAGGGTCTCATCTTCGAGAGAAGATCTGCTTTATCACGGCGTGGCAGCTCGCCTGGGGAAAGCCAACACTTCACCCCGCCTCGGAGACAGCTGGGATTTAGTCTGGAGCTGGAGTTCTGCTTCTGTGCAACGGCGAGGTGAGATGCGTGGTGGGAGGGATGAGCCAGGCTGCATCAAGGAGGTAGGGAGGTGGTTTCACACTTCCAGCATCCCTCCTGGAACCACTCTCTTGGATCCCCAAGCAAGCCTGGAGCGTGGGGTCCCAGCCCCACTGGCATTTTGCCTTCCCAAAGGAACCCCAGTGCATTTCTCCCAGTTCCCAGAGCTCGTTGCACAGCACAGCCCTTCCCCTGACCTCTGTGCAGAAGATTAATCAGATGCACGTAGGGATGTTCAATCAGCTCTGTTTCATGCCCGGATACGTGCTTGCTACCCACCATACAATCCTCTCTGCAACTGCAGCCCGTTTCCCCTGCGGAGGCTTGTTCCGCCTCTAAACCCTTGGCCTTTCGCTTGCAAACACTTTATTTCCATCCTCTTGGCTCCCATCTCTGTCCTATAAACGGAAAGGCTTAGACAGACGCTGCTGCGCATTTAGGGCTGCGTGACCACGAGATTTACTGGAGCAAACCCGGTCAGCTGATCTATCCCGGCACACTCATTAAAGGAATTATTTTCCACTGACATTCAATCTGTGTCTGCATGGGGTGGGGGGACAGAAAAAAAAAAAAAGTGAGCTGGTATGTTTTGCATAACTGGTGAATGGAAAGCACTCCAGGCGGCATCCCAGGAGATGGGGGCCTTTCTCTGCCATAACTATGTCACTATCTGCTATACCCTTATCGGGGAATTAGGGACAGGACAAGGGGTAATGATTATAAACCAGAAGAGGGGAGATTGAGATGAGATATGAAGACCATAGAAAATTCTCTCCTGAGCAGCCAGCACAAGCATGGTTGAGACAAAACTTCCCAAAGCAGATCTGAGGACCAGTACCATGATGGATGGATGCCCTACCCCAAGCTGTGTTACAGTTTCTAATGTTTAACCAGCTTTTCCCTCTCAAGGAGACTGAAGGACTTGTTACATCCTGAATAGGGTTTGTGTAGGATGCGACCAGCTCTGGGGTGCAGCACCATCCCCAGCACCAACTGTGATGATGGGAAGGGATGGCACAAGCCTGGGAGACACTGGCAGAGCAGAGGAAGTCATGCCCTTGTCCATCACAGATCCCATCAAAGGCTGGAGTAATGCACTTGCCCATGTGCATGTCCCAGGCTGGGGGACAGACACCAGCCCTGTCACCTCTGAGCTTGTCCGGAGGATGTAAGGAGGAGGAGATGGCTGGGTGACTCTGGCTGATCACAGGATCTTTAAGTGTGTGGACAAGCAAAGGCAAATGCCCAGATGCATCTGGAAGGGGGTTTTCAGCAGATCAGAGAAGGGTTAGAGCCGTGGCACAGACCCTGTGAGATGCCTCCTCCTGCACAGCCATGTTGCTGGTGGCACAGAGCGACCAGCCCAAATCCTTGGAGGGACCAAACTCCCTCTGCTCCCAATGGCTGCCAGAGACTGATTTGCACATCCAGAGAGTCTGACAGAGCAGGAATGCAAATTCAAGCATCCGGTGGCCAATCTAGTGCTCTAAATGCTCAGCCATCCTCTGCCCTGACCCGCCAATCCCACGCTGTCCGTGCATTGCCCGTGCAGGCTCATCTTCACGTGCCATTCCTGGCACAGCAGATCCCAAATTATATCAGAGGCAGTTCCAGGCTGCAGAATCCACTCTTGGGCTTCCAAGACCTCTTAGAACCAGTCTTTTAACTGGGAATACTTATACAGGCCCATGGAGATTGTGGGTCACTAATCAGGGTGTGCTGGAGACCAGCCTTCAGCTCTTTGGACCTTAGATGTCATCTCCAGAGCCCAGGGGTTCTGCCCATGCTTGTTTTCTCCTGTATTAAATTGCCATTTCTCTGTGAGGTTGGAGAGGGGATAGAGGAGACTCAAAGCCCACCGTGGTATCGTGGACATCTCCTCCACCTGCAGAGCTCTCCTCTGCCAGCATGTGGGGAGTACCTCTACAAAGATGCTGAGAAAACTCCTCTTTATGGCTGCCTAAGAGGTCTGAGCAGTTCAGGGTGCCTGATTTTATGCTGCTTTAGATCAAACTCAGCTCCAGGCATATTTTCGCATCGTGATGATGGAAATAATCCTTTCTGCCTTGCCCCATCGCATCCCTTGGTGCAAGAAATCACATTTCTTAAGCCAGGCTGCTATTCCTCCTGGTATATTCTCTTAGCTGTGTGTGTCTTTCTAAACCAGAGACAGGTTCAAGCCCCAAAGGACCTACACCAAGCTCCAGTGACTAGTTTTTTGTCTCTGTGATCGATCAGCCTGGAGTTACATTTGAGCACAGCAGAGATTTGAATCTGAGGTCCAAACTTCCATTCCTAATTGGAGAAGATGCTGGCGTCACATCCAGGGTGTAGAATCTAAAACTCTTCCAGAAAATGCAGTTTACAATAAAAAGAAAGCCCAGCTGGGCATAGAGAAGTTGAATTTCTGGGTTCAGTTCATAGCTGCTTGAGCTCAGAGCTGCTTGAGCTCTCTTTTGATGGCCACAAGTAGATGATTCTGTTTCGGCTGAGTCTATGCTGAGTTGGCCCACTGTAATCCTCAGCCTTCAACTCTAAAACTTCCATAAAGGGTATTTCTAAGGGGATGGGGAAATACTAATGTCATTTCACCAGGCTCGACTAAAGTTCTCTTGAAATGTTTTGTACAGTTCCTGCAGTTTGGATCAAGAAAAATCAAGTCAACCTGGAACATGTGCTGTCGAGCAGCGATGGGTTCTTCAAGACATGGCAGGTTTGGAGAGGGGACATTGATCTATCCCTTGCTAGATGCCAGGCAAAGAAGATGCTGTTGACGTGAAAAAAAAGGTCAGGGTTGTCCTGGGATGCATGTCCTGCAGTCTACCTGTAGTTGTGTGCCTTGGGGAGCCTTTGGTTGGTGAGATGTATGCAGCCCACTGCAGATATCAGAATGGGGGGGACCAACAAGAGACTTGGAAAAAAATTGATGGGAGAGACTGGCAATCAGAAAAAATGCAGTTTCTGGGGAAAGGTGGAATAAAAATGGGATTTTTAGCCCGAAGAAACCAAGTAGGGGCATAAAGCTGGTACAAAGAGGAAAGGAATAAACTTCTCCATGCCTAGGGGACATAGGAGGAGATGTCATGGGCTTAAATCCTTCCAATTAAGGTTGGACATTAAGGAAACATTTGAAGGTTGAAGAGTGAAGAGGCTAGAGGGGGTTTGCAGTTGCCATCACCGGAGATGTTAAAGCCCGTGGTAGATAAACACATACCATAGCTGGGCCTGCCTGGAACAAGGGATATCTCGGTGGCTTTTTGAGGGCTCTGTAATTCCAAGTGAAAATAATTTGTTTAGTCTAGGAAAACAAAGGATGAGACATCCCTGCCTATAGGTATGTAGGGAGTCTGGAGAGGGAATGGGCAGTAAACACACTGGAGAAGAAAAAAGACTGACTTTGACACAACTTTGGCATGATATGGACTAGCCTGGATCTTGGCCAGGCAGGGGGAGGACTCTGAGCATCAGAAGGTCCCGTTCATGGCAGCAAGGATCTTCTCTGCCTCCCGAAGTGGGTGTCCTGATTTCAGCTAGGCAGAGTTAACTTTCTCCCCAGCAGCTGGTGTGAGGCTGTTGGGGTTTGTGCTGAGGAGAAGCTGGTCACACACTGATGGGCAGAGCTGCTGCCAGGACACTCAAGGACTTTCCAGCTTCTCTGCTGTGCCCGTGTCTGCAGGGGCAGGAGGAGCTGGGAGGGAGCACAGCCCCAGTGACCAGCCCAGGATTTGACCTCAGGTTTAGGATTGAGACCCAAACTGGCCGATGGTCTGTTCCATCCCATGCCCGGCATGGCCTGGATAGAGATGAGGCTCTGTCTGGAAGTTCTCTTTCTTGCTCCAAGTTGTCTCTCTTCAGGTCGCCCCTCTCTCATCCTGGGCTCTTGGACTCTTGGGCTTTTATCTCCATTCCACGATTGCAGTTCCAGGACTGTCATGACTGAGCCTTGTTCATCGGAGGGCGAGCAGTGTCACTGTGTATCACTCATTTATGCATTTGTATCTATTACTATTATTATCATCATTATTCTTATTTCCAATATGATTGTAGTTTAGTTATTAAATTGCTCTTATCTCAACCCATGAGTCTCTTTTCCCTTCACCCCTTTAATTCTCTCCCCATCCCTGGGAAGGGGGAGGGTGAGCGAGCGGCTGTGTGGTGTAAAACTACAACAGTGAGGAACCGAGAAAACCAGACTCACTCGAGGAGTTGCTCAGCAGTCTCTGGGTGAGGCTGCATGCCCTGGTGCAACTGAAGACTGCACCCAGGTTTCCAAATTCCTGTTGGGCCCTTAGAGAAGCTCAGTGAAAACATCTGGTGAAACCATGGAAGGCCCTGAATTTCGGATGGTTCAACACAGGATTATGGTTTCGACATAGCTCAGGCTTGCTGTGACCGTGGAAGGTGTCTCCTAGTGAGCGTATCCCTTGAGCCAAACACATCCCAGACGCACAAGCTGTGACTGGGGCAGCAAACATCTGGCTGAGCTCAGATAGGACCATCCTGTTGGTGACCTTTCTCTGATATTTTGCTGCAAATGAGGTCCACAGCTGGGCTCTTTTCTTCTGCCTCCAGCTTTCCAAGATCTTCTTTCAGATTCTTCACCTTATGGTCCTCTTAAGAAATCAAGGCTTGCCCGGGAGGCTACCTTAGACCTGCATCAGCGCTGTAAATCACGCAGGGTTGGATTTATTGCTGTTGTGTGGTCAACTGAAGGTCTTGCATCACATCAGCAGCTGCTGCAACATCAGTATGGGCAGCTCCTGCTGACGTGGGCTGCAGGACCTGGGTGTGGGTGCAGCAAGAAGCAGGTTCTGCTCTTGTGGGTTTGCTGCTTGTCTCGAAGGAGAAATAGAGGCAGAAGGTGAGTGACCACAGCTCTCCCGGGTGAGAGACGTGGTTATCCCGTGAGTCATGGGCTGCCTGGCAGTGTGGTTGTCATTGGATGTCTCCTTCTCGGCACGGGGCTGGACCTGTTGTCTGTGCACATGAAGCTAGTCTGAGCTTGCAAATAGACCTGAGGCTTTCTGGGGGGGTTGAGGTCCCTCACTGTGCCTTGCCAACCCCTGGGGACCACGAAAGCCCTGGCTGTACCTAAGGACCATCCCCAGGACAATCTGCACATGACATGTCTTTGTCTTGATGTCCAGTCCTCCAACCCTTGTGTTGGGGCAGCTCTCCCCAATATTTCAGAATTTTACCTCTCCTCCTTTCCAAAACATGGATTTGGACCTCAGGGGCCTCTTGGATACAGCCTGCACAGCTACTGGCAGTTGGGGACAGAGGAGGTCTCTGCTTCTTGGCTGCTTTTCACAGCTGCCTTTGCCCCTGCGACTCCTCCCTGTTGCTTTCCAGAGGATGGCTGAAAATCTCCGGGTGTAGAGAGGGGCTGGAGCGCTCCCACGGAGTGGACAGGGTGAGATGGAAATTCCTACTGGGAATGAGTCACGCTCCGCGTGCACGGCTACGCCTGGAAAAAGCAACCACTGGCAACTGCTTCCCATCCTGCTGCGATGCTGGGGAGGAAGGAGGGCTCACCGGTTCCTTTGGGTTCACTTTTTTTTTTTTTTGTCTGGCTTTGATTTAACGGGGATGCGCAGTGGGGTCGAGCATTTTCTGGATGGGTACAACCCCATCTCCCATGCATCAGCCTTTGCCCCAGCATCACACCGAAGTGCCCGGTGGCATTTACGCTGTAGGATTGGGAGAAGGAAGGACGGAAAGGATCTCTTCGGGGGAGCTGGGCTGGTGTAAAATTGTTTTTCCAAGCAGCATCATTCCTACTGTTCTCAGTGCGTTTCAAAGTGGCCACCCACGGGGAACCTCAGCATCTCCGGTCCCCAGTTTAGGGGTGGGACATGGGACAGAGCTGTCGGGGGCGATGCTGCGGAAGCTGCTGTGTACACACTGCCAGCCTCCAGACATTTCTAGCCTAAACACAGAAATGAGGGGGAGCCAACAACACGGTTGTTTTGGGTGGATTTTTTTTTTTTTTTGTAAAATGTTTTTCTTTAGAAAATGATCGTTGGTTGAACTTGCCCTTGCATGCACATCTGTGAGCCTGGATGGTGCTTACCAGATTTCAACACGTTTCCACTAGGTCCAGGCTTTATATTTTTTTTCTGCTCTAAGGCTGGAGTTTCACGCAGGCTGGGGAGGAGCAGCAGAACCAGGAAACAAATCCCAAATGACTGCCCAGTTCCTAGCCAGTAAGGCACAAAGCATAAGGTGACTTTTTCTATTTTGTCTACTTTTTTTTTTTTGAATCATAGAATCACAGAATGGTTTGGGTTGGAAAGGACCTTAAAGATCATCCAGTCCCACCCCCTGCCATGGGGAGGGACATCTCCCACTAGCCCAGGTTGCCCAAAGCCTCATCCAGCCTGGCCTTGAACCCCTCCGTACCCCTGCACGGACCACCTCTCCAACCTCCTGGTTTTTCCCCTATCAGCTCTTCCCCCCCATTTCCCATTTATTTTTGTGTCATTTTGCCTCGAGGTCAAGCAAAACTCACCAACCACCTCCCCGTGTTTGTGCCGTTATCTCCGACCGTGGGAAGCAATCATACCACTGCATTTATTTCTCTTTCCCACTCTGTTTAGCATTAAAATTTCTAAAAGAGAAAGTCTCCTTCTGAGCACCGAACCATTGCGTGAGCTTTGTAGGAAACATCCCCTGCTCCTGCCTTTCCAGCAAAGCCGAAACGCTCCTGCCTGAAAAACTATTTGTCAATACTGGAGATGGTTTAGGCAGAGAGGGAGCAGCATTAAACCAGCTTCGAGTGTGGGTTTTGGTTCTGGAATGGAGCTGCAGAGTTCATCCATGCTTAACTTTGCTGGGGTGCAGGATTCACGCACCGGGAGAATAATTAACTGCCCCCTGGGCTGAATTTGAGGAAATCCTGTGAGTTTCTAATCTTAGGCTGCTTTTCCTGGGTAGTTTATGCCTTTAAATAGCAAGGCTTAAATGGGATTGACTCCTACAATCCTTCTGCCCTGGAGTAATCTTTAGTGGCCGGCAATGGGTATGGGCGCTGCATCGCGCGTCCTTTCTGCTTTTGCTGCAAAGAGAAACCAAGGCTTAGGTGGGCTCACTTGCTGCTTCTTTTTCCCATCCAACCCAATTTGGAGCCAATTTCAGACGCACTCGATGGGCAGTAGCAGCCTCCAAGCTTTGTGAAACTGGGCAGGCAGAGAGAAGTTATAAATGGGAGGAAAGGCTTGAACACAAGCACAACCGTTTATGAGACACTAGAGAATCCACACCCCAGAAAGTCTCTGTGGCCACAGCCTGTCCTGGGTTTGACTTAGTTGTACCGTGTGCCCAGAGCATCCCTCACTCTAAAAATAGTCCAAGGGTATCTAAAACACAATGAGCTACTAAACCCACGGTGGAAGAAGGATGCTCTAGAGATGCTGTTGAAAGGATGGTTATAGATGGGAAAATCCAGAGGATTCATGTCCAGATAAGACACTTTGGAGTTCCTAATAGGGTCATTAATTCAGAAGAGCATAATTAACAGAGTAATTTAACCAGGCATGAAAGCTGAAAGCAGAAAGGTCTCTAAGTGGCTAGAAATCTCCTTGCTGAAGAAATCCCACCATGCGAGCTGGTGTGGGCAGCCCAGGTTTGGTGCTGAGCAGGTAACGTGGTGGTACCACCTGGAGACGTGTCCCAGCTCCAGGCCTGTCCCCTCGGAGCAGTGGGGAAAGGACACTGCTGTCTGCTGCTGCATGTGTCCGGACCTCTCCCAGGTTTCTCCTGGGCTGTTTGAAGCCCGTGTGAGATGGGGAAGGAAGGAGTGGATCATGGAGGAGAAGAAGGTTGATGGACCCATCGCTGCAGCTGCTGCGTGGCCCCACGAATGATGGAGCAGACCATCACCCAGGAATAACGGAGCAGAAAAGCCAAATGTGATGTAAATGAATGAGATACAGTGCTGGCCGTGGGGAAACTTGGGGTTAGGTGCACGTCTCTGAGATGTGGCAGGGCTGATCTGGGCAAAAAGATGCCCTTGAGGATGCAACCTCTTCTGGGCTGAAGTGCTGGACTGGTGGGCAGTGCCCAGCCATGCTGTGTCTCTGTCTTTCGATAATGTTGTCCATCCGTATGAACAGTGTGGCAGACACCTGGATTGCAACTACACAAAGACACCCTCATCATGGGACCTTTCCTGTGAATTAACCTGGGGTGCTTTCTAAAGCTTATTTGTTTGGTCTGGAAGGGAGCATCTGGTTCATCAACTCATACGAAACAGGTCAGAGAGCTTTGTCCCCTCAACTTGCAACAGGGAATATCTTTCTTACGATGACCATCTATATATCTGTTTGAGGATGACCATCTACATTGCAGATCTCCAGGAGAGTGGTCCACCTCCTCCCTGGTGAGCAAATGCAGGTTTCTCCGTAATTTTCCAGTAGGATTTGCAGTGAGTGGTCACAGACTCGTGAGCTTGGCAGCCTTTTCGGTGGTGCTGTTTGCTGCAGAAAGCACCTATTTTTATCCTTCTAGGGAATAATCATCTCCTGGTGTCTGGGCTGAAATCTGTGATTTGCACAGCGAAGCTCCCGACTTTGCAACTTCTGTGCTACCACCCCAGTCCCTGGAAACATTCAAGGTCAGGTTGGATGGGGCTCTGAGCAACCTGGTCTAGTGGAAGATGTCCCTGCCCATGGCAGGAGGGTTGGACTAGATGATCTCCATGGTCCCTTCCAACTCAAACTATTCTATGATTCTACCCTTTGTAGACCCCAAAGCAAGACACCAACCCTGGCTTTACCCATCTTCTTCCTCAACTTAGCAAATCCTTCCTAAACCTATCTTTGGCCCTTCTCCTCAGCCAGAAGAGCATGTCCTGGAGGGCAGGTCCCACTGCTTGTCAGCTGATGGTTGGCAACCTATTCCCATGCTGGGCAGCAGCTCCTAGACCAGATCACCTTATCTCCCTACATCCCTGTCCAGAAGAAGAATCATTGTGTTGCCCCAGCCTGCCCTGGCTTCCCCACCCCACGGATGTGTCTGTAATGCCCTCTGTCGTGTCCTCAAGACACAGGGGAGGGCGAATGGAGCATTTTCCTCCTCCCACCACCCTGTCCTGGAGCATGTGGGAAGTCCAAGGGTGCTGGGAGATTGTGATGAGTCAGTGTTTGCACGTGCTGAGTCACTGCGGGGAGGTACCAGAGACGGGGGCGGGGGAGATGCATGGCCTCCTTCAGGGGTGTAAATGTCCCAGGAAGATCTGTCTGAAAACAAATTCCCATGAATGAAACCCCCTGAGCTGTCAAGGGCAAGTCACCACCTTGTAGGGTTGCTTCTAGCAGGGCCACCGTGGACTAGAAGTGCCATAGGATCATAGAATCCCAGAAGGGTTTGGGTTGGAAAGGACCTTAAAGCCCATCCAGTGCCACCCCCTGCCATGGGCAGGGACACCTCCCACTAGCCCAGGTTGCCCAAAGCCTCATCCAGCCTGGCCTTGAACCCCTCCAGGGATGGGGCATCCACAGCTTCTCTGGGCAACCTGGGCCAGTGTCACTCCATGAGGAAAGGTTCTCACCTGTCCCTGCCTCCGCCTCAGCCCTTTCAGATGGGAGGTGTGTCACATCCCTAAGCCATGGCTGCCCTTGCAAACCTGTCCTGGGATGTGCAAAGAAGTGCTCTTGGTACCTCCATCGTACCGAGTCTGGGGAACCATGCTGTCCAAGATACCATACCAGCCAGGAGACCGTGGAGGAATAACTGGCAAGCCCACAAAGCAGGGATTTTGGGATATCTTTTGAGTGTAACTAATTCCCTGTCCCCTCACTAATGCAGTTTGTGTCGTCAGTTTATTTCCTTTTGGGTAAAGATGCTCCCGAGCACATGTGGTGGCTTCAGGCATGGATTAGCTCAGAGCTTCATCCCTGATGCTCAAAACTGGGTTTCGATTTAAAGGTGAGAGATGCAGCGTGGGCAGGTCCTCCACACTGGACATTCTTGCTGACACCCCCCTAGACACCCTAGTGTCATCGGTTCCTCAATGGACAGCACAGAGTGCACCAGAGGATGCTTTAAATATATAAAATCATAGAATCATTGAATGGTTTGGGTTGAAAGGGACCTTAAAGATCGTCTAGTTCCAACCCCCTGCCATGGGCAGGGACACATATATGTCCCCAAATCACCCTCTCTCTTGCCAAGCACTTGCAGGCTGTGGGGATGCTCCTCACAACCAGCCTGAAGGAGTCCTGGATATTTGTATCAAGCCCTTGATTTTTTTTTCTCTCCTTTCTTTCAACTATAAAATGGGAAAAGCAAGCCCCTAGGATGGTGGCAGGTTCAGGAGGGACAGTGAAGGGGACCTTTCCCTCCACAGGTATGATGGGAGCTCTGCGGAAGGGCCACATCTTCCTCCAGGAGATCTTCCTCCTTTCGTCCTATCTGAGACTTAACCTATTTGCTTTCTCATATGTGGCCTCCCTTCTCTTCACCCTCTCCACCTCCTGAAAATCAGGCCATGGGCGGGACACGGATGCATGACGGGGGCACAAACCCCATATTGACTTTTTTTTTTTTGCTCTTGTCAAAGTTTAATGCTCCTTTCAGGTACCCAGTTCTGGCTAAGTTCAGTAACAGAGCGAGGCAGTCCTGCCTTTAGGTTTTCACCTCCATTCCCAGCTTGAATGGGATAAATTGCCAGGTCAAGAAGAGCTGGAAGAACCACCTCAGGAGTTTTCTGGTCTCAGGGTCTCTGCTAGGACCCGCCTTTAACATGAAATGATTTTTTTGTGCTTGCTCAGAGCAGAGGCCAAGCAGGGAGCGAGGCAAAAAAACCAGGGGGTCATACTGGAGTTTCTTTTTTTCTTCACTTAACTCTAAAATAAAAATATATCTTGAGCTTGTTTTGGGATTAACAAGGAAAAAAAAATTCATCTTGATGGGAACCATCTGTGGCCAGGAGATGCCGGCTGCTCTGCTTTCCACCCAGCACGCAAACGCTGTTATTCGGGGTGTGTTCCTCTCCCAAATATTATTCCTCTTATCCTTCTGCTGGTCGGAGGAATCCCAACTATTTAAGGAGGCTTTTCTCTCCGGATGGGACCAGCATGAAAAAGCAGCAGCAGCTCATTACCCGTATATAACATAATATTTGCTTTCCTCATTACAACACCGCTGCCCAGCACAGCTGGCTGGTGGCTGCTGGTTTTGTTAGAGTAAATACTGGAAGCATCTTTGTTGTAACCTTTCCACCCTAGACGTTACCTAATGTTCAAAGCAAATTTGGCGTTGGCCCCTCTGACCTGTCCTGCAAACCCAGAGGGGAAAATGTGCCCCAAGGAGTGGAGATGCCCTCCACTGGAAAAGGTTGCCCAGAGAAGCTGTGGATGCCCCATCCCTGGAGGGGTTCAAGGCCAGGCTGGATGAGGCTTTGGGCAACCTGGGCTAGTGGGAGGTGTCCCTGCCCATGGCAGGGGGTGGCACTGGATGGGCTTTAAGGTCCCTTCCCACCCAAACCCTTCTGTGATTGATTCTATGATTGCTGGGGTAGCTACTGACCCCACATGGGGCTTGGGGTGTGTGCCAGCAAAATGTGACCACCTCTGGGTTAAAGGATTGGAGCTGGGAGGATAAAAAGAAAGAGTGATCAAACATTGGAACAGGCTGCCCAGAGAGGTGGTGGAGTCACCATCCCTGGAGGGGGTCAGGAAACGTGTGGATGTGGTGCTTGGGGACATGGGTTAGTGGGTTGGGTGGGGTTGGGTTGACAGTTGGACTTGATGATCGTTGAGGTCTTTTCCAACCTTTATGGTTCTATGAAAAAGGTGTGTTTACAGCATCAGAAATGCCAGAGAGCATTCAAAGCAGAAAAAAGCCTCTGAGACCAGGAAGAGGAGGGGAAACTCAGCAGAAGACAGGGCAGTTGTGGTCCCGAGAGGAAAGGAGGAGAGGTTGAATACATTTCTCTGCTCTCATTGTGCTTCTGGCAGGTGAGGAGGCTGCCTGATCGAGATGCCTCCTCCTGGATCGGCTCTTGGCAGGTTGAGCAGGAAGCTGGGAGTGAGACGGGACCAACTGGTTCTCCGTGCTGCCAGGGCTGTGGGAGCCGCTCGGACGGCAGCTACGTACCTGACCTGGGATCCACCCTCTCCCGAAGAGCGAGGTACGGAGCTGAGCTATCTAGGCACGAAATGGGCCAAAATGAACACTTTAGGGGCTTTTAAAAATCTGGTTCAAAAGGAGGGTTTTTGCGTGGTCCTTACTAACCGTGACATCTTCAGAGTGAGTCCAGCCCTTCCCAGGGAGATGGCTTGGACCCATTTGCACAAGCAATGGCAGGACGTGTAGGGCTTGCCTACAGTGCCCTCCTGCTTGTCCCCTGAGGACAACCTGCTGCATTGAACGTAGGGATCCCTGAGATATTTTAATCCGCCAGGATTAAGTTAGTTCACATCTCCTCCAGAGAGCTCAGCATGAGCTGGTTGGAGAGAAGGATGCTGCTCCCACATTGCTGCCTTCTTCCCACTGGAGCTGGCACAAAGTATCCTAGTGTCTTGGGCACTGGTGGATTTTCCAGTCCAGGGGATGAAAGCAAAATGCCTTTCATCTTTGAGGATGGCAAAATCCATCCATAAGACACTGGCTTGGTCCCGCAGGTTGGGGTGTAGCCCATGCTCCCACCCCAGGAACGTGGGATGCTCTGACGCCGCTTTGCCCAACCCTGCTCTGACCACGGCCTGGGAACACTCATCGCTGCTCTCCTTGGCCAGGCAGTCATCCTACCCATCCTGCCTGTCTTGCATCCCTAGGGATTTCTAGGATAATTGCTGAAACTCCCTTGGGTTTCATCCTGCCCTGGCACGGCAGGACCCCAGGGACAAGGAGCCCTTGCGGCTAAATTCTGGCTCAGCCCTGACCCAACCAGTGCTCCCAGTTCAATGGGACCATTTTGCTGCTGGTGACCGTGAGGAGGAGGTAGCAAGAGCTCTTCCAGCACAGCTTAGGTTGTAGAAGTGAAATCCTTTCTGTGTCCAAACCCTTTGCCTCCTCCTCTGTTTCACACCCTGACTTGATTTCATCCAGGAGAGCACAGGCGCTGCCTAAGGACTCTGGGTTTAAACTTGGGTAACAGTGAACGTGGCACGTCAGTGATACAAATGGAGCATTGGGACATCAGGAAGAGCCGTGTGGTCTCAGCTCTTAACGTGGCACTAGAAATTTCCCAGGAAAAGGCTTCATGGAGGATTTGTGGCCAGAGCTCTTGAGCTTCTCCACGAAGGGATGGGCAGCACAGAGGCAGTTCTGCCCTTGGACTCATCTCTGCCTATTGTAAGGCACTTGTGCTGTCTCCATGCGCGCGTCCCCCGGGCGGCCGCACACAGGGTCTTGCTCACTCTTATTCCTGAGTCACCACTTGTCCAATTCTCATCACAACTCATCAAGCTCTGAGTTGTCCCTGGCACTGACACACGAACTGGTGGTCCAGCTCCACAGCTATGCTCAGACTGGTTTTGCATGATGAGAAGCGAACTCCTTGATCCATCCCCGCATTTTTCCTCCCTATTAATAAATTGCTTTATGGTTAATACCTTTTGTGTAGGTTGTAACACTCCACACCAGAAGAGGAGAGTGGTCCGGCTATACTAATTTTTTTCTTTTAGGGGGTGTTGAACCTTTCCACTTTGGGGAACATCACCTCTGATGCTGGCCACGCCACTCTGCTTAAAATCCTCTCCATGAGCCCAGGCTTAGGTGGTGTCCTGCAGGGAGGACTCATCTTTCTAAGATCTTCTATTAAAGCCTTGCTGGGCCAAATATCCCCCAAAATACCAATCTGACTTTAGCCTGGGAGTGTGTTTGTGCGTAGTTACTGCTGCTTGGACAGCTGAACTCAGATACATCCCACATGCGCTGTATTTCATCCATCAAAAAGCAATTTACAGATTAAATTTATATAAAGCACTGGCACAGCATCGTGTAGAACCACATTATATCGTAGCAGGAAGAAAATATGTTGCTTCTTTATTAGAAAGGGAGGGAAATGGACTCACGTAGCATTTTTCAGACAATGAGATTTTGAACTCCGGGGGGGTTTAATTTCGGCATTGTTTGTGCAAACACGCTCCATCACAGACAGACTTAGCCAGAGGCTGTGATGGGTCTTTCATCCCAGCAGATAAAACCCCTGTTATGGGGTCACCGAACAAGAGACCTTCAAACCCTGCATCCCCGTCTGAGGAAACTCCGGGATGGAGACAATCAGAAAACCGATGTTCCCCCTTTGCCTTGCTGAATAAGAGAGGCTTTGTTCAGGGATACAGGTCAGGTTTAGTGGCAGAGCTGCTCGCAAGAGATTTTATTTCAGCGACCTGCAAAGCAGCTATGAGAAGAATGTGGCAGGTTCCTCTGGGTCTGGAGAAATGGAGAGATATCACCCAAAGGTGGTGTTTAATATTAACCGGACCGGTGCACATTGATGAAAGGTTCGATTGTGCGCCTATCTGTGTTTATAGATAAACATCAGCTCCTAAGTCATATTAACGTGGCTAAAGCCTTGCACGGGCTGGAGAAGGTGAAAGTCCTCCTGGAGGGAGGTGTATCGATGATCGATTTAGTCAATAAAGAGAGATCTCTGTGTGCGCATCAGGGATGTACACCACGAGCTCAGCCCTTCCCGTGCTCGGTGATGTGCGGGTGCAGAACAAAGGCATCATCGAACAGCCTCTGATTAATGTTTCGGTGAAGGGAAAAGAAAGGGCGGGCGGGCAGGGAGCAGGAGGGAACAATACAGCCCTGTTTGTGCAGGGAAGCCAGCGAGCAGCTCTCGGGAGGATGCTGGGTTTTGCTTTCCGGGGTGGAGGTGATGGGAGCTCCTCCAGCAAAACCCACCGTGATTTCGATTGAAGCAAGGTTTGGCCTTCGTAGTCATCCTCTCTTTGGGCCAAATGGATCAGAACGCTTTTTGGTAAAGCTCCTTCTCGCAAGGGTAGGGAAATCTTGCTTCACACGATGACAAATACATTTAGTTCCTTGCTGTTTCAGCCACGTTTGTTTATTAAGTGGACCACAAGTAGGATCTAGAATGCTTGTTAGACACCGTCATTTTGACTCATTAGTTCAGAGATGGCTTCACCTACCTGCCCTGAAGTTCTCACGATGTATCTAAACACAGTCTGGCAGTGGGTGGGTAGATATTCCCACCGACAGCTAAATGCACCTTTTAAAAAAAGGGTTGCAGGGTTGAAATTGTCTCCTTTTGCCACCAATTATATCTTCAGGACTAGATTTTCCTCCCTTAAACTACCTTCATTCAGGGAATCACCAGATAGTGAGGATCATGCTGGTTTAATGGCTTTTAAAAAGGGAGGAAAAGGACCCTTGGTGGTGCCTAGATCATAGAATCCTAGAATGGTTTGGGTTGGAAGGGACCTTAAAGCTCATCTCGTTCCACCCCTCCCATGGGCAGGGACACCTCCCACTAGCCCAGGTTGCCCAAAGCCTCATCCAGCCTGGCCTTGAACCCCTCCAGGGATGGGGCATCCACAGCTTATCTGGGCAACCTGGGCCACTGCCTCACCTCCCTCATCCTAAAAAATTTCTTCCTAATATCTAATTCAAATCTTCCCTCTTCCAATTTAAATCCATGACCCCTCGTCCTGTCTCCAATGCTTCCTGCAACTCACTGGTTGGACCTCGCCACCTTTATCTTTACTCCATTTGGAAAGTAAAGCCGCTTCTTCCGAGCTTACAGAGTCACTCGCTGGGGAAGTTCATACTTTGCTCCCGAGGAAGTGATTTGGTGGCAGAGACGCCCAGAGATGGGGCTGTGATAGCCGCCGGCGTGATCAAACGCTGGTTAACCTTTGCCCAGGTGTATTCCTCTTGCCTGTTCAAGGGCTTGGCTGCACCTTTCAGATACGAAAGAAGAGGAAATACCTCCTGTGACTCACCTGATGGTACACCTTATGTCATATTCTGCATTTATTTATATAAACCAGCCTGTATCGAAACACCATCCCTGCAGTGGATGCAGTGGAGCACCTAGTTTGGAATAAAGACACCAAATGGGGAGACTTCTGTTCCTCACTTTCCCCAGTTATTTCTCCTAAGATTAAAAAAAAAAAAAAAAAAAGCTAATTTCTCTTCTCAATTGACTTTGTTGTTGACTTCCAGCTGCTTGGTCTGTGCGAAGATGTGCTCAGGGCTAATTTTGTACTGACGACACGCCACCGAGTATTTTACTCTGACAGTGGGGAAGGGATGCAGGGCGCTGACTGTAATTCTCTCTTCC
>WKFP01014294.1:6022-22481 GCA_011057875.1 Pterocles orientalis
AAAAAAATCAACCTCCTCCCTTTGTATTGCTTCTTTCATGTATTCCCTTTCTCTTTTTCACATAAATCAACACCTGTCCCTGCTGCTTCTGCCCATCGCGTATGTGCCACCAGCAGCAGCATGCCTGCCAGACTAAATGGAGTTGAAACCTCAGCCTGCAGGTGCCCCTGCTTTAAGCAACTAGCCCTAGAAAGAACGGTTTGCAGTGAAAAGTAGTTGCTTAATCTGGCAGCTTTGACATTATCGCGAATTCCTCACCCTTCTATAAACTTGCCTGGCATGCTGGCAACTCGCCACCACTTCCCCCAAATGTTCAGATGTAACCCTTCGGTCTACCTCTAACAGAAACCATGTTAACGCAGTATTCTCCGCCTGTTTGAACCCTTCCACCAACCTCCTCCCCATTAAAAAAAAAAAAAAAGGGTAACAACTGCACTTTGGAAATCCATCCAAGTTCACCTCTATAGTCAGGACATCAAGGCAGCCCTGTCCTGGGGAAACCCGCATTCCACTGGGAGCTGAGGATTTGCATGCTGCTGGATTTGCATGTGCATGCTGGCATTTGCCGGTGCTGCCACATCAGATGCTGATTGCACTAGCAGGGAAATGTTAGTACTGCTGCACTGCAGCTGCAGTTATTTCAGGTTGGTGTCAAAAGCAATGTTCACACACCATATACGTTCTTTTTTGCACCTTGCAATTATGATTTGGCTGGGAATGTCTCATTTGGAAACAATATGAAGCAAAAAAGCATTGGGATTGTCTAAAGCAACTTCAGAGCAATATTAACCAAAGTAGTATTTTTTGTTAACTGCTCAGCACTAGCCAGCAAACAATTTTCTTTTCCCAGTTATTTTGCTGCCATTTTGGGTATGATACACACAAGCTAATTCTACTGAATTACCTTTATTTATGCTGATTATTGCCTTTAAAAAATAATTAAGGCTTAAGCTAGCCTAGCTATGCTCATCATAAAGCCCAGGGGGCAGGGACATAATATGACTCTGTGCATTTCTTTGGCTTCCCACTTCTGGGTCTGGCCATGGCTTGATTGAAGCAAGTAGCCAGTTCAGGTGCTAAGACTCCGCAGAGCCCCAAGCCTGGCTCCTTCCCCAGCCGCTCCCCTGTGACAGGCAGGCTGCAGAGCAGGTTCCCACAGGTGAATAACTCCCAGGGAGCTTTATTCCCTGGGACTGGGGCAGTTCAAAGGGGTGGATGAAGGCCTGCAAACTACACGCCTGCTCACTTTCAGCAGCAATTAGCGTGTCCCCAGTGAAACTCAGTTACCTGCAAACTGGAGGAGAGCAGCCGTGTTCCAGAGATGCTCAGTGATACCTGTTCACATAAAATAAATAAGAAACCAGGCTAGTGCCTGCTTAGCAGCATCCACTTGTCCATGTGCATCCAGGTAGCACCAACCTGCATCCCCCCCAGATACAGTACAGGATAAAGGCACACTTTTTAAGCGGTCCAGAAAGTGAAGCATTTCCTGCCATGCCCATCAATTTACTTCTTTTTTTTTTCATTTAAAACTAATCCTCCCTCCCCCAAACGAGCTGCACTCCTACTCCTCCCAATCAATAGGACGATTTGCATTTATCCTCCTGGAGGCATCGCTCCTAGGACCGGGGCCAGAGCGCTCCGATCGATAGGGGGAAGCTGGAGCAAGGCTGGAAAAGCAGCAGCAGAGAGATTCCCCCGGGGAGAAATGCAAAACACTGGAGAGAGGCAACAATTATTGTAATTGAAGGTAATGACGCCGAGGCGCCAGCTCCGGCTCTGCTTAACATCATTCAATACAAAGTGAGACACACATGAAGGAGAGAGACAGCCTGTACCCAAACTGCCCCGCCGCAGCCCTGCCCGGCCCTGCCTGCACCCTGCCTGCACCCTGTACCCAGCTCCGCCTACACCCTGCCTGCACCCTGCCTGGCCCTGCCTGCACCTTGCACCCAGCCCTGCCTGCACCCTGCCTGCAGCCCTGCCCGGCCCTGCCTGCACCTTGCACCCAGCCCTGCCTGCACCCTGCCCGTAGCCCTGCCCGCAGCCCTGCCTTTTGGCCCAGCCACCCCTGAGCCTTATCTCCTGCCTGCAGCCCCTCAGCTGCAGCCCCCCGCCTGCCACAGGACAGATGCTTCCAGGGCGGGTCTGTCTCCTGTGTTGTCAGCTCAGCAGCACTGGGGTTGATGTGTTTGGGAGATTCACTCTAGATCTGAGCGGTCTTGGGGTCATGGAGTCCTCCTTTGCCTTTCCATAGCAGATGTCTGTAGCATCTTCAATGTGTTTATCCTCACTGTGCACTAGGAGTCACACACTGAGCACCAAATCATTCGGTCAGGGACAAATGTTGTCCTGTCCCATGGCAGGACAGGAGATTCAGCCCCAGCCGCTTAACCTTCATCCCTCCCCTGCGCACCCCCTTTCTGCCATCCCAGCCCCTCTCCTCTGCAGCTTCCCCGGGGCGCAGGGAGGGCTGGGGGGAGCAGGCTCAGCTGGAGCAGGGAGAGTGGGATGCTGGAGAGGAGCATCTGCTGCCCTGCACCTTTCCCCCGTGGCTCTTCCTGGGCGCAGTATGGGTGTTTCTATGTACCTAACACCGCACCTGGCCCGCACATTTGCTGATCTTGGAGCAGGGCTCACACCAGCTTTTGGCAGGGTCTTTAAAGGAGACACCAGTGCATTTTTGCCTTTGATTCCTTAAGCACAGACACCCCTTCGCAGCTTCAGTAGCTGGGCGAGGGGGGTGTCAGTCAGCCTCCAGCACTGTGACGGGTTTATTGAACCCTATTTTAGATTGATGCAGCCGGGGCCGCACCAGTGCCAGCGGAGTCCCAGAGCCGGTGAGGCGGCAGCGGGTGCGGCCCTGGCTCCCAGCCCCGGCGGCGGTGGGTCCCCGCGGGCGCATCTTGCCCTCTGCGGCCCCAGCAGGTCGCACAGCCGGCCTAGCAGCTTGTCCCGGGCACATCCAGGGCTAAAAGGTGCTAGGTAGCGCTACAGCTGCTTTTTGAGCAGGAGGATGCAGCTGCCTGCAGGCACAGCAATAAGCAATCCCATGTCAGAATAGCTAGAGCGGTGCAGGACGCGGTAGGACACCGGGGCTTGCATCAGCTCCCACCCCTGGCCACATCCTGCACGCGGGAGTTAGCGTCCAGGATTCAGCCATCACCTTGTGAAACATCCACGTAAAGGTGTTACATGTCAGAATTCATAAACTGTACCTAAAAAGTCAAGCACCACCTATCAGATCTGAGTTATCAGGTGTCTAGAGATAAGGTATGGCAAATATTAGGAATTCATTTTAGATGCCAAGCATGAGAAACCATTAGTTATGTCCTGAAACAGCATAGCACACACGTGGGAGAAGAGAGCTAGTGCTGGAGTCATGACACGGCCAAAAAAAAATGGAAATTGAGCGTCACTGTAACAGGAGAGAACATACAGTTCAAGTAGCGTTTATTACAGAAAGCTCTAGTTTGGATATAGGACATCCAGCGAAACAGTCATGTTGGCCCACCAAACCAGAGCTGCTTTTGGGAAAAAGAGCCCAAGGAAGCATCTTTCTAAGGGAGCATCTAAGGCTCATATTTGCACAGGCAAGACAGAGTGTCCACGAGGTCTATCACAGATGTCAGTTCCTTGGAGGACTCGTACCCCGCAGTCAAAACCTGGGACGCTCTGCAAGGCGATGCTCTGCAGGGGCTGGGGGCTACACAAGGCTCTTCTCTGCTCTTGCAAATAACTGTTGTCAGCAGCCCCTCCACAACAGCAGCTCTAAAAGCTCTTGATGCAGATAAAGTAACTCCAGTGATTTGTTACTCAGTCAATATTTATTGCTCAACCTTTATTTTATAAGCTGCATATTTCAGAGCCAAATGCCAGAGACAAGGCAGTCAATGCAAGTCGGGAAAGCCTACACACACTATAATAGACTGGAGTCTACCCTCTGCCAGTTTACACCAAGCTCCAGCTCTGACAGGCACTTGCAAATGCAATAGAAAAGGCCAAAAGCAGAGCTAGACCTCAGAGCCAGGACCAGCAGCTTCAAGAAGATGGGCGTGTATCTTAACAAGACCTTAATAATTCAGCCGAGAAAGCTGCTGTTTGAAAAAGAAGTCAGCAGGATATCTAAGCACAGACGTGCAATAAGAATAAAACCTTAATTCTCACTTTACCATGAAAAGCAGAAGGGACAAGAGTATTTGTGAGAGACGGGTCGTGAGGAGCTGTGAGTTAGTAAAGGCTGTGGACCAGCTTAAATTTCAGCAGCAGGTGGCTGTGTGCTCCGGGCTGGCCAGGGACACTGTGCAGGGTGAGTGTGGAGGCTTCCTTCCTCTGGTGCTGGGGCAGGATCAGCACCTACATCAGAGACAGCTTGTAATTCTGATAACCCGGAGTCAGAAAAATTGGGCAAAAGGAGCTGCAGCGAGCTTTGGCAGATCTGTGACAGGCTGGAGGCATTGAACACCCCAGCTGCTGTGCAGGGCAGCATCAGAAGATGCAAACCCACCATCTCTGGTGGGTTTAACCAGGGAGCATGAAGATGGTCATATCCTCAGCTTTCTGCCAGCCCTTCCTGAAGCACTCTCACCCTTGTGGCAGGGACTGCCGAAGTGACCACCCATCCCTGCCATCCACAGCCCAGCACTGGAGCACCCAAGGAACAGGTTCGAGCACTGTCCTGTCACCTTCTGATGGAGAGGATCATCTCGGGCAGAGCAGAAGGATGCATATTTCTTGCCAGTGACATCTTGAGATGCAACAGGGGTTCATCGGTAAGAGCGGTGAGATCAAAGGCAGATCAGGCAGAGGAAAGGATGGGTGGAAGGAAGCAGTGTTGCCAGAAAGTGATGCCAAGTGGAACAGAAACTCAAATTCCTCACAGCCAAGGGCCAAAAGGCAGCAAGGGAGCAGGGGAGATAATTTGAGAGAGCTGATAATCCTGGAAGGGGGAAAAAGTGTGGCCCCTGTGATTTCATAGCCACTACAGGAAAGAATGCCAGACACACAAGTTCCACGGGACCAAAAACAAAATTAAGAAGCCCCAGCGTAAGAAAGTCCTGATTATTCCTGGAGCATCCTTTGTAATGCAGAGTATTATACAGCAGAGCAGGACATTAAACTGAGGCCCTTCTCACAGGTTCACTACTGTCCCACATTCAGGCAGGGAACAGTTTTCCTTCACTTATTATTCCCTCTTTTTGTTTATAGACACAACAAAGTTATAAAAAGGAGGCAGTGAGGGCGGCTTTGTTGCAGTGTGGGAGCCAAAGTGAGCTGGGCTGTGAGATTGAAGCTCCAATGTACCAAAAGCAATGAAGAAGCGGAATTATGGCTTTCAGCAAATATACCAGTCTGCCACAGGCTGTGAACGTGCTGGCCAACGGCTTGGTCTTTTCTTAGCTCCCTTTGATATTAATGGTAGCACTGTCCTCTCTGCGCCCGCTGAAGCCCTGTCCACTGCACCCCACTATCCCAGCAGACAGGACCGTGACCTCCAAGCAGCACATCTATGGCCACCTCCTTTTGCAGTCAATTCAGTCACAACCTAGTTCTCACTTTTATCTTCGCTATCAGAGTCCTAATGAAAGAAAACTGTATCAGTCTCTTTAAAGACACATTCAACCTGATATTGAGTGTGTCTCTTTTGCTCTGCTTGGAGAGCACAGCAGGAAGACTGATAAGTCACAGAAGAATGTCCTTTGCCCTCCCAAGAGCAGATCTTAAACTCTTGTTCTAGACATGGGAGTAGCAGAGGAGCTGGTATCAGAAGCCCAGTTAAGGGAAACTGCTGTTGAACATTTAGCGACTGGCTATTAGTGCGTCACAACAATCGGCATTAATTAGTATCTCTAGATATGTACATTTCTAAGTAAGCACAGGTTATAGTCATCTGAATTGCATTCCCATAAATAAAGTTGGGTTCAAGTTAGATGCCAAGGGAAGGGGTACCCTTTGACCTGCTGGTTTCAGAGCAGGGGCAGCAGAGGAGAGCGCTGGCACATCTCCCCACATCCAGCCAGCACCGTTTTGTTCGACCCAGTCTCTTTGCCCTTCCTGAAACCCTCAGGTTAAAACAACATTGGCTAATTCATGACACAAATGCCAGCTGAAACACTTGTGTTTCCAGTAGCAGGAGGTGCCACTCGATTCAGCCCTGAGGAGCCTGCCACAGGATTTCTCAGCCTGTCCATCCAGCAGCTCTGCCTGTCCACTTTCTTGCGGCAGAGGTGGCACTCAGGCGCTAGGTGACATTTTTGTACAATCAGAGCAAAAGGGGAGCTCGGCGGGACAGAGAAGCAGAGACAGAAATAGGTGAGAAGGAGAAGGGAAGGTCACAAGTAAAAGATGAGAACAAGGCCAGCGCTGGCTGAAGATGCACATAGTTGGATGTCCTGCCAGGAGAGCCTTCCTCCGGAGCACTGCATACCTCCTCCTCCTCCTCCCACCGCTGCCAGGGAGTCAGCAGGCTGCTCCATGTTGTATCCCCTACATTATGATTTACTGTCCAACTACTCCTCCTCCCCTGGCCTTCTGGAGAAGTTGCTATCCCCACACTTTCCCTCCAGCTCGTAGGATAGATTGAAAATGTACACTGGGGCTCTCGGGCCAGCTGTGAAGCTCTGTCCGGTAAAGATGTGCGTGATCCCATTTCAAGCTGCTTTCTGCACCCACCTGCCTGTCACACTGGGCAGCAGCGGCAGGCTCCGGGGCTTCCCATGGCTCGGGGCTGCTCTGCGCTTGGTGCCAGCCTCTTGCTCGCTGGGGGCAAGGCTGGGATTATTCTCCCCGCTCTCAGCACAGGGGCTGGGGAAAGTGATAAGAATATTCCAGCTGTGGAAAATGGCGAGGAGCTGAGAACAAAAGCAGGCGTTTGCACCAGAAACATCACTAGTAGTAGGATAGCTTTCTCAAGGACACCAGCATGCAGCATGTCCTACGAACAGTCGCACTGAACTCACCTGAGCTCACATGGATGCTTTTGCTGCATAGCCAGGATGGCCTTTGTCCTTTCTCCTGAGCTCCAGCCTGGATTTTGTGAAGATTTCATGCCATAGGCACTGCCAAGCAGCTACCCAGGAAAGAGGACAGCTCACAGATTAAAAATTGACCTCAAGAATTACTAGGCCTCCTGCTTCTTGCAGGGTTTAAAGCCCATCCAGCCAACGCTGGCTGCTCCAAATCCAAGAAGCTACATCAAGCCATCTGTCTTCCCGGCTCTGAGATGTTTTCCATCCCCGGGCACATTGCAGTGACTGAACTACCCGCTCCCCTTCCCTGGGCTGGTGGGCTCCCATGTAAATAGGGTCAGCGCTAGAGCTCAAGGTCATCCCTACTGACGTGCTGTTTAGGCTTGTCCCCAAAATCCTGAACTCACCTTTGCCTCTCCTCTTGATCACGCTATTGTTCCCAGTATTTACACATGAAAGTAGCAATGGGAAGATGCACTAAGCCGTCGAACAAGGCGAAGCAGAGTGAAAACAGGCCAAAATTGGGAGAAGCCTGAAAAGCTAGCGGGGAGGAAGGATGAGAAACGAGCCACCAGAGTGAAAAGCAGCGAGTGGACCCGAGTGCAAACCCTGCAGTGAGAGAAGCTGGCCCCAGCATCCTGCTGAGGGAACCAGGCGGGACGTGCCAGGAAAAAGGGATGTGGTCATAAAGGCCAGGAACATGCTGACTGACAGGCACTGGCACTGCCAAACACCCACATGTGAAAAATCGTCCTCGCTGTCCTCTCTGCTGGTTTGCAAGCTGACAAGCTGATGAGCCCAGCTGGCACTGCAGAGGTGCTGGGAAGAGCTGGGGGTGAGGGGTGGGTGCAGAGGGAGCACAGAGAGGCTGAGATGCACCTGAAGTTGGATGAGCAGATGTTTGGCAGGAGGGCAGGAGCCTCCAGGGACAGCCCCTGTGCAGGACAGTGCTGTCAGGATCCCTCTCTGCTGAAAGGGACCCTCTGTGTCCTTCCTGGCAATTCTGCAACAGCACTCGCACTTTCATTCCTAAAACCTGGTACCTTGCTCCAGAAACAGATCATTATTTCTAGCATGTCAAGCTCAGGTTTTTTCCCTGTGCCCAGAAAACAAGTCTCCCTGTGGTCTACTCTATCCCTGACCATCCTGCAGGAACACGTGGACGAGGAACATCTCACCGTGGCCGATTGAGCTTTTTCCCTTCTGATTTCAATGACATAATTAGGAAAGCACAACTGACATGGCTTTTTCAGAAAGCATGCTCCTTCCCTCTTTGCTGGCACATCTGGAGCAGTCGTCCACACTACGTTTGTGTCAGAGATTTACTTCATTTGTGTTGAAAGAAGAGGTTGTCAGAAATCTGGAAATGGAAACTGTGCCAGGGTCCTACCTTAATCCTTAAAACTACATAGCTGCCTCAGACTCCTCAGCACAGATCGGTGGTAAACGTGGTGGTATGCAATGACTTCCCACCAACAACCAGCAGGGATTGGCAGACAATATGTCAGGAGATGCCCTCAGCTTATAAAGCATGTTTCTTCCAGAAGATCCCCAAAGCCCAGCACAAAAACCAGCCAAAATTCTCATGATACTTGATTGAGAGGCCTGTGCCTTCTGAGCTGTGGTGCAGGTGACAACCCTGAAGAGAAACACACAGCTCTACAGGAAGTGTAATAAATGGCAATTGATTCTCTAGAAATTGAGAAATACATAATTCTGTCACCAGCCCCCATGGCTCTTATCACTATATTAAACTTCACTGGACCATTACCAAGAACAATCCTACAGCTGATGCAGAAAGCGCAATAACTCGTTCACGAGCTTCTTGTTTCTTCCAGTCTTAACAATTAAGATTGGGATTCTTCAGGGGAATTCAATGGTGCTAAGCTCCACAGAAACGCTCTTATGTATTACCAAAGAGTGGTGGTTACAAACCAGCTCTGAACATGGCAGACGAGGGAAGCAGAGCAAGTCTTCAGTAAAAGCCGTGCAGCACCTACAGCAAGAATGAGTCGGTGAATTTGCACGCCCAGAAATAACACTCGTTAAAGTATCCCCATCGGAAAAAAATCACACTTACTTCAACAGATTGCTTTCCCTCGGCAGAAGGCAGCATATTGTGGACAGAGTGTTACACTGCAGGCGTCCTGTAGACCTCAATACACAAAACCTTTTCTTCTCCTGGCTTTCTTTTGAACAGTGCCCTTAACAGAAAAGCACTAGGAAATACTAGGCATATTGCTGTGGAAACCAACAGATACCATCTTGTTTGACCCCTTAAGAACAGAGGAAAGGAACAGAAGTGAACTGTATTGCTCAATCCAGCTTCAGAAAGCATTCCGTTATACAAAGTTCTGCCCTACCCTGAACTCGATTCCTGCTCCAGCACATAAAATAATGTGTGAGACTTGTTCAGCATCCAAAATTGAAGCCATCAGGTTCTACAGATGATGGAAGTTCATTTATAATAACCCAGAACTGACAAAGAAATAGCTGCAGGCAGCAATAAAGTATCCCAGCATACATTATCACTTCAGAATCAAGGAAAAATAAAAGTAATGATTGATGAAAAAACCCAAAACAGAGAGAAATAAGGCTAGGAAGGACTGTAAAAGGTCATGAAAGTCATTCTCCTTGCCCAGAGCAGGATGACATCTCCCTACAGCAGATATTTTTCCCACATGCTCTCCATTGGCACTCAGTGCAGGGCCCCCACAGCTTTCCAGGGCAGTTCTTCCCAGCTCTTTACTTACTGTATCTTATTATAAACAGCACCCCAAGTCTTCCTGGGTGCAGTCTAAGCCACTTATTCCTTGTACTACCTGCTAAGGACACAGAACACATTTTTTTTCTTGCAACAGCCCTTTATACATTTGAAGATTTTCATACTGCGCGTTCCCCTCTTTCCCCATAGGCTTCCCCAGGCTGAGCTACCCCTGGTTTTTTCAGGCCTCTCTGGCAGGTCATGTTTTGGGGCTCATTGTCCTTGTTCTCCTCCAGACTCTTCCCAAACTGCAATCTACCAATGCAGGCATCACACCACACCTCAAACCCTTCCTTGCCTGATTTCGTGGGTCTTGCAGACTGGAACGTGGTTTATACCTCTGAGTTTGCTGCTTTTCTGCAACAGCAACACACTGCGACATATCTTGAAAAGCTCTCCACAACGAAAAGCTAATCTCCCTGTTGCAAACACAGAGGCTGCTCCAGAGAATATTCCCGAATAGCTGTCTAGCTAAGGCAGTCCACATTTCTTTGCAGGAGGACACTCCACTGGCTAGAGAGGGAGTTTGGAAGATCAGCATCCCTAGGCAAGCCACGTTTGACAGATACGCCACCACTGACCCCATTCAGCTTGTAATACCCAGGATGGGCTCTCAGACAACCTGCAATTCTGCACGCTGCTCCCCAGCAGCTGCTCCCCAGCAGTGCTCCTGCAGTGGGCTCTCTCGACTGAATGTGCACATTTGTTCTTTACACTGACGAGTTCCATCCCATGATTTTCCAGAAACCTGCTTTTCACTTTCTGTACACTCCTACCTTGTGAAATAAGAGATCACATTTTAGCCAACATCTCCTCCTACTGTTTTTTCTTTTGTTTGTCCATGCTGGAACCACTTCTTTTGGTATTCTAAGCACTTTAAATAATAATAATAATTATTATTATTATTATTTAAAGGAATTACCAGTTCTCCTTAACTCCTTTTTCCTTTAAGCTTCCTCCCTAAAATTACCTACCAGTTCTGATTTTACTCAAGACTTTTGTCTTTAGTTTGCTCTTCTCTCACTTCGTATTCCTGAACAGTACATACATTACCTTTTATCTTCACAGCCAACTTGCTTTGTTCTGCTGGTTAGACTCAAACCTAGAATTTATTTTTTTTATTACTTTGTATACATATAAAAAAGGTGGTAAAAATAATTTTCTCTCTCATTCATATAGCCAGGAATCTACAAGTATATGTATGAAACTCATTATGGCAACAAGTGCTGGAATTTCTCGCCACTCTGCATCCTACTCATCCTTTCCCAGCAGACGTGCAGATGATTATAGCCCTCCGTGACCATCACTCTCTGTGCTTTGGATGACATTGCTAGTTGCTGAAAGGAAACCTGGTTCACCTGATTTTCCTGGTGGAAACACCTACAGCCATCGGACTCCTCCTCCCTGCTTTTGTCATCACTGATAGAGCCAGTAACCCCCCGTGAAAGCAGTGGAGGGGCTTCCCAGTGACATTCGCTCCTCACTTTGTGTTTGGACAATGATCTAGTCAATCTTCCATACTAAAGAGCCGGTACAGTTACTGCTCTCTCTCTGCAGAGCAGCATTTCCTCTCCCAATAGTGATACTGCTGCAAACCTCCAAATTCCTGAATTTTTCTTTTGGAGGCTTCTGCACCCACCCTATCTGGATCTTTGGGATGACGGACCTGCCTCCACCTAACCTTTCCTTGCTCAGCTCTTCTACAGAAATTTCACCAGCACTGCTCTCCACGCTGGAGGATGTTGTTCTCCTCATCCTCACCAGCAGAAAAACATGAAGTTCAGCCCTTGGTAACCCCGGCCAGGACCCGGGCTGAAGCATGGCGTGTTTGTGGTGACCACAAGGGCTCAGCCCTCACAGCTACAGGTCAAGGAAGACGTCAGCTCCAGCAGCTCTGTGTTTCCCCGTTCCTGCCTCTCAGGCTGTGGCCCAGCCATTAGCCATGTGAACTCTCCCTTGTTCCCCCCATTCACTCACAGCTGCTGGGGCTGAGGGTTCACAGACCCCCTCCCAGCCTGGCTGCGTCCTCTCTGATTAGTTTGCAAAAAGAAGGCAGAGACGCTACCTCTCATTAAACTCATGCAGCTGGAGAAGCAGCAGCAGATGGCTCTGGCTGGAGAGATTATGGGGCTGTGCTGGGTTTTCCCTAGAAACTCAGCTCAGTCAGATCAGTTTTCTCATGATCTGGAAAGACTAAAGAGAAAGATTCTTAAAGCAGGTGAAGAGGAGGAGAATCACAGCTACAACAAAAACCCTTCATCTGCTTCTGAACAGGGTTATTGCTTCTGGCGGACAGTGCAGCTTGTCTCACAACAGCAGGAACTGGGCTAACTGCACTGATTTTATATATCATCTCTTTTCACGATAAGATTGTCTTGTCAGAAAGAGCTGAGATTCACCTAGGTGAGCTGGTCTCTCCTTTAAGTAGGCACCTGCACATGGGTAGGGGAAACCCAACACTTCAGAGAGATAAAAACCACTAACATTCAAAAGGAGTCAAGTAAAAGCTTTAATCTGTGTTATTTTAGCTATTTTTGTTATCCAGTTGAACACATATTGTCTCTTTTCAATACATCTGAAAACATAGTGAGGTTGGTTCTTCCCGTGTTGAACATTATGAAAGAGGTGGTAACTATGTCCCTCTGTTTCTTTACAGTCAGTTCTTCAGACAGTTCATGTTTTGACCCACTCGAGGCCACTAAACTTCTCCAATCTCAGGAGGACTGGGCTAAGATCAAGGTTATACCTCCCTAGCCCAAATGTGGACAGGTGGCCAAGTGTCAAGCTTGCCCAAACAGGGCCGTTTCCAAACCCCGTTTATCAGTTGATGGATTAAAATAATCGCCAAAGAAACAGGAATAAATAACTCAAGTTTGTGTCTCAATGTCATCTGAACATTGAAAGAAGTATTCCTCCATATTTAAGCCAAGAGATTTCTGTCAAGTCTCCACTGAAAATATTTTGGAACGGGTATCTGCACTTCTCCATGGCACCCAGCCCTGCTGTTTTGTACCTCTGCTGCAGGACCTGGGACCTTGGAATTGCTGAGGTCCCAGAGAGAGGGGTTGCTGGGGGGGTGGGGTGGGATAGGAAAGTAAAGGGAGCCTGTCACCAATGGGTAACTTAGATAAAGCTACATGGGCATGTGGGGTCAGCATGCTTAGATTAGGAAATCTACCCCAAAATTCATTATGTAGATGCATGTTCCTGTTGTTCCCTTCAAGAGAATTTTAGAAAAGCTAATTCATCTAAAGCGCTAAATTATTTCAGGTACAGGCTCAAACTGACTAATTATCAAGTTAAGATACCTGCTAATCCCAGTAGCTTCCTCCTTCCTCTCCCAGTACTTCTAGTGGCTGTCAGTGCATCTGTTATAACAGACAGGGCTGGGCAAAGCAAGGACCATTTCCTAGTTTCTGAAACGCCCCAGATCCTTTCTGGAACTCAGAAGCAACTATTTCCTATTATCAACTAAAATTATGAGAACCATTCTCATAATTCCTCCCAAGTCTAGGTGGGTTTTTGCTCAGCCTGAGCACTGACCAACTGCTGGCACAACCCAAAGCCACAGGAGGCCCCCGTGACCCTTTCGGGTGCTGTGGCATAGCTGCATTTGACCCATGAATGACCAGGTAATGGGCAGGATCTCCACCCAGGTCACACCCGGGAAATGTTTTCTTAATACTAGACATGGGTTTATGGTCCAGAAGAGGTATTTTGTCAGAGAAACCAGCCTGTCTCCAAGTAGATTGGGGAAGTCAAACATACAGGAGCCAAGTCTTGGTTCTCACATTAAAATCAATCAATTAGACATCTTAATCATCTCATTGCAACATTCTGGCTGTGCTGCCAGCTGGGCTGGTCAACAGATTTTGTTTTCCCACCAATGTACACTGGGACTAGCAAAACAGGCTACAACATCCCACCTCTTCTGGGAGCTGCCAAGGTCTCTTCCTTTGTGAAGACAGATAGATGCAAAATGAGGGCAGAGAGCAGAGCAAAAAGAACAGGCAGTCACAGCATTCCCATCCTCTTGTCCAAATTTTATGCCTCCCAAATTGCTAAGGCCTGCAATAAAATGAAAGTGTGCAGCCCTGTCAGAAGTGAGGGACACTTAGACAGCAATGCAGAGGAGAGCTGGTGTCATGGAGCAACAAGCCACACTAAACGAGAACATCCGAGAAACCAAAGCCACCCAGCAAGGTCCAAGGGGACAGTCTCACTTTGGACCCTGTATGGATATTAATCAAAACCACTTTCAAAAGCACACATTAACCTTTCTTCAAGAAACAAGGAGCCCTCACATAACTGCTCTCCTCCATGAAGCACCCTGTGACAATGTCTCTCTGGGAGTCCCTCAGCCTGCAGTCCCCCTTTCTCACCAGTTTTGCCCAATCAAACCACTTTCAGCAAGTGCCAGCAGAAGCCAGAGCCTCACCCCAGCAGAGGCTGAGCGCTGCCACACTCTGACACCGAGACATCAAATTCTTACTCCACAGAATGCCTTTGGCAAACATGTTCCACCACTGTTTAAGGCATTATTGTGTGAATTATCACTGCAAGCATCAATTCAAAAAATTAAATAAATCAGATTGCAGAACGAAGCCTACAGAAGAAAAAAGGAAGGCAAAATTTTCTTTCTAAGGTAGTGTTGCTCTGAGTAGAGCTCTTATTCAAAAGTCATTTGGAAGAAAGTAACTTTAGAGCCTGACCCTGCAAAGTCCTGAGCAGCATCACCCCTCCTCAAAGCTGAGCAAGAAGCCATAGCATGAGTACATGGCACGGTGATCAAACAGCATTCCTCTGTCCCTAGATACCTCCAACCCCGCGGTATATTCTCTTGCAGTAAGAAAGTACTAGCTCCACATCACATTTTTCAGCATGGCACCTCTGTAATGAAAGAGGTTGCAGCTGTGCCCAAGTGTTTGGCTCAGCTCAGCGCAGCGGGAGATGCTGGAAGCAGGGGGTTAACGTGTTGGAGGAACCACAGCCCTTCCACTTCCCCTTGCAGCCAAAGGCAGAACCTGCCAAGTCCTGCGTTCCAATAAAACGCAACTCACACGATCTGTAAGTGCAATAAAATAGCTGTTAACAATTCCGTAACTCTCTCTCTCTAAGCTTGTAAAAGCCTGAAGGTCAGCTGGAAGTCACCCTGCATTTCTTTGGGAGGAGGACAGGCCTGTCCTTCCGTTCTCTGGGGTTTCTCAAAGCAGGCTCTGTACCTGCTGGGGTTTTTCTGCCTTTCTCCCACTGCTGGAGAGCAAATGGACCAAAGGGTCCGTGACCAGAGAGGAGCGGGTGCCGAAGGACTTTGCCATTTCTGAGCTGCCATCAGCGGTGACACTGTGTGAACGTCTTCCCAGTTTGATGGTTTGAGAGAAACAAGCTGACGGTTTGCCTTCTCTGGGCTCAATGCTGGAGACTCTCAAGGCCCTGGAGTGAAAAGAAAAGCAAGTTCAAACCCTGTCCCTCCAGGTAGGAGCAAGTCTTAAAATCGCACGGTGACCTCCAGGCTCACCGGGGTGTAGGGTTGGGTACGCAAGCCCAGGCACAGCACTCCTGCAGTCTGGTATGTCGAAACGTAAGGCCACCAATCAAGGGAACAAAGCAGCTCTGCCACGTACAAAAGTGGGGAAGCAGGATGGACGCGGAGAGGGAGAACAAGGGTAGGGGAGGCATAAAAAAATTCACCACCATTCTCCCATCACAAGACACTCCATTTCTAGTTTGGCAAACTAAGTGGATTTATTTGTCATGTCCAGGGTCAAAAGCCTCTTCGTTTAATCACTGAGATTTGGAGGGACAGAATGTGTCAACACTTAGAGTAAAAACAACCAACATGAAAACAATGTTTTCCCCAGTAATTTCCCACTTGTGTCCCCAAGTATATCAAATACTTGACAGAAGCAGCGTCCAGACGGACCAGACAGAGGGTCGAGCAACACTGCCGGGGCAGCCCTGCTGCAATCAGCAGTTGTTGCAAAATGGCATCATCTGTTCCAGTCAACTGACAAGCCTACATGGCTGGATCCTTTTATTTTAGCAAATGTTATCATATTTCTATTGTATTTTACATGAAAACTCTGTTTATTTCAGTTAAGAAAAGAGGGAGTCAAAGGGGAAAAAAAACCACCCAACCCGCAAAACCAATTCAAACACAGGCTTTAAGATCAGGCATCTTTTCCAGGATGATACAGGAGTACCCAAAGCCCTGCTCCCTCCTGACAGGCTTTTGCTTGCTATTATTTGACGGTAGCTGAGGGCAGGGTCTCTGGGGGCAGATTTCAATGAACACCAACAGCAGGCGCAGCATCGCCCTTCCCTCCATGTGCTGTAAGCCCATGTGCACGGAGGAAATTCTAAGGTACAGACATACCTGCGACACTCATACATACAAAGTACTGACTTCTTTTTTTTTAATTTTTATTTTTTTACTTTAAAAAAGCACCTTTTAAAAAATCCCATTCCCCAAAACATCTTTTGCAGAAGGGTACAACGACAGCTCAGATGAGAAGCCTAAGTAGCACAAAGAAATCATGAAACGCCTTCGTTCCTTTGCCCACCCTTAGGTCTTCATTTCAGCTTTCATCAGGAAAAAGTTGGAGTTCCCCGCCAGCCCAGCGGGACCTCGGGGCCCGCTCCAGCCGTGCCGAGCCCCTCGCTGTTGGGAGAGAGGCAGCGGGGGCAGGCGGGGGGTCTGTCAGGGACAGGCGGGGGGTCTGTCAGG
>WKFP01014294.1:22501-67010 GCA_011057875.1 Pterocles orientalis
GACAGGCGGGGGTCTGTCAGGGGACAGGCGGGGGGTCTGTCAGGCCCCGTAGGGGAGGGCGGGCGGAGGGCAGCCGGTCCCCGGGCAGCCACTGACCCCTAGCGGCGCCCGCCGCTGAGGGAACACAGCCCCGGCCCCCCCGGGAAGCGTTTCTGGTGCTGCCCAGGACGAGAAGGTGCGAGGGCCCACCGGCGCTGAGGGGAGCAGGGAAGGATAACAGAGGTCGGGGTAGAAGGGAGCTGGGCTGGGAGCCACAGAAGGACCTTGGTTTTCATGAGATACTGACCAAAGCTGGGGAAGGGCAGCAGGGAAACAAAAGGAGGCATCATCATCCGCTGAGGCCATGATAGCCAAATGATAGTAACACTGCAATGGATCCTAGCAGGAAAAAATGGCACAACTGAAATATCAGAGCAGGACAGTTTGGCACAGGCTATTACATGGTCCAAAGACATCACAGAATGGTTTGGGTTGGAAGGGACCTTAGAGATCATCCAGTTCCAACCCCCCTGCCATGGGCAGGGACACCCTCCACTAGACCAGGTTGCTCAAAGCCTCATCCAGCCTGGCCTTGAACACCTCCAGGGATGGAGCATCCACAGCTTCCCTGGGCAACCTGTTCCAGTGTCTCACCACCCTCACTGTAAAGAATTTCTTCCCAATATCTACTCTAAATCTGCCCTTTTCCAGTTTAAACCATTACCCCTTGCCCTGTCACTGAATAGCCTTGTAAAAAGTCCCTCCCCGTCTCTCCTGTAGCCCCCTTTAAGTACCAGAAGGCCGCTGTAAGGTCCCCCTGGAGCCTTCTCTTCCCCAGGCTGAACAACCCCAACTCTCTCAGCCTGTCCTCACAGGGGAGGTGCTCCAGCCCTCGGATCACCTTCACGGCCTCCCCTGGACCCACTCCAACAGCTCGACATCCTTCTTGTGTTGGGGGCCCAGAGCTGGACGCAGTACTCCAGGTGGGGTCTCATGAGAGCAGAGCAAAGAGGGAGAATCACCACCCTCGACCTGCTGCCACGCTCCTCTCGATGCAGCCCAGGATCCAGCAGTCAATCAGACACAATCCATGACCAAAGACAAGGCAGAACCATGACAGGGCCCAGTAAATCTTAAGACACGTATAAATGAGGGTGGGAAGATAAACAAGCCTCAAATATTAAAAAGGAAGAGTAACATTTCAAATAAAAGAGTCAGGATGGTTCAAAATGGACAAAATTAGCAGATCGGTTTCTCAGTTCAGGGAAGTCTCTTCAAAGCCACTGCAGCCTACTTCTGCATTGATTAAAATGCATTCATATCATCACAGTTTCAGATTAATATTGAAAAGCAGATTCAGTTAAAACTATTTCCTGTAATTCACAAAAGTAGGTTTAAGCTTCTCTACATCTCAATGTTTTCATACTCAATCCTCCAAAATCTAGTGCCCATGGCTGGGCAGACTGGATGTGAGCAGAAGTTATTCTTGTGATATGAATACCTAAAAATAGCAACAGCCATTTGTGTCAATGCATGATAATGGGAACCTGTTTTCAGACTGAAAAATGCTGAATAATCAATCTAGAGCACACCTGAAGCAAAGTCCTTTACCAAGTACTATCCAGGGATGATGCTTATCATTCTCCATTGCACAAGAGAGGCTTTTGTGAAACTCGGCGCTGTTACGCTTTACCAATGCCACGAGGATCAGTCGCGTGAAAGTGCAAAAGCACAAAGCAAACCCCCAGGAACCAGCTACCCAAACGTTGCCTTCTGTTCAAGAAACTATCCCAAACTATACCTTTAGTCCCAAGTAGCTAGGAACAACGGCTGCCATTTCAGGCAAAAATCAGTCAGAAATCCACACCTGACATACAAACAGCAGCTTATATTGGTCAAGGATGATCAGTACTGAAACTGGGCACTAGAGAATTAAACAAGTTCAAATATATTAACAGTCGACAGGGAAAGCCATGCGTGTTAGCCGGGAGAAAAATACAGAGATTTAGAAGTTTTTTGCCAAAGATTATTCTAGGTGGGATATCAGAGCCCCCAAAACAGTAACGATGCATTTTAAACAAAAGGAACGCAGTTCCCAGAGGAACAGGGGTCTGGCCTGGCATTGCCAACATTAGATCCGAGTTGGCCATAGTAACCGTGCTCGATGCAGTTCAGGGGAGGTCTGACACCCTGCTGTGTTCTCTGTACCGTCATTTTGGTGGTTCTCTTGCTTTGACCCTCCAGAGTTGGATCCCTTGTGGGTGCCAGAAAGATTCCTGCACCTTGGAGCTTCCTGAACTACTACATCACCTAAGACTCCAACCGAATAAAGCCGTGCCAGCTGGGGCAGAGGCTTTTTACCAGGCTGGGACCAGTTTGTCTCTCCTGACCTGGGGCAGCACTGGACCGGCTCAGATACTGTGTTCTCCCCCAAGCAGGCATTGAACACAGCTTCAGCTGCCACATCAACAAGGCAGATCGTCAGGAGAGAGAGAAAGCACACACAGAGAGGTGCAAGCCCTTTCTCCACGTACCAGCACCAGACAGATGTCCGCCGAGCACACGTGCTGACCTGCGAGCTGTGGGACATCCCCAGCCCGGCAGGCTGCTGGGACCTGCGGCGAGGACACGTGGTTGCTCACAAGGCTCCCACAGGGGAGCCTGCAACATCCTTATGGAACAACTTAGGAGTTCAGGAAATGCTCCAAACTCATCAGATGGCAGATGAGGACAGCAGAGCTGAATTTTCCTCATTCTTCAGAGAGGTTTGGTATCTAAAGAAAACATCCAGGGCAGGAATAGCAGCTCAGTGTTAGTTTAACAGGGAGTAACAGTTCAGAGGAATAGCATCTCCTTGGAGGCATTCCTCTATCGGCATTCCAAACCTATTAAGACACATCGCTTTGGGATGGGTGCTTTGTTTTAAATATATTATTGAGAGTAGTTAAGAGTTACACCTTTACTCATGCTTAGTTAAAAATTCATGTAGCAGTTAATAGGGCAGTTTGGTTGTCAGGTTAAGATTTTGTTCAGCTGCACAGAAGATAAACATTCCCAAAGATGAAATTTTCAGATGAAAGCATACGGGCACCCGAACCTCAGAAAAACATGCCTGACTTGGACCAGCCACCGTGCCCTGAGCCCGTCTCTCTGCACACATACCTCGGTGTTTTAAGAGCAGGCAGTCAGTACCATCTGAGTTTACTGCTGCTCCAAGAGTTACTCTGACCTGCCTTTCAGTGCCAGAAGATGCTGGCCCTGCCCTTCCTTGGCCCCTTGGTGTGAGCCTCCTCAGCCTGGGAAGTCCTCAAACACATTCACCAGCAGGTTCCCACTGAGGCTTTGCTCCCTGAACGGCTTCAGTGCTGGCACAAGGGACCCAGCAGGAGCACAGCAACAAATTAATTATTCTATTTTCTTAATTAAGTGAAATTTGGATACCTCCCTAGGTCAAACCAAACTCGGATTTTTTGTCCCAAAGAAAGAATAGTATCAAGAGGTTCAGTTATCCATGCTTCTACTGGCAACGTTACTGCAAGCAGAAGGCCAGTTTTATTTAGCAATTGAGGACAAGGACATGCTGTCAGGGGTTTAATAGCTTTTCAATTTAAAAAAAAAAGATAGAAAACATACTGTGGAATTTAATCCCCGAGAAAAAGTTCAGTCAAACCTTTCAAAATGTGGAAGAAGGAAAAAGCCTTTTTTCTGAGCACGCAGAGCAGCAGCTAAAGGAACCTGGATGGAGCTGATGGACATCAGAGCCCCTTGGCACCATCAAGGAGTCCAGACTTGCTGACAACACATTCACCGTCTGTAGCACCATCTGCCACGGGCTTCAGTCACTTTGCCAAATAACCCTTCCTAAGACACAAGCTTTCTGCTGCTAACGAGGACACATCTAGCAGAAGAACAGGAACCCTGGTCAAACTCCCACAGCACCCCATTACACTGAAAAAAAGATCCAATCACAGATTTTTTGGACAGAGAAGCATGTAAGATCTTGACAGTAGATCTGCTTGGCCAGGCAGAAGGAAGCTGTTCAGAACTCTAAAAGGCAACATGCTAACAGGCCTCCATGTGTCAATTTTAGACATTTACGAGGAAGAGAGGGAGAGAATTAACGTGACTTGCACCATTCCAGCTACTGGTGCAGATGGCTGCAACAATATTATGCAGAATTAACTGGATTACCTTTCTTGTAGCATACAGTAAAAAGGAAGATTAGCAATAACCGACCATTCTGAGCTTCACTATTTTAACACATTTTCCATCATCTCTGAGCATGGCACTGCTTGCAGAAGTAGATGGCAACCTTTGCAAATGCTCTCTGGCACGTGTGATTAACAGAAGGTGGCAAAATACTGTCACACGTATTGAATAACTGCTGGAAAGACACAGTTGTTCGAGCCATGTTTGCAAACCTGGCGTGCAAAGTCTGGTTATGGAGCCATGCAGTATAGCTGCCATATGACCCAGCTGCTCCAGGCAGGACCTGTTTGGGATGCAACACCACTAGATCCTCTGAGAGACACAACCTGACAGCTCATTCTCTACAAAGTCCTAGATCAGACAGGTTAGTGCCTTTATCAGGGAGACAAAAAGTGCTTCGTTACTTCCAGATCCTCAGCTAGCTGGAGCCCTAATTGCCAGAAAGTCTACATCAGTCCTTTCCCTAAGAATCTTCAAACTAAAAGCCATGGTTGGGAAACAGAGAAATATATCACAGCTGAAAACAATCTTCTTTGCAAAAGAAGTGGACATATATATGGACCTTAGTTGCAAATGAAGCTTTTCCTTGACTAACTGCAAAAGAGAACAACTGCCAAAGAAGTTAGGCTCGGCAAAGAAACAAATTCCTCCTACATCAAAAGCTCCAATTCTTATGAAATAATATAAAATAAATAAAAAACCAAAAGAAACCCCCACATATCATTAATTATGGGCAGAAGCACAGTGCTAATGTCAATGAGATGGCACTTTAGCTCAGAATATTCCTCTGCAGGAAACTTTCAAAAATCAAGGCAGGATTTTAAAAACATCCAGAATTGCCTCATTATCATCTTACGTCTGTAAATCAGGTTGTGTTTTGGTGAGGACAGAATATTATTCTAGGAACAGCAATAGGGGTAATGTATTCACAGAAATATCCAGCTCCCAACTCCAAGAATGGACTTGAAAGTGAATATATATATAGCAGTCAAATGTTAATTTAGGGCTAGAGTAAGTGACAGCCCCTTACACACAGCTGACTCTGAGTACCCCCAAAGCACGGTGACAGCAACGCTTAGGGCACATCACTCCTTTTCAGCAGAATATGCAACGTTGGCCAAACCCACAGCAACAAAGGGCTGTGCTGTGGTAAGTCCTCAGGATATCAGGATAGGCAGGGTGACACCAGAATGAAAGGGTGACAGTAAGACATGGCCCCTTCTGACCTACAGACTTAGGAGACGTGGCATAACTACCCAGTATTTTCTCAAGTACCTTTGGGGATACTCCTGCAATGAGGCTGCTCCAAAAAAGAATGGAAATGTTTTTAATTCTCTCTGGCCCCAATTTACATACCCTTTCTGTTTTTAACTGCCACAGTAAAGACAGCACTGGTGTCCATCAAAAGATGTAATGCTCCTACCAAAGGAGATAGAATTAATAAAACAAATCTGAAAAAGAGACACTGCATCACTGCAAGAGATCAGTCTAAGCAGGGAAAGTTGACCAAAGTTGAGCAGCTGGCCACAGCATCTTAGGATCAAGGTCAGTTTAAAAAAAATCCACAGACCTTCAAAGATATCAGAGACCCTTAATAGCTAAAAATTATGGCACAACTGTAAAAGCATCACACATGGGAGTCCCTTGGATCAGTCATGCGGTTTTATAATTATATTAACCCCTCCTTCTGCTGAAGTTCCTTGAGCATGCAACCACAGATGATAAAATACTATCCCAACTGCACTGCTCGCAGCGTGGTTGTACAGGCTCAGTCAATCTCTTAAGTAGTTCTAAACACCGTACCTCTATTATACAAAATAGTTTGTTAACAAACGCATAACAGGAAAAGCAAGAGCAACATATGCAACAAGTTCTTTTATCAGTTTCTCATCACTATTCCTTGACTACCCGTATCAAGTAATTAATACAGAAAACACATCCCACAAATCCAATAAATTATTTCCGAACACCTGCCTAGGAAGGAAACAAGGTTTGCCCCAGAGGAAATTCACTTGATTTAACTTGCAGGTGTAGAACGATCCAATTCATTAAACCACGTCAACTACATTTGAAATGATAGCATCTGTTTCAGGACAGATAAAACATGATAATCTTGTAACAGCTCTCGGTGCACCTGCCCATTTCTTTGTAGTCCAGCTTCAGACAGAGATCTGAGAGGAAGGAAAAAAATCTGAGATTCACCCCACCACCCCCACCCTGCAGGCAATACACAGAAGGCCAGTTTCTGCCTGTCACTGAAGAGGGTCTCCAGATCACCCAGTAAGGCCAAAATTGCATTTTTATATTTGTGAAGCCGTTTTGAAGGACACGAACTCAGTCCCCACCATTTGGTTAGCATCTACCTTTACAGCAGTGCCTCCGATCCTCTTCCTCAGCTTGCCTGATGCTAGTGAAGAGTTTGGCAAGCTGTCACTCCTCAGCTAACACCAGCTCCAGGCTGCAGAAGGCTGTGGAGGATGGGGGTGGAAAGCTATTGCATGGTGAGCAAATACACGAGCCAACAAGCTCTCAGTATGCCACTGGACGCTGACAGAGAAGTAGCCTTTATTGCATTAGCTAGGGAGGACAACACCTGAAGAGAGCGTGCGCGTCTGTCTAATGCATGTATAAGTATGCATGTATTTTTAAGGGGTTAAAGTAACGTGTTACTTGTGCCCATTCGTGCATTATGAAAGTTTGCGTGTGATAAAACAGCCTAGTACTCTTTAAGTCAGAAGACTCTTCTGTAAAATAATGAATAATAAGATCCCAGGCAGCAGCTAAGCCTATAAGAAAATTCATTCAAACCAGAGGCTTAAAAAAAAAAAAAGGAAAAGGTCCAAAGTGATTTTCTACAGAACAAAATTAACTTGTAAAGCTCACTGACACAGGATGTTACAGAGGGTGATCTATGAATCAAAATAAGCTCATGGGAAATAGGCCCAAAAAATATCTACTAAGACAGAAGCAATCTCTGTCTTATCACGTAACTAAACAGCAAAATACCAGAACTAAGGACAGCCGCTGGTGTATGTTCATCCATTGCCCTGCACTTGGGCAACCTCAAGACCACGAGCATTACAGGAAACAGGACATTAGGCAAATACAAGAGTCCCAGGAAGCCTTCTGTCACTTGGCCTTGGCTCTCTAAAAATGCAAAAACAATGCATGTTAAAAGTTAATTCATTCAAGATTATTCTACTTCCAGTTTCTGAGCAAAACCAACCATTTGCATGATATGAAACACAACAGCACATACTGGGTTAAAAAGTAAGGAACAACTACAAGTCAATTTGTCCTGATTTCTGATTTTTTGTTGTTAGTTATTTCAGCTTATTCCATTTGCAAAGTCTTGTTAGGACACAGCATTCAGCTTCCACCGACTAAAAACTGCTTTTAAAGATCAGTCTGAGCCAGCTCAACAGGAGACAAGGCAAAACAAAAATCAAGTCATGCTTCTGGTGCTGAAAGACAGTATTTTGTAGAAACAAAACATGTAGCATCACATGTCGACACCTTTATCATTAAGCTCTTTTTTTTTTTAATCAGTCACCTACAATCTTTCTTACTTAAGAGACTACTGTAACATAAGCACCTCTGCCAATATTTAACTAGTACTGGCATCACTGTTATTATTGTTGTTTTTAAGCAAAGAAAAAGTCACGTTTATTTTGTAGTAGCAATAGTTTCTTTTTTATTTTTTAATATACTTTAGGAAACAATATACAAAGCTGAGCTTTGCCACCATTTTCAAGCGGTGGGTTGCTCCAATTACACAAATTCAGCGTTTTGTGATGGTTAAGAACAGCAGTCAGCACCAGACTTAAAACAGTTAGCTACAACACAAACATCCTTCGAAATGAAATGTCATAATATCGAGACAGGTAAACCAGGAGTTAACATAGGACAACTGTTGGGGAGATGTCTTAAATCCTTCTTGTTGAATTTTATATTTCATTAAATATTTTATACACATTTTCCTGTTTACAAGTTTTAAACAAAACCTCCTTTGAGGAATTATTTAAGTACAAAAATGTTCAACAAGAACAGTTCTAATTAAGAGTCCCCAAACAGACCAAATTTTAATGTGTGTTGACCAAAGGAAATGAAAACCAGTGTTTCTTTGTTTTAACATGTTTATTACAACAGATACAATTCACATCTGACTAGCTTTTTTTTTTTTTCCTCTTTCCCCTCCCACAACCATGTTAACATGTTCATTGGGCTACTTCCTTATATTTGAGCAAGTAATGTACTTTCAGCACACATGCCCAGCAGTACTATAAGTCCATTCTTACAGGGTGCAAATGGAAATACGTTTCAATAATTTATACAAACAAGTGGGTTATGCTCAATCACTGCAATTTTAAGCTACTGTACACAGGAATGAAAAGATTATAGAAAAAGTGCCATAGCAACAGTGCCTTAAGAAAAAGAGAAAATTAGAAGCATTAAAAAACTGATAAAATCAGATTTAGGATTTCACGGGGAAATGGAACACAGAAAATGAAAAACATTTCTCTGTAAAACAGAAATGGAGAAGCACTGCTCTCAATTCGGTGCAAGTGTGGTAACGGTTGTTTCATGATATTTTGTACATTACCCAAACTGTTGCAGCCTTAGACACACATCGCCTGGCGCTTGCATTGAATTTTAGGAAATGCAAGATTTCTGAATGATAAATTAACAAAAAAAAAAAAAAAAAAAAAAAAAGAAGAAAGCTAATTTTGCAGACAGGTTTACATGTAAAAGGCTAGGTATTTAGCCACCTCAGCATTGATTAGTTTTGGATGTCTAAGCTCTGATACACATGGCTTCCCATGGCTTCACTCTACAAAACATATTTACAACGTGAAGAATACATCTACAAGAAATCTACATTTCAAGGGTTTTACAAATCATTCTTGTATCTTTCCCCTGAATTTGACTCCCTCCTGTCCCCTTCCCCATGTCAACTTTTTTTCTGCCCAGCTCAACGGTCCAAAGTCTACTCAAATGCAGCTCAAAAGTGTTAAGACTGGGCATCAGTTTAATAGTTCCTGTACTCAAAACCATGTGCAATTGTTTACAACTTTTCACACCATGAAGGAATTCTGATTCTTTAGCTTTTCAAGTTCTTTAATTTGTTGTCTCAAAAATAGTATCCTGCAAGAGAAAAGAATTCAATTAGTACAAACATTTTCGTTACACAGATATTGAATTCTACGTAAGTACTTCTACAATCTCAGCAAATCATACCAAACTCCTTAGTTCTATTAATAAATTTCAAATATTTTAAAAGAATTCCCAACCCATTCAATCACCTACAAACACTGCATACAGATGAGCAAAGACCTGCAGTATTTGATTCCTTAGTTAAAAAAATTAAGTCGCTGTATTTCATTAAGACTGATACACGGTTATGTCTAGGCCTGCTCTTCACTTGAATATCTCTCCCAGAAAACACAGGACACTGGAAGAGCACATTGAGTAACTGAATATTCCAAAGAATGGTGTTATGTTATGCCTCTGTCATGGAGTTTTTCCAACTGTACAACCACCCAAGGCACTTGTAAATCTTTTCAAACAAGGAGTTTTTCTTCTAGGTGCAACACTTTAGTTTCAACTGTGTTCCAACAGTACTTGGCCCTGTGGCTGATGCAATAACACTTTACTCTAAAGGCAGTGTCTAGTTATGGTAAGCTCCAATCTCAAAATATTTCATCATTAAAAGACATGTAAGGAAAAAAAAGCTGTAACTACAGCTGGCTTAGAAAAAAGGTGTGGGCATATAAAATAAATCAGTCAATGAAAAGGGCCTTTTCACATGCTATCAATTATGGTTAACACAATATCCTTGCTCTGCCCAGAGATAAAATTCCCTCTCAGAACAAATTTAAATAGTTCTCTTCTATGCAAAAGTATAGAAACAATATCATCATTCAAATGTAATTAGCTTTGATAATCCCATTCTTTGCAAAAGCCTCCCCCCACCAACTTGTTACTTATGCCATATAGTCCACATTTTTGGGATTGCAGCAAAAATAAAAGATACATGTTATAATAGATTCAAAGTCATAATAATCATTATCCATTGATAGCTTAATGATACATAGCATACAAGAAACAAGGTGCTATTTAGTGAGCTGAACAATGGCATTTGACATGGTTTTTAGATCAAAAGTGCACAGAAACGACACCTTAGGAGATTTTATTTAATCTGTAAAAAAACAAGCAGTTAATTAAATATTCTACAGCAACTGTAGTTTATGTAATGAAGTTATACAATAAGATTCTGGAAAGAAAGGACACTTTAAAATCTTTATTAGTTAAGATCTACAAATATATTATAGTCTACTTCTGACTACAATGATTGTTTCACTAACTGCCAAAAAGCAAGAGCTTCTAGGATAAAGACAGTTGTTTAAACACAGGGAAGAAAACTTGTAAACCTGGCAACTATTAGCATACTTACAAAGTCACCAGTAAATATAACTCATTCAAAACAAAGCCAGAATGGGAATCCTAATCCTACACTGAGAATTACCCTTTTGAAAACAAACACAGAGTGCACACTTACCTTTGCTCACGCAAAGTTGCTTGAATTTCACATACTCGAACTAAAGACCTTAAATTCTTTAATTCAGTACAAATTTCTGACATATGGACACTTCCCATGTTATGGGCTTCCTCACGTAATCTTGATGCCTGCAACAGTTACACGCAAAGGTTAGGATTCTGAACCCCGCACTGGAAACAACTGGCTGCAGCCAGAGGATTGCTGGATGAGCATGTTTTGAAACAGCAACGCATTCTAACTTCAACAAGGAATTAAATCAGAAGTACATTAAATTCTCTACAAAAGCCCATTTAGAATCAGAAACTACCAACACTGGCTGCCAAGACACTGTCTAACCCAGACCCACGCTAAGGCAGGGATGGTTTAGATTTCCTCGAGTCTAACAAATGCCTACCCAGCCACCTTGAAAGACAGCATGTGACAGGGCTCCAAGCTTCCAAAGTAATTTGTTCAAGTAGTTACAAGTCTCTGTCCACTATTTCACTGGCAGACTTAAATTTCCCATGTAAATTAAGCCTTAGTGACAAAAATCATTGAATGTCATCTTCTTTCCAGCTACCTTATACAGGAAAAACAACTCTGCAACCCCTCTTCAGGTGTTCTTTTCCAGACAAATCCCACTTAGTCAGGTGGAGATAAGCAGAAGTGTACATTTAGAAAGCACGACCTATCCCTAATTTGTGTGTTTCTTCAAGTCTTGTCACTAAACTAGACATACGACTGCAGACAACTCCTCAACAGCACCAAGGAGATTAGCATCATTACTCTGAGGTCCTGCGTATCACACTGCAATAAAGAAAGAGGACTTTCTTGGAAGTGGCATACTGGAAAAAAAAAAAATTCCTGTTTAGCAATGCTATTCTCTGCTGTACTGGGTCTGAGTGGTACAGAGTTATGTTTCAGATCTGTGACCAAAACAGTGTTGACAACACAGTACTGTTTTAGCCATTCCTGAGCAGTGCTTACACAGTATCAAGGCTTTCTCTCTTTATCTTTCTGATGCTCCCAGCAAATAAACTATCAATAATGACTTTCAAAGTACTTCATTTTAAGCTGACCAGTCACCCAGCTTAAAGCAATCTCATTTAAAAGACCTTAAATTATTTTTTGCTTACAAGATCCTTGTTAAAAGGTGTTAACAGTCTTGCTGCAAATCAGGATATTTATCAACATTTATTGCCTTCTCCTATTACCAAAGCCTGATACTTTATCAAAAGAAGAAAAAAAAAAAACAAACACCAAAACAAAAAAACCCCAAAAAAACAAAAAGTGACGATTTCTTTTTAGAAAGTCCACGATGACTATTATCAGGCTTTTCTTTCGAGGTATTTGTAAAAAAGTAAATTCAACATATTTTCTACGTAGATATTGTTCAGTACTCAAAGCACCTCCACAGTTACTGAGACCACCTACAATTCCATTTCTCACATTCCTTAAAGATAGTCATGTTGATTATTTTCTAATTAATCACATTACTGGATTGCTTTTTACTTTTCCATATGAACTGCTGCTTATGAGTTCTGTGAGTAACTGCTAGTGGTTCAAGAATTGTTTCAGCTACTCATTGCTGCACAGGACATTTCTTCAAGTCTAACTACTTTAACAACACATACGTGTGCTGGCCCACCTACTTTATTTACTTATTTATTTTTCAGTTCACTCTGGCATGTGCTTTTATGTCCTAATTTCAATTTAAGCTTGTGTCTGGTTAGAAATCTGAAGAAATCAAGGCACTGCATATTTCAGCCTCTCCACTTTCATCTAGCTTACCTTCTTCACTATGTATTGCACCTATACTTTCATTCACTTTTTCTGTCGAATATCTGACTTAAGTCCCTCAAGTGTTACTATTCAAAACTGGTTTATGAACAACACTGTCATGTGAAATTACCCGAAATAGCAGTCAGGACAACACAACACGTAACACTTGGCACAAAGGCTAAAGTATGCATCTGAGTACATGACTACCTAGCATTAGCTGTTTGCTTTCTTTTTTTTTTTTAATCTCTTTATTACTGGCAGTGGGGAAAAATTACCTATGAGCTGTATAAATCTGTATTTTATGCATTAAGATGTATGTCAATTCAGTACACAGGGAAAATAACATCACCAAAACCAGGGGCCAAGGCCATAGAGACAACTGGCTGTGCTGCACAATTTCCTTACACACACATTCCACAGCAATGGCTCTGTCATCTGGCTCAGTATAGGCTGGTAATGTTTTAAAATTGAATTAAAAAAAAAAAAATAATGAAAAGAAACAAAACAAGAACTCCAGAGTCCAAATAGGGTATGAGTCTAGACTCCACATGTAAAAGACATCCTCCAAGTTACTACCCAAAAGCCTTCAGTCTAGGCTTGAGACAGCATGCAACCACTCTTCAAAAGACCAAAGTAAACCGGGCTAGTTAAGATTAATATCCATACAGACTGTGTCAGACAGGGCTGCCTGTGAAAGGACTGGAACTAGACTCAATAACCAATACGGTTCCTTTGAGTAATACATTCCAAGCCCCTGACATGCATCCAGTTTCCCTGCATTACCACAACAGGATGGGTTTCATGCAGTTAAGTTATAAAATATGGATGGCAATTCTACTGGATTTCCCGTTATGTAAAAATAGCCCAAATTCAGTCTGAGTCCTCTACATCGTATTAAAAACAGGGTACAACAAACAAGGCAGAGTTCCTTTTTCACTGTGTAGAGCTAACAACTGAGTGACTCAAACTGCGGAGTAGTTTCAAATAGTTTAACTCTGTCACCTCATTCATAACATTTTCCACATAACAAAAATATCATTATTAGAGAAAATTGTTGAAATATATCTTCTTTCTAAATTTCAACAGAACTTTGGCAGTAAAAAAATAGTTATGAGGACAGATATTCATCTAAGAGAATTTCAAAAGCACCGGTACTTTAAGCAAAACTGAAAATAGCAACTGCTGAATGGCAATCACATGTAAAACCTGCAGGTCTGGCCTAAGCTCTCTCCCCCCTCCTCTCTTCTGGCTAAGGCCAAGCTTCAGGGTTTTTTAAATACTTCTAATTGCTAAGAAAAACAACCTGCGTAAGAAAATCAGATTTTAAACTACACATTTTGCACTGTCCCAGGGAACAAAGCACAAGTGTACTCACCTGCTTTTCTGCATGATCTGCAGGCCAGCCTTGAACATGCTTTATAAGATTTTCATTGAAGTGTGCTGCTAGCGTGGGCGTTAATGAACAAGTGGGTCGCACAGATGTATTTTGTGGTGCAGGTGTTGAATTTGATGCACTAGTGCTAGAGGTATGATTTGGACCTGGTGATGGGCTTCTCTGACTACTGAAAGAAGTTCAAAAATAAGAGCATTTAAAAACATATGTAAGCCTATAGAGAAATAAACACTTAAAATTCACTGCTTCTAGCCACAAAACTGCTTAAGGCATTTAAACCACAAGTGAATACTTCCGGCAGACCAAACCTCTGCTACTTTTCCACAAATCTCCTACTCATATGGGAAGTGTTTGAGTGCTACAGGTTTTTTTGTTTGGTGGGTAAGGTGAGGGGTTTTTTTTTGTTTTTTTAACTTTGATAGCCATTCAAGAGATGTAAGGTGTGACCACATTTTAGTGTTGGATAGAGAACACACACGTATGTTCTTCCTTCAAATAGCTGCAAACCTAAAACTTTCGATAATGATGTATCAGATGGAGTCAAGCTTTATTCAACAGAATATTGTCAAGTGGCACATAATCATTAAGTACAAAGCCTGATGTCCTGATTTACAATATAACCCAATATACTTTGAAGAGTATAACCATTTACTAATGCCAAAACACAAACACCTATGTCACTTCGTGATACTGTACATCCTCACTCAAAGTGCTTAAGAGAACAGTACGTTTGTAGCTACCAGCTCGACTGTTACTGGAGCATATTAACGCTGCTGTTTTGCCGTTTGGCGTGTTAACCTGCTGCTGGGGAACAGATGCACGGAGACTTGCTCAGCTGATACGTGTACTGTAGGATCAACCAAAAACTCTGTGCCTTAGACAAAGCCTTTGACCTTCTTTTTTCAGTTCTCCATATGCAAGCAAACACAGCATTTACATTATCTGAGCATTTCCAATTCTGTTTTGCAACTATAATTCTTGGTCAAAAACTTGAATTTTTACTAAAAACCTCTCATGCTGATCTTGGCATAGCAGTCTTTTGCCATCCACAGTGCTCAAGACTGTCTTACCTACAAAGTATTCTATCTGCTACTTTAAACAATGCTGTTGGGTTTTTTAAAAACTGCATTCCTCTGATAATTACCCTCTCTCTCACTCTCACAAGATATTTTTCTTCTCTACCTCATGATGCTTCTCATGTATGGGACGGGCCTTGTTAAGAGTTCCTTCTTCAGAATTTCATCTCTTTATAAAAGCCTATTGCTGCTGCAGTGACTAAAGGTGGGTACCACTTGGGGAAATCTTTGGTAAGCTGATATGACTGACTAATCCACATGGACTCATACTCCCCGACTTGCAAATGCTCCTCCTCCACCTTATACTTGGATGGTAAGCTCTATAGGACAAGAAGCAGGGTTTTTGTTTCACTTGTATCACTTCTTTCAATAAAATTATGATATACAACCTGAACACCTAACATTAAGCCCAACAAGCTACAGATGTTTGCCCAAAATATGTAAAAATCACTGCTACTTACTTTCCATGTGTCCAGAAGCCCCAGAATCAGGGCCACCATGAACACTACACTGTCATATCGCATGGATCCAACCACATCTAACGCAACTGCCAGAGCTGCAGCTACTCCGTTCTGCTACATGTAAGAGCTCATTGCTGTTCATTAACCTCCACATTATCACCAACAGACAACTTCAGTGTGATTTCCACCAGAATCAAAGCTGCTATTTGGTATATCACCATTATCAAACATAGGATCAGAACGTGGGGGTTTGTCCCCTCCTTGGAAGCACTGCTGTCCAGGTGATCCAGAACTTGTGCTGGGAGTCGTACATAACCCATGGTAGGGAAGCTTAGAACATGTGCCCGTTTCTGCTCCCCCATCGCTTGCAAAAACAAGGCCTCTACACTCATACTTTTTTTTTTTCTAGCATTCGTTCAATCACTTCCACCCCACACACACTCACAGAGAGCGGTCTGTTCTTCTATTTTGCAAAGAGGAGGGAGCAGCACTTAGTTATCCGTGCAAACACAGGAAAGGACAGGTCAGGATAAAAACAGTCTGCTCTGTCCTCTCCGTCCTTGTACAGAAAGACAAAGCAATCATCTCAACCAGGACAAAAGAAGATCACTAGCACTGTAACAGTGACAGTACCTCACAGTTATGATGTTCTTTGGCACTACTGAAAAATAGTAGTACTAATTACGTAAGTACCTAGCCGTTACGCCTAAGATTACGTTTACAATCGCTTTCCCACTGGTAGCAGCTTTTCAACACCGGCCATAATTTCAGTCTACTTCTTCAAACTTTCTTACTACTTGCCTGCAAGTGATATAAAGTAATAAAAAAAAAAAAAAAACCAACAAACATGAAAGGAATCTTCTTCATCACATTACATCCCCCCTTGAGGACTGAAAACATCCCAGAATAATGCAACTATCTTTACAGTCCAATGCCCAGCCACTTATCCTAATCACTCACACTTGCAAAGAATTAGAGCAGCTTTCCAAACAAACAGCCCACAAACTAGGCACAGCACACTGCTCTGCAGCAAAGCCTTCCTCATTCCTTTCAGCATCCCCAAATTTGTTGAAAAGCTTGGAATTAAAAAAAAAAAATGCAGAAAGAATTTGGCAGGCAGCTTTGTTAAGAGCTGTATGCGAAAATTCCCCTTGGTTTCAGGCAGCAGAAGTTGCAAAAGGGTATATAACTGGGGGGAAAGTATTCTTTGGGTTTTGTGCTCTGTGTTATCTTCAGTAATTGGCTCAACTATGTCAAAACCCCTTACTAGTGCAAACCCTTAACTGTAGAAAGATTCAGCTGAAGCTCCTTTCAACTTAAATTACTCTACAATGCCATGTATCCATACAGCATCAGCACACTGATGGTGCAGAGAAAGGCTACATTTATTAAGTAGAAGTGAGGCATCACCTTCAATGCTTATTCACTCCTTAGTTCTAAAAGGATAAAAGTTCCCCTACAACTTGCCTCCCCTCCATTTATCAACCTGGCTTCTCTGACTCCTACTTCATCAGTAAAAATCACTCTAACACATCAGAAACATTTCAGGAAAATAAAGAAAATCTGTGGATTTCTCTAAATAAAGTTGTATCTTCATTACGAATAAAATACAAGGTCACAAAATATCCCAGCACCGCTATGTTAGCAGCAGGGGGAGCTATGAATGCAGTAATGACAGCCAGTTCCAAACTACTGCTATATTTTTAAGTGCTTCAATAAAGCCAAATACCTGCCTTAGCTGCTGGATGAGTTCAACACTGACTATGCCACAGTTAATGGAATGCTTCCAGAGAGGCAAAAACATCTGTACAAGAGTATGAATACAGGACGGTTCTGAAATACACTGCTACAAACTACAAAAATCTTAAAACCTACCAAAAATGGGAGGAAACAACTCCCCCTCTAGCAGTTTTGCATTTTCTAAGGTAAAGGAAAAAGACTCACCGTATGCCTACAATGCATTAATTTCCTAACTCACATAGCTGAAATGTTCACAGCTTTAAAGTTATCACTAGCTATTCACATATTTCTTAGTGCTTCCCCTCAAAGAAGCTAAAAATAATTTTAGCTCCATTCGCTTAAAACTTTTAATAATAGTAAAAGCAAAGGAAATGTAGTTGTGATTAACTTCTGCACAATCTACATTTAAGCTGTAGAAAAATGCAACCTTAATTCATGGAGCCTCTTTTTGGACTACTTGTCCACAGTTCAAGTTGCTAAATTGTTGTTCATTCCTATCAAAAAAGTAAAGTGAGCTGCCCCAAGAGCAGTCCCCCATTTGACTGCTTTCACCTACAAAGGAATAATCTGTCCTGTATCAATTCAGAAATACTGCCCAGACACAGGGTATGTTTTGTAGATGAGTAAATCTACATGTGAGATTATCCATTTTCATTCAACTCCACCGCACTAAACAGAAGAAAACACCAGCCGTACAGGTTTTTCCAAATAATCTGCTCCTTAATTTTCCATTTTTTGTAAATGAGACATTTCCAAAATAAACAGAAACACAGGAACTTGGGATGCACAACATACCACAGTCACAAATGGGTAACAATTTGAGAGACACAGAATACTAAACAATACTAGTATTGTCACAATAGATTTGATGCTAGGCTGCACACTCTCCTCTGTCTGTGCACTGCCTCCCTGGGCTGCCTCCTCCTCAAATAGGGACAGTGCCACCTGCACAACCCCTCTGCTTCAGAGGTACAGTTGCTGGGACAAACTCAGCTTCCCTTCTCCAGCAAAATGCTGATGCCAAGCAAGAGGAATGGTTTGCAGAGGGCTAGTAGATCCCTAAAGGGAACTCGATGTGGGCAAGGGTTATGCCAGGTTAGGTCACTGGGACAGGACCACCAAGGAAACAAACAAACAAAAACCCCACTCCCCAAAAAACCCCAAACACAAACCAAACCCCTTCTCCCCACAAAAACAGCAAAAAACAACACAGATTTGAAAATCTAACAATAAGTTAGCACATTGATGACATGTAACCAAAGGTCCGCTTTATTATTAGTCCCAGAAGGGCAGAGAAAAGACCTCACTATTTCATGATCTGGACAGCACCACCACGTAGCTTCAGGTATGCTGGCAAGGAAGGAGTGGTGGTGTTTCTGTTCGTTTTTTTTTTACTATCATACCACACACCTTTTTCAACCACTCTAAAAATCTAGCTTCTAAGAAGCACAGCAACACCTTGTAGATTTACAGGAATCCATCGCGATGATGTACTTCTTAAAAATCTAACCCGCAATCTCCTCCTGCCACAGTTCTAGACCACGACTCCATCACAGAAGGATCTTCTGACATATCTTTGGTTACAGTCCCTGGAACTAGTATGATAAAAGGGCACAGCATCCTACACAACGAAAAGCCCATCATTTCCAAAAGAAAAAGAGCATACAAAATACAGATTCTAAATCCACCTTTTAAATCCACGGCTAAATGTTTCCATCATGCAAGGTCTGAATAAGCTGCAATGTTGACAAAAAAGGTCTGATGAAGAAAAAGCATTTGTGAAACTTACTTAATTTCTAATGTTTTTCATTAAATCACCAAAATCACCTGATAGACAAAAGTTCTTACTAATTTAAAAATCAGATTACACTACAGGAATACACCGCAAACAGCTAACGTGAATTAAACCACACAGACTTAAAAGCATTTAATCCCATAACTGTACAGAAAGAAACAAAAACCCCAAACTCTGAAATCACAATACAAGGGATCTTGTAAAACTGACTCCAGAGTGACAGGGCAGAAATATTAATTCCATTTTACTTCTGCGAACGGAACTCTAGTGGTAAAACAGAGAATCTACCACATCAGCTCTGTAACAAAGATATTTAGCTGCATTCTTTCAGTAGCAGCAGAGTTAAATCATGTGTTCAATAAACAGGCCAAAGAAGAATCCACAAACTGCAACACATACATTGGATCAAGAGCAAAAACAGAGGACAGTAAAGAGAAGTATTTCAATATACCTTGAGCGCTGAAGACTTCTTGGAGAGGCAGGTTCGTGACCTGCCTGCTTGTCAGCTATTACTGGCTGCTGAGGTGCTGCTTGGGAAGCTGGTCCTTGTTTAACACCCGGAGTAGCAACCTGGAAAATTAAAAATTTCATTAGATTTCCTCCACAGTAAGTATCAAGCATAAGGACCAAAGGAAAACACAGAAATTAAAAGTTTCAATATCAGTGGGGTTTTTTTTGACACAAGGTATTTTGTTTACAGATTTTTATACTCTTCACAAGGTCTTTTTAAAAAAAAAATCATCTCTACTTCCACAGCTGTGATAGATAGCTTTTTCTACTAAAACAGAAAGAGTACTTAACAGACATAAGTGAAGAAAATTTAGATCTGACTTGTCAAAATATTGCAAGTTTATTAGGTAAAATGGTTCAACCCAACTGCATTTTTTACCATATCTTCCACGTGAGCACCGAGCTCATTTTCAACCTCAGAAGAACTGTTCATTACTCAAATAAAAATTTTCACTTAAAAAGTTAGATGCTTCCTACAGCGTCACGAGCAGAATTACATCATAACCATATTGTAACATCTCTATCAGAAATGGAAAAAAAAATATCCAAAGTATCCTCCTTTTTAACTTCTGTCAGTTCTAGACTAATGAATGATTAAGGAGTCAGCTTTTTGCTTTTCCTTTGCAGTACACATCCACATTTCAGATACTAAGACACCAGCAGCAAGATACAGTCTTTTTTCTGTGAATTCCTGAGCTACAGCAGGATAAAAAGTTTGGGACTATACTAGTGTCTAAGTTACAGTAAATGGAGTTCAAGATACTTTATTTTTTCCCCATACCCTGCATACCTGTCCCTTTTAAAGTATGTGCAAGAGAGGAAGCAGCTCCAAAATTTATTCCCCACCCTGGAAAAATCAAACTAACAATTTTAAGAAAGAGGGAGGGAAGAAAAATGGGTTCTAGGGATCCATAAACACAAAAAGCATAAATCAGGCAGCCTGTCTGGCATTTGCTGCCATTAAGTTGGTGTAGATTACTAACTAGTGGTCATCTGAACCTTCAGAAATTCTCTCAGTTTCAGAAACAGACTCCTGTGAAATAAACCACAGACAGCAAGTCAGACAGTATCTACTAAAGTAAACTCAAGACATAATTTCATTTATTTAAATACACAGGAAATCTTAACGTTATCTCAAACCTACTCATATGTCTAAGAGAAAAAGCCACCTTTTAAAATTATCATCAAAAGCCAAAAAAAGTCTGATTAGCACATGAAAAGCTCATGGTTCTGCAAACATAAAGCAAGATCATTATAAGATCACTCAGTGTGTTGAAATCAGCAGAATTATACAGCTGAGGAGGCAAAACAGCAGCAGTCCATAAATCAATTTATGAAAAAAAGTATCTTTATCAAATGTCTGACACGAAGTGCTATTAACGCTGGAATTTCGCTCACCCTGTGGACATAACTATCGAGGCTGTTAAACAGAAGAACGATTTCAAAAGGAAAGTACACCACAGATAATACAATCACCTTGCAGATCCAAACTAGACAACTCACCAGCTCCTTGGCTAGTAAAAATAAAACCAAAAATTGATTGTAAAGAAAAACTGGGATTTGTGAGATAAATAAGCGACAAACACTTGTAGCTATTCCCTGTTTTCCAAGCGCTTCAATGACTGGAAGTGTACCAAGAACAGAAAAATAATAAGGAAGGGCTAAATAAATTTTAAAAATATTCCAAAAGCAACATTCTCACTGAGCTTGACAAGTCTGTATTAACATGCTTCACCCAGTTATTTTTCAGAAATTCATAACAGTTTCTATTCATACAACACACGCACAGCTAAACAGCAAAATGTGATGCCTAGGATCCTGGAGGCTGCAACACCTGAGCTGCCATGTGCATGCAGCACAGCTCCAGGCTTGAGTTTAAAAGCAGTACAGAAATGGTCAGGCAGTCCTAAGCAACAGTCCCGACAGTGCAAAAGGCACTACACTGACCCCAGAGCCAGCTTAAGTGTCTGTGCATCTGGCACTGGGCTCTGCTTGCATGCTGCCAGCTCAGTTTTGTCTACGCCTGCTGCACAGAAGCACTCTAAGCCAACTAGCGTGTGCTCTGAAACCAAGCGTGTCCTTGCACAGCACCACATCTTTATTATGTATAATTTACCTCAAACCCTTAGAGCTGGATAAGCCAACCTGACTGACACATCCAAAGGAGTACCAAAACAGACACACTCACACTGGAGCTACCACCACCTATGTTCTCATCTCAATCCCATTTTATGGAATTGAATTATGTGAATACAAGAACTATCAAGAAAGTTCTTTCCCTACTGAACTGGAAAAGTATCTGCTGCTGAACCACAATTTGTTACTTCTGGGACTATCACACAAACAATTCATGTCAGTATTTCAACAGCTCTGTTGGTAGCACTGGATTTGAGGAACATAAAACCAAAGAAAAGATCTTGCTGTCAAGCATTACTACTAATTCTGTTTGGCTGATTGGTCAAGCTACTCAAGGTACCTAGAAAACAGAAAGCTTCTATGGTTATAATATCCCAGTGTAGCTGGGAGTGAAAACTTGCCAATGTAGAGAATAATGCACAATAGTCCATCAGGATTAACAGCATTCTGAAGCAAAGACTTTATAGCTTCGAATGAGTAACTGAGAAATTTGCTACACGTAACAGTTTGATTGCAACCAGATTATATGTGCTTCAAAAATAAAACACATGTGCAATCTCACCTCATCGTGGTGCAATCCTAAGAAAAGATAGATAAAAATATAGTAATTTCAAAATGTGTCACAGTATGCTCATCAAAATATAGACGTCACCACTTCCAGAAGAAAGTGTGTGTGTGTATATATATATATACATGCATACAAAAAATAAAACACACAATACCCTACTTTGAAAATACCAAAAAGTGAAATCCTGCATTCCAAGCCACTAACTATAGGCAACCACAGAGCCCTGCATGTAAGTGGAGATTCTCCCATCAGACAAAGCTCAAGTAACCAATGCTTCTTTTGTTGGTTTTTGAAGGATGGCAGCCTTGCTGTAGTTATGACTTACACTAAACTCAAATCAACTCTCTCAAACCTGCATTTAGTTTTTTGCTTCCACTGAAAACGTGAGGGAAGGCTTGTGTGTCCAAAAGTACATCCAATTATACATCTGGTCTACAAAGACAGACCGGCCCTACTTATAACACTTGGCTTGTCTTCACTTTCTCTTAAGGCAACATTTACTACCACACCACCTACTTGATAGGTGTAATGCTGGCCTTTATACTGGGTGAAAGGCAGTGGGTTCAGGTTTGTCTGCTCAGTTCTAGGAAAACATCTGTAGCAGGATGATAAATACTGAAGAAGCTAAGTTTATAAAACAAGGATAAAATGGATTGGGGCAATCCTGATGAGCTCTTCTTCCTTCAAGCTTTAGATAGAAAAGATCCCAAAGGATAAAGCTTTATAATGCTTCTAATATACCTGGTAATCAGAACTTTATCTATAAGCAGATCCAGATCTCTGGGTTGTAGAGACCAGAAGAAATCAACTTCCAGTTACTGACAGTAAACAACTCAAGATTCTTTTTTGTATCTCAGGATTTGAAAGTGCTAGACATCTCCTTTCTTTGATTCAAGTCTGCTATTTGGTAATTTCACGACTTGTCACATAGCTATGGGATGTGACCACATAGATTCAGGATGCACTCCAATGGCAGAAAGAAAGACAACAAGCAGGATTAGTACACGCATAAGGCTTTCACAATTCATTTTACTATTGTCAATCCCAACAAACTGGGAGAATCACTTGGTTTTCTTTGTACCCACGAAAAAACTCAAATGTAAGAAAATGAGGCATTTAGACTAGAATGAAGAATACAATCTGTCCTCCTGAAGATAAAAGTATTCCTTAAAGGCTGTCAAGACATAAGAGGTTCTCTTCCAAGCAGAAAATTGACAGCTGCCTTAGCTAAGCAGAGGGGAAGGGTAGAGAACAGGGATTTTAGAAAAAAAAAGGAAAATCCAGACACAACAACAACAACAAAACCCAAACAAGTCTGGTCTCACCCCAAAGTCCAGAGTCCCTATGCTGAGAAGATACTAGATACACTGAGCTGCATACTGACAGACTGGGTTAAAATCTGAGAGGCTCAATCCTGGAAGAAAGATCTGTTCAACAAAGAGACAGGACAGGCTCCCATTGCACGAAAACAGCAAACCTCTACCAGAGGTCCAAATCCTCCTCTGAATGGATTTCCATTTTTCACAGCCAGAACAACAATGTAAACTGCTCAATTTTTGTTTTAGTTTTTTAAAATTGCCTAAAAGGCACAAGAGTGTTATGCCCTTCAGCTCTGAACCTGTCACTACAAAACTATCTCAAGCATAAAAGATTACTTTCCACCAGAGGGTGCAAACCAACAGCTCTACCTTCAGTCCCCTTCAGTTACAAAATCCTCCTTCATAATAGGTCGTTTAACCCAGTAAAAAAACCCTTAAGAGGAAGTTTATCTTCAGTGCCTCTACTTATATCTACTTTCCCCACCTGTACATACCAAAACAGAAATCTCTGATCTGCAGGACAGAGAAAATAACTAACTGAACAATCAATCTCAGCTTCAATCGTATTTCTTCCTCAAAATCGCCACTTGGAGGACATGGAATACTGAGCTCAGATTCTGCAAAAGACATTTTTCCTCTCAAGAGTGACTCACTATAGAGATCACACACAAGAAAAAACTAAAAGAGACAACTTTGTTTTGTAATTTCTGTTTTCTACTTAATCCTTAGGAAGAACCTTAGGAGCTTATTTGTTAGCTTAAATTAACGTTTCCTACCTGCTGATTTAATTAAGGAATTCTGAATGAATGGGGGTGACGGGACAGAAAGGGAAAGCGTCATAATGTTACTGACTTTGTAAACACCTAGAACATTTCTAAACCAAATTGGAGACCACATCAAGTCAGCTTCCCCAAGAAGTTTTTCTCCCATTCTAAAAATATTTATTGGCTAAAGTCTAGAGAATTGTATCAGCTGTTGCCTTTGGAGTATGTTTTTGTTTCCATTTAAATACGCTAAAATACTGATCTCTTGGCAATTATCTCCAGACAGCATCTGAAGCAAGCACAAGATTTTCTTCAAGAACAGAAAAGTGTACTGGAATTCCATGCTAGAGTTGTACTGCAAAAATACAGCCACGGAGTTGCTTCCAGTTGTTTCTGTTTCTATTGGGAAAGATAACACACATATTTTATCATCCTGTATATAACTGCTAACACATGGATAGATAGCAGCAATATTTAATATTACCTGTAATGGTATCTTACTACAATACGGCATAAATCAAAAGGAGTGTACCTTCTGCTGTGATGATACCGGTGGCGTAGTCATCAAAGGTTTAAGTGGAACAGTGTTAGTCTGAGGCGTGCTTATTCTTGGAGATACATATGATCTTGGTGATGAGGCATCAGATGTTAAAGACATTGGAGACTGATTAGATGGCTGAGCTGTAAAGAAAAAAAAAAGGTTGTTCTTAATAAAGCCATATGCTTTCTTAAATGTGAATTAGACAGCTGGGGGGGGGGAATAACTGGAACAATCAAATGTTCAACAACAAACCTAGCTAAAAAAAAAATCATATTTTCCCCAAACTCTTCACTTCTAAAACTTGAAACCTATTCACCCATTCTAGGCATCTGTCAACAGTTTTCTGTCCTTGTTTTAATTACTGGTTAAAGATTAGTATTAGCATAATACTTCCTACCTGCTCAATAACATGACTGCATTTATTGTTTTGGTTTCTTTCTAGCTTTATTCAGTTACAAACCAGAATGTACTGAAGATACCTGAAGGAATATCTTCATTGGAAGCTGAAAAATACTATTTAAATACTATTCACAGAATGCTATAAACCTCCCCGCCACACAATAGAATAAACTTTCGTTTAAAAATTTAATGCCTCCCCCAGGAGTCATAGTTGCAGAGTTTTAGAAGAAGGGTGTTCAAGCAAGGAAGAGTTGTGTTTTACACTGAACATTAAATAATATCTAATTAAGGTTCAAGATAAATTGAGAGGGTTTCGTGTATGTTTCACATTACTCATACAGAGTTAGTTAACATACAGAGAAAATCCCAAGGGCGAGACAGCGAAGCACATTTACCTAGTTGCGTGTCCGCTTCCTGCTCCCCAAATAACAATTTCTTATCCTACCTTTGGAAGGAGTCATTCAACATCCTCCACGCCAGGTGGCCAAAGATATGACAAGGGACAGCTTCTACAAATTTCAGTTGTATCGGCCTTTATGAAAATGCAACGTAACAATTTTACTTAAGGGAAAAGAAGACTCAATACCTTGTGTAGACAGTTGTGCAGCTTGAGAAATTAGGGAAGTGATATTGAAAGCAGATGGTCCAGCAGTAAGAATTTTATGGAGTATAGACTGCAGAGAGGCTTGTGTCACAGCTGCTGTTAGAACTGAAAACAAACATTGTTTACTGACAACTCTAGAACATCACTTTAAAATGTTCAAACTGGCTAAATATATTTAAGCCACATTTTCTTTCTGAGCTTGGTCCCATATCCAAAATGGACCAAAAAGCAACCTGAACTAATTTTCAGTTACTTGAATCCAATTCATTACTGCTTGGCATGTCTAACCAAGTCCTTTATTTAGTAGTTTTAACTTTGATATATACACTAAAAAAAAAAACCTTCTAGAAAATAACTTTAACTCCTCAGCTTGACCTTATGGATCAATAATAATTCATGTAAACACAAAGAACATTTGCTCAGTTATTCTAGTAAGGAGAATGTGTGGGTTTTGGTTTTTTTGTTTGTTTTGGGGGTGGTTGGTTTTTTGTTTGTTTTGCTTTAAACTACAATAATTTTTTTTAAAAAGGCAAAAAAACCCAGTATCACTGACTCACTAAAGGTCAAGCAGGGCAGTGGGGGAGGAGGAGAAGACTTCCCATTCAAGGAAAGAGATCTTTCAAGTTAAAAATCCAGACACTCAGTGCTTCTTCTTAAAAAACCAAAACAAACAAAAAAACCCCAAAACACCCCCAATCAACCAAACAAAACCGCCCCAAACAAACAAAAAAAAACCCACCAAAACACTCCAACCATAAAATTTACTTGTTCTGCGTTTGGCTGTCCCATCCCCCTCTATTCCAGAAAAAAAAAATCATTTTTCAACCAGCTGTTTTAAAACTGTACTACACAGGAAGAGTATCTTACAGCACGAGCTGATGAGATCCAGCTTCTGAACAAATCTTTTCAAAAAGGTCTACAGGCTCTGTGGGATACTTCCTGAACCTACACTGCCCATGCACAAGTCTGAAAAAAGTGACTCACCAGCACAAACACAGAATAACTCTGCATCATGTGCACAGCAAAGGCAGTGCTGCTGTGCAAGGTGAAGTCACTCTGCCCACGCAGACCTGCCAGCCATCAGAACAATACTAAACACCCTTGTTCCAAGACAGGCACAACTGCTGCTCAGATATGGCAAGAGAAAATGACTAGGAACTTAAATTGGCAGCTTTCTAATAAAATACAATTGGAGTCTTGATTGGACCTTTCATTTTTTAATACAGACAACCACAATACCCCTATTTTTTTTAGTCCAAAACAGCACACTACAGTTTTAAAAGCTTCTCCCTGCACAAGAAAAAAACAATAACCTACCCACCTATTAGTACTGAGTGAAGCCATAATATTTCCCCATTAAAAGGAAGTAAATTGACAGCTTTTCCTTATAAAGTAATTGTAACATACATAAATACATAAAATTTTAAGTAAAATTTTTACTATTTTGATTTTCATGGTTTGTACTTTTTAAAAGTTAATGAACTCTGGGCATTACATGTAAATTTTTTGCTTCCTATTTAAATTGGTGATCAGTACACAAGAAGTTTAAAGAAGCAAACAAAAAAAAATCCCACACCACTGTCTTCATCAGTAACCTGCCACGTGCAGACACCACATCAGATAAAATTACATTCAAAATGCATCAACTCCACCTGTTCTTAACAACCTTAAATGTTACTTGGCTAATTTAAAAAGGTTTAACAGAGGAAAAAAAAACAGAAGCAAACAAAAACAGTCCCCACTTTATCTAGGGATTCCTCTATTCACTTTTCATTTAAGTAAAGCTTGCATTTACTACAGCTTAGTATCCAATAATATACTAATATGTGTAAAAAGGAGATTACATCAACTTTACAGAATCCTTACCTTCATTGATTTTGGATATATCTACACTAGAATTATTAAGCTGCAAGGTGGCTTGCAGAGCAGGCAGCAGCTGTCGAAGCAGATTTGGGTCCTGAAGTAATGGTGGAATTGGTGATTGTGGGACAGGTGAGACGGGAACTGTAGGAGCCGATGAAGCAGGTGCAGAAGATGGATTCAGTCCAGAAGCAGAAGATGTAGAAGGAGTTGTGCAAGAATGGGATACAGACTTGTCCACAGATGCAGACTCTGAACAGAAGACAGACAGTAATTTTCATTTTCCCCAATATAACCTGACAACTTGTCACTAGTACAATACTCATTAAATTCAGAAGAACAAATCTGTAACTATAATTATAAGAAAAATAAAACATGAATAGAACAAAAACTGAACATATTTGCTACCTAATGTAACTTGGGCTATTGAACCTAGTATTTATTCGGAACACAAACACACACACACAATTTTTCTGCTTCAAGATACTGGACTGAAATCTGCCAGTACTACAAATGGGAATTTTTTCCCCTAATTTTTAGGACAAATGTTGGCCAAATATTCCTTAGTGATTTTTTTATTTTACTGTGCATATACTCATATTCTATCTTTTCACTAATAATTCCATCTTTCTTTGGAAAATATACTACGAACAGAAACCTTATAGTCCACGGACCTGACAGACAGGCTAATATGTCAGATTTGAAGGCAGGGTATAAACCACACTTTGTTTATGCAGAGACCAGACTACAAGAAGCTACGAAATAAAGTCCAATTCTACCATAAACAATCCAGCTACATTGCTGAGGATCCACAGACAGGATAACGAGCTGTACTAGAAATGTAAAACGAGCTGTTAGCATCTCTATAACAGAGTGGAAAAACATCTAAAAATGTTCTGCACATAATTTCAAATTTGTCAGCTTCTCCTGAAGCATCAAGACCTATAGCCTTTATTTTATTAATCTAATTCTAACAAATATCAACACATATCCACAGTAAAGCTTAGTACTTAAATTCAATTATACTGTATGGCAATTTGTTCTAATTAATGTGAGTTATTTAATTCATTTTAAATTTGACTTCCAGTTAACATGGAAGTTTCTCCTCCGTTCCACCACTGTGAGCAGTTCCTGCACTGCAAGTATTTCCACTTACTACAGGTGTACCATCACCTTCCTTTAAAAAGAAGCCTACCCCACTATATTTCAATTTTAGCCTCCCCTTATCCCCATTAAGCCCATCAGACACTTCTGCCCCCAAATTTAGTCAAGACTAATGCCTCTATAGCACCAAAAAGGTTGGATGAAGAGTGAAACGATGGATATAGATCCAAGATCTCACTGAGGATGCTTGCCCATCACACAGAAGACCTGGACTTTAAACCCACCTCAAACTGGGCAGAGAATATCAACCTGGATATTCCACATTTCAGGCAAAAATCCAAATAAAAGCTAAAATAATTGGCTAGGAAACTCTTTTACTCTAAAGGTGTGTTTGTTTTCTTTTTTTTTTTCTTTGGAGACATAGCCCAGGTAGGAAGAGGCTGACTTGTAGTAAAGAAGAAAACCAAAAAGGTCTTGTTTTGGTTTATTACACAAGAATAAAATGTGACAAAATTTCTAAAAGCTTTTGTTTTCTGACAGCCTTAATTGCAGCTTTTGAGAATTTGTAGAAGAACCCTAAAAAAATAAAAATTAAAAAAAAATATTAGAAATCTCAGTGAAAGAAAGGGAACTTCTGGTTTCGTGCAGTTACAGCAGAAATAGTTAATAATAGGTCACAAATACTCCAAAAAAACCTTCTTGAGTCAAATAGCTGAGAAATCTAAATGAGGAAAAAAATGCTGAAGAATCCAAATCTGACAGCTTGCAAGGATGCAACAGCCAGGGCACACAGGCATGTTTTGATGCTTCAGGCAAACTTCTAAAAAAGAGGCGGCCTTATCTAGTTACAAGTTCATGACAAGCAGTTGGGTTTCAATGTGTCTGTAAAGGGACCTGGCCATTTCGTCAGAAGCTTTCATAAGAAGAACTTATAAAGGGACAAAAAGTGTTACAAAGACTGAAAAGTTAAAAAAGGAGTTCCAAAAATTTTGTACGGTTTTCAGTAACATGTTACCAGGACAGTTGATTAGGTATCAGCACCCCACCGAAACAGTAAATCATTAGTAAAAGTCTCTGTAGCACTAAATCTCACCTTATGGTGTTCAAAGTGAACTTATTAAGACAACTGCAAGTCAAGACACACCAAGCAAACAACAGTTTTTACCATACTAACCAAAAACATGTAAATGTTAAACCAAATTTGCATCTCTCACATAAGGATATGATACAACTGCAGACAAAAGCAAGGGAATTAGGCACAATGCAGCATGCTGGTAGTTCTGTGTACAAGTCTCCTACCCTAGTCTTGAGAACCTTATTAAAAAATAATCAACAAAAATGAAAAAAGATACCCAAACAAAACAGGAAAAAAAATTTCAAAACATATTAATGTAGTTAGGCTTCACAGTTGAATTGAGCTATTTTATGCAAAAAAGCAACTCACTTCTGCATTATTAGTTCACATAAGCAATACCTGAGCTTCAAACCACACCACCATACCAGACAGCTAGCAGTATTTTTCACCCACACTGTAGTTTTGAACACAAAATAAACGGAATCCAAGGCAAAGTCGAGCTAACAACACAGTGAAGACAAACCATCAGACCACTTCTGGGTATTTACTAATTTATTGGATAAAAGGACTCAAAATACGTAATACAAACCCACTGAATTCCAAGAGGTCTGTAAAAGTACTTTAGTTTGGGTGAGCTTCTCTGCTATAAAAATGCAAATCGAATTACATCAAACCAACACAGTCCAGTTAATTATTTTAGACAATACGGAGACACTCTTCTGTAGCTGTATTACTGCAAGTGTTTAAGTATGCATTAAAATATACATGTGAAATATATCTTTTGTGCAATCACCCAGATTAAACACCTAGAGAAAGTGATGCGAAGAAATGTTTGTTTCACAAAAATCCTCAGATATCACTCACTGGGGTGCGTGCATTTCCCTTGCTTTTTCCACAAACAGAAGCAGAAACTTCTCACTCCCTCCTCTTCCTCTCTATTTCCCCTTTTCTGGTCTGCTTTGAGAGACTGTTTCATTGTATATTTTGCCCCACAGCTTACTTTTCAACATTCAAACACTATTTCCTAGTTTCTAAAACATTTACCTATAGGATTTAAGAAAACTGCTTAGAATTACACAGTCCTCTAATTCTTAAATGCATCTGAAGCTTCAATCGCATGAAACAGTCAAAATGACTGAGAAAAGTTCAATACCTTTAAAAATCTAAGTCCTTTAGTTTTACAGCTCTGCTACACTGGTCTCTAGACCTGTGCCAACCTAAGTTCATGTTCACTAACAAGCCAACTACAGTATTATTGCAAAATAGGCTTTTTATTCCAGAGCAGCCATTCATAAACCTAATTAGAACCATTAACACATCAGACTAATTTTCGAACCTACAACTGAAATTTTAAAAACAGAAAATATAAATTTGGCCGGTGTCTTACACAAAAAAAATATTCGTAAGGGAAATACAAACTATGCTGCAAGGGCTCCAAAAGTCTCAGAGTCTGATCGAAGTTGCCTGATATTGGACAGGGCAGCTCTGCAGCCTCTTGTCAACACCAATTTTCATACAAATGACTCTTCAACCTCACATAAAATTTCAGCTATTATCATGAAAGTCCCAAGGAAAACTTATAAAAAAGAAAAATAAAGAATTAAGACCAAAAGCATACCATATCCTGCTGTGATCTTTTTAACTGTTGAAAGCTTTGTTAATTATCATTTACATTTTAGCTCTTCCTCTGAATAAATAAATACAACAAAGAAGATTATTTTTAAAGTAATCTTCTGTGATTTTAAAAATATTACTTTGCATCAATTTCTCCATAATATACTAAGCTTATTAAAGTTTCAACTTCTGGAGCTTTTAAGAAAATGTCTAAAAAAAAAATCCATTCATTTTGTTGTGACAACATGAAAATACAGTATGCTTTCTGACAATCGTGTAAACAAGTTAATTAGATGCAGCCTACATATAAAACCACAATATAGAACTAAACAAGTTTCTGGACTTTCAACTTTAATCATATGGAAAAAAAAAAAGAGCAAAAAATAAAGCCATCCACACACACACAAAAAAAAAAGGAAAACAAAGTAATCGGATGACAATCAAAAAACTAGATGTAGAGATTAATGCAAGGAACCATTAATTGGTTTTACATTAAAATGGAGCAGGAGAAAAGGTTTTAATAATGAAAATAATTTTTGAAGACCACAAAGGGCTTTCTATTCATAATCTTAATCAGATGGAAACTGACCTGCAATTACATCTTTGGGATAAAAAGCAGTCTGAGTTATCAGGCAGTATTCTATATGGCAAGAACCTGCATGACAAAGGTGTGTCTTGTTGCAGGTTTTAGAGAGAGATACCTGAACTGAAGTAAACTGGAGGCTACTACTTGCCCCAGAAACACCACATCAAGTCAGAACAGAAACATTACACATGAAGTGTGCATTTTTTAATAACAAAGCCAAGTAATCCTTTCAGAAAAAAATCCACACAGCATTTTCAGCCCCTGTGCCACAATGTTCTTCAATTACAACCTAGATACAAGAAGGTAAATGCTTCCTTTCTCAGAGTTTGAATCTTGCTGTTACCAGTCTCTGCCTCTCATGACAAGAAACTTTGCTGCTAAGCAAACAGCTGATCCACTGGCGAATCTCATTCTGAAAGGCAATTCATAGCCTAGTATGTTAAAATAAAGTCATGCAGACTAGAGTAAATGCAGGGGGGTGAAAAACTAGGTCTTTTGACTATCCAGCTACTCTATTGCAATGAATAGCTCTTGACAGCAACACTCCCCCACCTCTGCTGTGCCTCAGACACCCCACTGTCTGCTGGAGTCCTTTAAGTACCTGCTCCTGGTACTTGCTCACTCCCTTTTTGCCCATGGTGTGCCGAGTTATTCAGGCACGTTAGTGTGACAGAGAAGGGAGTGGGGGAAAAAAGAAACAAAAAGAGGAAAAGCATTTTTTGTGCAAGAGCTTCCTTCACAGTCCCCCTGACAACTAACATACTAGTACTCCCTATACAACAAGTAGCTTTAAAATACTGCTCTACATAGCTTGCTCTTATTCTGCCACATATATGGACAGCAAATTTATTTCAAGGAAGATTTTTTTCAATGGCATGAAAATTACCCACTACTGTTGACTGGATAATTCCCAAATTATTGGTGTGACCCTTTGAGTGTTCCAATAGCTTTTACTAACGAAGTAATTTTTTATTCCATTTAAAACAAAATCAATATATTCAAAGTCCTTCAGGATCAACACTACACAATTACCCAATCACTCGATTGTGAGCTTGAGCTGTACCTTTGCTCTGCTAGCAACAGTCACGCACGCGTGCTCTCACACTGTGGGAGGAAAGTGGCATTACAAAATTCTCAGAAATTCAATGCCCTATTGCCCCATAAACTTCACCTCTGCTACACTAATGAAACAACTACCACCTAGACCAGCTACCTGAACTGCTTGATTTACTGCTGACAAGAATCTCAACACATTCACCTGTGCTGGCAGAGTCCACCAACTAAGTTCTCTGAGCAGCAACAGTGACATTTACCTTTTTCATATAGTTCAGTTTTGACCCACTAAGGGACCTTAAGCCACACTAAAATACAAAGATCTAAAAGCAATGCATTTTGTAAACACATTTGGACAAATGAAATTACGGCAACGACATTAACTTTGTTCTCAAATATGCTCAAATTCTTTAAAATATAAAAAATTCCATATTTTTCTCATTTGGATTTCTCCAGTCTTAAAACTGACTTTTCATATTTTATCTCTGCTGTCAAAATAAATGTAACAGCAATGCTCAGCAAACAAGTATAAAGTACTGCAAGAAACCTCTAAGTCTCACTAGTGTAATTTTTTCTGACCACTGTATGAGTTGGGTAACATACTTACAACTGCAAAACACAGGCAAAGAAGATGCAACAATACCAGGAGCAATGTTACTAACTGACCGGTAAGGACTAGCAAGTGTTACAAGAAAGAAAACCACAGAGTGGAAAAAGGATGAGGAAGAAGCTCAGCTGTCACTGACCACTTTATTTTGTCAGCATCTGGGTCACAACCCACCCAGCATTGCACTGGCCAGCTTGCTGAGTCTTTTCAGAAAAAATTAGAGTATTGCTGCACTAGAAACAGAAACGCCGCCTGATAGGACTTGGAGGAAAGGTAAGAAGTATCCTACAGACAGACACACTGTTAAGATATGGACAATACAGCATTTTATAACTCAATTAAAAATAGGAAAATGTGATGTGCCCTACAGATAAAGCAGCCAGAAAGTAGGAAAAGCAACCCCACACTTTACCTGCGTAAAGCACTCACAGTGAGCACAAACAGAAGCAGCAGATTCTGACTGGAACATTCAAACCAAAGGGTAGAGGTCAAATAGTTCCCCAGGAACTCTCCACTACTGCCAGCCATTGAGGGCAGAGGACTACTGCTAACAGCTGAGCTATAGTTCAGCCAGGGATTTTATTCAATCTCCTTGTGGGACTACAACATACCCCTGCAGCAAAAGAGATTAAGCTGAAAAAAGTGTTGTTGGTTTTTGTGGTTTTTTTGTTGTTTTGTTTTTCACAACTATTACTGCATTAAAAATACACACCAAGAACAGAACTATTAAAACAGTGGTACACATAAGCTGGCATAAGGCTGCCAGCAACACATTTTTGACAAGAAGCAAGAACTCATTTAGGCAAGGACTAGTGCACATACTATTCAGTCATTTGGACCAAGCTATTTTCATAAGCAAAAAATACAGCTTTACCTCTTTTTAGAAAGAGAGAGGGATGGCACAGGTACCGAACAGAAAAAGATCAAATGCTGTTTGCTTTACTAGTGTAAAAATAAACCCCTCGAACTTTTTTCCAATTTCACAAAGGTACTTCACAACTGAGTCTGAACTGAGTGTATAAGGACAATTTTTTTTCATCTTGTATAACAGCTACAAACAAAAACTGTTAAACACTGCATATCTATAGTACTATACTTTCAGAAAAACGTGTATCAGAAGCAAACTATCCAAAAATGTCCCAATGTACAGCACTGCTTCCTCCCTTCTTTTAGATTTAAATACTGAAAATGCTGCAGAAATTATACTGGTCACATTTCTTATTTATTGAATGATCTCTTATCATAATACAAGCTGCACTGAATTTTTCTGTTTCTGCAAGAGAGGTATTTGAGCAACATGTGAAAACTCACATTTTCTGGAATACGAATTTCAAGCCTAACATTCATCTATTCTGATTCTTCAGTTGTTATCAACGTTCTGTAATCCATCCTGTTGGAAGCTCAGGAAGAATTATATTTGCTAACAATGAAGTGCTATGAAACATATCAACAAGGTGAGAGTATTATAGAGAATCTATCGATTTAACCCACATAATCTTAAAAAAACTACATAGGAATACAGAAATTAAGTGATTATTTCATATGGAACCATCCATTGTAACACAAATTCTAAAGTAAGATTCATAGTACCTAGACTTCCCTGTGTGATCATTTTCACTATTCATACCCAACTGTATGTTCTCAAATTAATGTCGTATGTAAGAAATACTCCATGCCAACATTTGTAGCAGTTGTCACAATGGGAAATTCCATCACTCGCAGTAAGATTCAGTTGCTCAGTTTAAGTGGAAGCAACAAATAAAGGCATACAGTAAAGAAGGAAAAGAATATATCCAGTTTGGAGTCTGATCACACACCAAACAGGAATTAAGTACATGCCAAAACTGAGTAATAAGGGGTTTTTTAAAGTATATTTCAAAGACAGTAAGGGAAATAGAGAGGATACACAGAAGGAGAGAACACTTGACATGGATGTTTTGCACTGTTGTGTTTACAAGTGCATCAAACTGCAACCAGAAAATAGAGGCTGAACTGAAGCAGGTAACTATGGTAGTCAGCACAACAATCACGCATAAACTAGTACACCTTATTTCTTGCTTCACTGTGTTTAATAGAAAAACGCTTTCTGAAAAACTTCTGTTCCTCTGTAGTTTACAGTCAACATTCATGTACTAGATCATGTAAAAATTGCACAAAATCTCAGGAAAAACATACAAAACTTCTTTACATGCACAATTTCTTAAATTGCAGTATTTGCAAATGTACAGTATTGTCTGGATATTTTGGATGACCAAGGGCACTTATCTCTGGGTGCCCTGGGTTAAGCATCCCAGACCAAGAGCTGACCAAGGGGGGGGAAGGCCTCGGGAGAGGGACCACCTGCAGCAAGATGACCCGGAGCAAAAGAGATCCTGAACAAAAAGGGACAAGCTTGCAGAGGGCCCTTACCTATATACTGGGCATGACGTGTATGTTATAGAATAGATTCTTGGCTATTTTGGGTCTCAATCTCAAACCTAAGATCAAATCCTAGGCTAGTAACTGGGGCTGTGCTCCCTCCCAGCTTCTCCTGTCTGCAAAGAGCAGAGAAGCTGAAGGACCTTGGCAGCAGCGGTAAACATCACTTTTTATCAGCTTTCTTCTGAGCACAAATCCAAAACACAGCCTCTTGCTAGCTATTATGAAGGAAATTAACTTTGTCGCAGCTTAACCCAGGACACTGGGTAAAAGCTCAAATTCTTTAATAGAGAAAACCGTAAGGCAGGAAAGCAAATGCAGAGTATAAGACCAATGTCAGACCCAATTCTTTCTGGTCTTCTTTATAACAATGAAATATTCTTCTCTAACTAGACAGACTTGCAGAAAGCCATCTTTCAAAAAAAAGAATTCAGTGTCATACTGATTAAGCAATATTTTAAATTAAAACCAGACATGTTTATAAAAAATTACTCTTTCCCCTCCCCAAAGCCCCCAAAAGATCTTTCTTATAAAATGTTACTAAGAACTCTACTATACCGAAGTATCACACTATCACTAATAACACACGTCCATTCTCACAATCTTTGTGAGATTCTTCCTAGTAATGAAGTCAATCCAATTAAAATATAGACTTTTGAAGGGTCACAAACAACGCACAGTAAAGTCCTGATCTTCGCTTGAGGACTCTAAATGTTTCCGGTATGTGCTATACAGAAATGCAAACTTTCATCAGCTTTAGAACTGAAGATCCAGCACATCACACGACACAGACCAAAACTGAAGAGCAGCTGTTAAAGACATGTAGGAGACACTTTGCTTTCTGTAAGAATTGCACTTGTGTTTATTGAAAAGTTTGACACTGCCATTTCAAACAGTAAAAGCAATTTATAAAATATGATGGTCCAAAATGACTTTCAAATGGTGTAACTACACATATGTTAAGAACTCAAAGATCCAAACCAACATGAGGGAGGACAAACATTAAAATGTGTCCTACTAGAATATATCTTTCAAATTATCATTTGAAATTATAATTTGCAGAATAAGCCAGTAAATAGCAAATAGCGCAGTATCAATTTTAAGTTGTGTCAGACACAGAAAATGTGGCTTAAGGGGAAATAAACACATAAAAACAGTAATCATGTTCTAAGCACACATGATCAACAGGAAAAATATCTTTAAATTCTAGAACTAACATACTTCGAACAAGCAACGCAAATGCAATGTATCATCTTAAATACCAGAAGGAATTGCATTAAACATACCTTTTCTCTCTGTTTTCTGTGCAGGGATGGAAGATGTGGATGTAGGCAGTTTTGATAGAGTAGATGCTCCATTAGCATCAAAGGATTTCTTTGGCTGGTGATCAGATTGTAGAGAAAATGGACTAGGAGGAACAGTGCTTGGGGTAGCAGTTGGATGAACCACTGGTTTGATGGGATGCTGTACTGGAGTAGAGCTACTGTGAGTCTCTGCTCTTGGCAGTCTGTAGTCTCTGTCATTGTGCCTGCTTGTTTGAGACAAAATATTCTGTGGGAGCATACTACTGGCGTCACTGGAATGCTTGTCTTCCACTTCAGGATACCCCAAGTAACGTGGCAGTAAGAAAAAAAAAAAGATTTCATTAGAAACTTGTCTAAGACTGCAGTAACTTCAATACAACTGCACATCAACAACTAGAGCTGACTACTCTTCTTATGATTAAAAAAAGCCTCAAGTAGATCAGCATCATAAAAGGCAAAATTTTATTTTACTCACTGACAAAATGCATTTTCTCTGACCTTTGCCTGATTTAGAGTTCGGGTTAAGCACCGTGTTTTGATGAAAGGCTGCTTTATAACAAGTGTTACAGTCAAGTTAATTTTTGAAGTCTCCTAAAAAAATCTAAATCAAAATCTATTATTTCCATCTCATATTCAGTGTGAAGAGATAATTTGTGCCATTTTCCTTTTGTTCATTGAAAATCCTGAACATCAAGTATAATTTAATAGTTTCAAATTCTAGCCTTCCAAGAATTCCACTTCAAGTCACTTGAGTGCTACTACAAAGAATTTACTTTCAAGTGAATTAATTCAAGAAAACTCTATATGAGTGACTAATCTGCATTTGTCACACAATCATAGACTAAAATACGCTACACAGGGAACATACTGAGGAAATACAGAGTAATTATTTTTATAGATTCCTAGATTTTCACCTGTCACAAGTTACTGTAACACACATTTCTGCTATTTTTTTGTAGCATACAGTATGTCTTAGCATATGCAGTATGTTTCAGCATACACAGAAGAACAGCCCTTTACACATCCCTGCCTTGCCAAGTCCCAAGCCAGGGGAGGGGAGCAAAGATTAATACTTTGGCTTCTACCTTTAAACCAGCCTGAGAACCATGCTAACAATTCATGCAAACTACATCAGCACATAGAAACAATCTCACAGTACAACCATTTCCCAGAAAAATTTGACAAAGATTGAAGCTAGGTATCGGGGGGGTGGGGAACTAAGCACCAGAAATTTGTAGTCCAGGAAAGGCTTTGCTAGGAGTATTGGCATGGTAAAAATATGCTTTCAGTAATGTACACACGCCCCTGAAAACCCTGACATCAAAATCCATTTCATTAGCTTATTTTCAGACGTGACATCAAGGTTTTGAAAGAGACTTCTGCATGTCTAGTTTTAAGCTCAGAATATGACAGGTCTCAACGATCACGACAGTCCAGCCATATGATAAACTGGGCAAGTTGTTTCAATCAGTATCTATAAAGATGTATTGGGTCTGGCTGAGCTGGAGTCAGTATCCCCATGGGTTAGGGTTAAGCATTAAGCAAGCATTGTACTAGTAAAGGCTCAAAGTTATTTTAAGGAACAACATTTGGGACAGCTGTCAGTGCTAACTGCTTTGGCCTTTCTGTATAAAAGGTGAAAAAAAACAGCTAAGGAAAGGGATTTTAAAGGACTTTTTTTAAGTTTGGAAAAGAAAACAGTAATGCAAACAAGGCAAGAATATATATTACTGTAAAAAACCCACATACTTCCACTGGCAAACCCACTGGCAGCTGTCGCCTGCATCACCTCTCTTCTGTAATCCCTATCTTTGGGAAAACTGTTGACTGACATTTTGCTTGCTTCTTTTTGTCTTTGCTCTCTGAAAAAAAGAATACACAAGTTAAGTGAGAAATTACATCATCTAATAATATAACACTTTCTATGGGTGAAGTTACATGAGATCAATTAAACTAAACTAAACTTGCTGCTACAGATGGGGTAGGCAAACTCCAGCCACTGCTTCCTTACACCAGGCTTGTGGAAGCTCCCAGTGTTCAGCTCACTAATATTGAAAAAAAAAAAACCCCAAACTAACCCCAAACCAAACAAACCCACACAGCCCCTCAAAACAAAAAAAACCCCACACCAACCATACTTCACCCTTCCATTCTGGATCATCAAGTGATAAAACAGGTGCCAGAGGTCAGGGTAAGGGCAAGAACACAGTAACCTACTGATAAACTCAACTGCTCTTAAATGAGGTTAAGAGTATTTATTCTTTATACAAAACAGACACACACACACACCTTTCCAGCCACTCTTTTGGTTTTTCCCATTGTGAAACTTCTGTTCGGCAGTTGTAGTAGTATTTTTTGCCTGAAGAGCTGATGTGTTCAGACCAATCATCCGCAGAATCATAAGCCTTTAAAATACAAACAGTGTTGGACAAAAGACTACTTGAGAGTTTTAATATACAAATTTAAAAGCTTCCACAATTTTTAAAACTCCATGATGTCCTGTTATGCACCCATATCACTGCTTTCTATTTAAGCCATCTCTAAACGCCCGTTTCATTTTGACAGTTTAAAGATGTGACCACTATGCTCCTGGTGCATTCTGCAAGTTTCCTCTGGTTTATTCCCATCAACCCCAAAACAAAAATCTAATAGTACGTTTAGTGGGATAGTGTAATATCAACACTGATAACATTAATTTTTTGCACCTTACGAATTCCTCAAAAAATATTATCTTTACAAAATTTTTCTATACTTCACATCTATTCTGTGTTTAGTGCAATTTTTAACAAACAGTACCCTAACTACTAAAACTTGGATAATAAAGTGATTAAAATTCACAGTGTGTAATGCACCTTAAATAAAATCATACTATCTTCTCTAGATTTACCAACAAAGTTCATGGAAAATATTTCTCTCTATGTCTACTTCAAATAAATAATCTAGTACTGTTAAAATTCAAGACAGGTACCTCAAAGCTCCAACGATTATCAATTTGAATATTTTTACAACATATAACAACTGCAGCTTGGGTTTACAGAGCATTTATAAAATAAAGACCAACGCTGGCAAACTCAGTGAAGTTTGCCATGTACATGTACATGCCACCTGTTTTAGACAAAATGATGAAAATCATGTGTGTACAAATGGGGTAACACAGGGCTGAATACCAATCACAAATACTCACTGCATCAGAAGTTTTGCTTGGATTATTGCTGGGATTAGAAGAATGTGAATTTGAACTATGAAGAGCACTGTGGTTATGTGAATTTTCTTGTGGAGAGTAACTGGTCCCTAAAGGGGAAAAGAACAGACTGTTCATCACGTGTGTTTTCAAATAAATCAACCATCTGCATTCTAAGGAAGTGTAAGGGGAAAGGAGAGGGGAGAGGAGAAGGCAAGTTGTCCGCAGCCTGGACCACAGCATAGTTCAGTTGCAGAAGTATTTCAGGAAACCATATGCATATTTCTTTTTCACAAGCATAAAGCTCACTTTGCCTTTCTAGTTACAATAATGCAGTATGTCCCTTCACTAGTCTTACTCTCCAACTTCATTCACAAACAAACAAACAAGTAGCCTTTACTTTTTTTTTTATAGTTGAAGGAGTCCTAGCATGTCAATCCAGAAATTAAGAGACATTTTCTCCTCAACATTAGGTCAGAAACCTTAAATGGGTTTATCAACAGCCTACACAGTTAGTTACACAAAATCAGGTTTTAAATTCACTGAAGTAACGCTGTTTTCTTAAGCCCTTTGAGACTACTTGTAACTGGTTCTAGGTAACTACTTCTGTTCATGCATATAGATAAATTTTCCTGCACCTCAGTCTCTGCAATGTAGGTATCAACATCTAGAACCAAAAGCAGCATTTACCAAACCACCACCTGCTTCTGGCCTCCCTAACAACTGCTTCTCAAGGTAACCCAGTTTTCTTCCTTGCCATGACAACACCTGAGCACAGAAGAACAGCTGGAAAATGGGAAGCGAGATAATTCTAACACCTCTTATACCTACATCTGTGCCTAAGCTCAAGTCACCAATTAAACTGAACAGCTCTAATTACAATTAAACAAGGCCATCCCTTGAACCCTTCACAATCTTATTTTGAATTTCCTGCTCTTAAGGCCTCCCACTCCTCAAAAATTTTTAAGCAAGTAAAACCTCTTCCATTCTTCTTCATATCAATTCCTCTTCCTCAGTTTCACATGTTCACATAAATCACACGAAACTAAGAACAATAATTTTCTTGCACATTTCAGGGAAAAACTTATGATATTCCACACACAACACTCTCCCTGCCTTTATTTTTCCTCTGCTTACTGAGCAGTTTCTAAATACCAAGATCTCCTACATTAGCTTCACAGTGATCTAAATACAAAGTGAAAGCGCTTTGCAAATGGCAAAGACTGTATCTTACAGGCAATACAATAAAGAACATTCCACCGACAGTGGACTGACAGGTGGGAGTGAATGGAGCCATTAAAACAATTTTTTTAAAATATTCTGAGAGCCACACACAGAAGATGACCAAATAATATATAATGGTGCAGAACAGGAGAGACTGTAATATCTTCTGAGTCTTCTAACTACCCAAGTGTTGACAAAATTACTATTCCAAACTTCTTCCCCCCTAATTCTAACCCTCTAGGTTAGAAAAACAGTCCATCACAAAAGCAACGAGGTACACCATGACCAGTCACACTTTTTTTTTTTTTGACACTGATTATGCAGTGAGATAGCTGTTTAATATTTTTGTATTTATTGGTTCTGTTGTTCTCCCTTTCCAAAGGAAAAAAACAAGATGAAAATTTACCAGGTGGCTTGTTTGAACAGTTTGATATTAGTCACTTCAAAACTTCAGAAAACACTAATGTAGTCAACTTCCTGTAATCCTGTACCATGGATGCAGTAATATTACACTTTGTTAAGCATACTCAAGATGTAGTCGGTGATTTTTAAATACTGTAGAGGTCTAGATACACCGCCAGAGTGAATCTAATCTAACACACATCTTCTGAACATGAGTAAGAGCCAACAACATACATATTAAATAAATAAAATCCTTTAAAGCCAATTTTATCTAACCCATAAAGAAACCCCTCAAACTCACTGCAAACTTTCAGCTCCTACGTCATCTAACAGCTCAGCAGCATCCCCTCTGTTCCCTGCCACCCTATTTCCCAGCCCCAGTAGTGAGTCACTAAGCACCGCAGAGCAAGTATCAGTGGCTGCAGCAGTCACACCCACCTACAGCTGGTCCTGATAGCAGAAACGCCTACCACACAGCAGCTGCAAAATAAGGAGCCCCTGGGCCTCTCCGCACTGAGCTGCAGTCCTCCCAGCAGAACCCCCAGGCTGCACACCCACGGGCTTGCCCTGAATCCTGCCCTACCTGAGCTGGCCTCAGCTGTATAACAACTGATGATGGCTGCTCCAGCAATACTGATTGCCTCAAGGACAAGCTATGTGAGCTTTTACAAGAGCCAACCATAAATACATACCCAGTGGCATCTAGGACAATTACACAGCGTAATTACAGGTGCAGGTTCACCCTCATACCTCCTTTTTTTATGCATAGTTCTGCTTTAGGTTTGGATCAGTACTCGAACTCCAAGGCAACGAGCACATGAAAGGGCTGACAAACTGATGTTTGCATTAAGAATCTTCCAAGGCTGAAGCTGATGATGCTCTGGAAAACAAGAGTTCTAGGCACTTCATAGAAGTTAAGGCCGTAAAAATCATATGTAAATACTAAAGCCACATCACCAAATTAACCATGTACTAAAACCTTGCTACCTCAGTATGAAAAGACACATGCCCACATAGCAGTCACCTAGGAATTCTCACAACCCAGGCAAGCAAGTATCGCCAGCTCAAGCTCCCAGGAAAAGTTGCTCAAGATCTTTAAAACACTAAGTTAAAATGGCACGCAGAGAACAAGCCGCAAGTGGAGGACTACCTCTAAAAAGGACTGTTCCCCGTACTCGTATGCTAGCTCTCACCATTAGCAAAGCGTAACCCTAAGCTATTTTAAGGTGGCTGCACCTTGCAATCAGCTCTGTGTCTCCCAGCTGCATGCCTGGCAAAGTAGATGACGAGAACAGGATCACTAAGACTAGTCCATACCCCAGAAACAGACCTGATAAGGTAGACAGCACGCTACTGTACTTCAAGATGTTCCCTTATACACTTTTCGCCCTTTCCTCTTATAGTTAGACTTTCCTTACAAAAAGACTTGTTTTTAAAATGCTTATTAGCATATCTTAAGATTTAGCAAATGCAAATATACATATTTGATGCACCATAGAGAAATTCATATGGTGTTATAAATCCTCCAATTCATTTACAGAACTCCCCATCAAAATGTTTACTGCACCATCACTGTGACTTTCCTCAGCTGAATCATTATTTTGGAAGCGGTGAAATCTGGAAAGAGCTATTCCTAACTGGAAGATGACCAACAAGGGCATCAGTGCTACGGTTACATAAAACTGTAGTGATGCAACTGGGTGAGCAGACCTTCCCTAACACCATCTCTAGTGACGAACAGGTCACAGGACACGTCAGAGTCGAGGTTAAATTACCACAACTATCTTCAAGTCTTTCAAACACAAATCACATCTTCCTCACTAATACATGAAAATCAGCACAGAGCACAAAAAGCATGGTTCTGGGACCCAGTTCAAAAACCAGGCTGTCACTTAATGCCTAGTACAGATCTGAGATTCTGCCCTGCCGAGACTCACTTTAATGTTTTTCTAAGTGTCTTCCACATTCAAACTGCTGAATCCAAGACAGACTGAAACACAACGAAGCTTCAACATTGCGCTGGACTCAGTAAACAGATGTAACATAGGCTCAATGTTCAAGTGGAGACTGGTGACGAGTGGCATCCCACAGGGGTCGGCATTGGGACTGGCATTAACAACTTTGTCGGAGACATGAACAGCAGGATTGAGTGCACCCTCAGCAAGTTTGGCAACAACACGAAGCTGTGTGGTGTGGTGGATATGCTGGAGGGAAGGGATGCCATCCAGAGGGACCTGGACAGGCTGGAGAGATGGGCCCGTGCCAAC